>CM036776.1:25431815-25962892 GCA_020796225.1 Arion vulgaris
AACAATGTTTAATGTATGTATTGTCATTTTCTTTTTATTTAAATAATTTATTTTCTAGAAAATATACATTTAAAAAAACCCCTCTTTCATCGTGCAGTGGATTTCACAAATATAAGAAGTACAAAGAATGTCAAACTGACATATAATGTACATATCACCCATAGTTATAACGTGAACCTCCACTTTTGTCTAAACTATATATAAGCAGAGATATTGCTGTTCTAATTTGAGATTTTGTTAAGATTTGGAAGGGTTATATTGGAAAAACCATATCTACAAAACCAATTGAGTTAGACATTTTTTGGAGGCTCACGCTATAGCTATGAGTGATATGTACATCATATGCCAGTAGGCTCACGTTATAGCTATGTGTGATATGTACATCATATGCCAGTAGGCTCACGCTATAGTTATGGGTGATATGTACATCATATGCCAGTAGGCTCACGCTATAGCTATGAGTGATATGTACATCATATGCCAGTAGGCTCACGCTATAGCTATGAGTGATATGTACATCATATGCCAGTAGGCTCACGCTATAGCTATGGGTGATATGTACATCATATGCCAGTAGGCTCACGCTATAGTTATGGGTGATATGTACATCATATGCCAGTAGGCTCACGCTATAGCTATGAGTGATATGTACATCATATGCCAGTAGGCTCACGCTATAGTTATGGGTGATATGTACATCATATGCCAGTAGGCTCACGCTATAACTATGAGTGATATGTACATCATATGCTAGTAGGTTCACGCTATAGCTATGGGTGATATGTACATCATATGCTAGTAGGCTCACGCTATAGCTATGAGTGATATGTACATCATATGCCAGTTTAGCATTCTTTGCATTTCTTATATTTGTGAAATCCACTGCACGATGATGAAGAGAGGGGGTCTTACAATATATTTTCAAGAAAATTAATTATTTTTAAATCAATAATTACAGTGCATATACTATACGTTGTTTATCATCAAAAACAATATCTTTTGCAACACGTGACCAAATTGTATGACAATATGTTTGTTAGTTTTTTCTTTTTAAATTTTTTAAAAAAAGACAACCTTTGTTCTGGGTGGGTCTCCCTTGGAAGATGACGGAAAGTCAATATTCGCGCAATTTACCCACTCCCGGCCCGGGGAGGTAGTGAGGAAACATAACAATACGAGTCTCTTTCGTGGCCCATAGAACTCAGCTATAGAAATGACAGCCAAGCGTATGAGAGCTTGCGAGGGCTTGGTTGAGGGCCTATGGGCGAAGGAAGAAGAAGAAGAAAGAACGCTCCATATTGACCACTTCCTAACCACTTTTTGTGATTTGTATGTGATCCGAGTCTAAGAGCGATTGTACGCTGTGCCAGTTATGTGCCAACAGGTAGGCCAGCACAACCGATTTCTACGGTTGTTTTTTATTTACTAGGGTAGCTTCCATAGACTCCCTACATCAGTCGTCTTTTAAGACATGCCTTGTAGGTAGCTGTGGTTCTATTCTTTGCTCTCCTTGCGAGCCCCGCCAACACACAGGTGCATCTTAGTTTACTTGTGAGACCATAAACATTCGAATTTATCCAACTCTCCTACAAATACAACATTCGAATTTATCCAACTCTCCTACAAATACAACATTCGAATTTATCAAAACTTTCCTACAAATCGCAAAGAAAATCATTTAGAGACACACACAGGGTCGTGCGGTATATTTTCCCAATATGATGCAAGTCTTCGAAATCTCTCTCTCTCTCTCTTTGCCTTTTACCCCGGATTGGGGCATAGGCCCTCAACCAACTCGTGTCAAGTCTTCCTATCTCTAACTATCTCCTGCAGCTCCCTCCAGCTCTTCTTTATATTGTTGATCTCCGCCTCCAAATCTCGTCTCCATGTATTTCTCGGCCTCCCCTTCTTTCGCTGTCCCTGCGGGTTCCAGGCAAGGACCCTTCTTGTTATATTCCTCTCTGGTTTTCGCAAAGTGTGTCCTATCCAGCGCCAGCGTCTTTTTTAACCTGTTTGTTCACTGGAATCTGTCTTGTTCTCTCCATAAGTTCCTCATTTGTGACCCTATCATACCATCTTATTCCCTCTATTCTGCGCAGACACCAGTTGATGAATGTTTGCAATTTATGTGCTATTGTTTTAGTTGTTCTCCATGTTTCTGACCCATATAGTAGAACTGCTTTAACATTAGAGTTAAATATCCGTATTTTTGTTCTAGATTTGATTTCTTTAGACTTCCAAATGTTTCCCAGTGCAATGAAAGCTCCTCTTGCCTTCTGTATTCTTATTTTAACATCTCTATCTGTTCCACCCTCTTTGTCTACGTTGCTGCCCAAATATGTGTATGATTCTACCTCTTGAAGTGGGATTTCACTCAGGGATAATCCAATCTATTGTCAGTAAGAACAACAAAGGTGATAGAAGACATTCCTGACGCACTCCTGTTTCTATTCCAAAAGTATCTGTTAGTTTACCTTCATGAAGAACTCTACATTTCATATCTGTATAAGTTGCTTTTATTAGGTTAATAATTTTCTGTGGGATTCCATAATGCCTCATTAATTTCCAAAGGGTTTTCCTATCAATACTGTCAAAAGCCTTCTCATAATCCACAAATCCGATATAAAGTGGGGATTTCCATTCAATACTTTGCTCTATTATTATACGTAATGTGGCTATCTGGTCAGCACAGGATCTATTTGGTCGGAAGCCTGTCTGTTCATCTCTTAGCTTTGTATCTATGGCATCTCTCAGTCTCTCCAGGATGACTCTGCTTAGTATTTTCCCAGGTACTGACAACAGCATTATTCCCCTATAGTTTTCACACTTCTGAAGGTCCCCTTTCTTTGGTAGCTTCACCAGGTATCCTTCTCTCCAGTTTGCTGGTATTTCTTCAGTCTCCCAGATTCTGCTAAATAATTTATACAATATTTATGTGGTTGTCTTTATGCTGGCTTTAAGCGCCTCCTCTGGAATACCATCTGGACCGGCCGCTTTCCCATCTTTTAAAAGTTTAATGGCTTTACTAATCTCCTCCTTGGATGGTTTCTCACAGTTTATGTCCAAGTCAATTTCTGTCGGTTGGATATCTGGGGAGTTTGTAGGTCTGTTCAGGAGTTCCTTGAAGTATTCCATCCATCTTTCCATTTGGTCTCTAACATTAGTGATAGTTTCCCTCCTACTATTTTTGATCAACCCATTCGATGGACTGTATTTTCCTGCTAGCTTTCTAGTGATGGTGTAAAGATCCCTAAGGTTTCCTTTTCCTGCAGCTACCTCTGCTTCTCTTGCTAGATCTTCTACGTATTGTCTTTTATCTAACCTTATTTGTTTCTTCACTTTCTTGATAGCTTCTGTGTATTTTTCCTGGTCTATGGCTTTGGCAGTTCTAGTTTTGCTATTATTTAAATCTGCTTTCCTCTTTTTACTTTCTTCTATTTCCTTGAGAGTTTCTGGAGTTATCCATGCCTTATGATTCCGCTCCTTTTTTCCTAATACCTCTGTGCCTGTTTCATTCCAAATATTTTTGACTTGCTGCCAGCATTCTTCCGCACTCACCTCATCTTCTAATTGCCACAAAACCTCATACTTATTAGAGACTGACCGTGAACTGTTCCTTTGTTTCTTGACTTCTGAGGTATCCTACATTATATTTGTGTCTATGTTCATGGGATGTTATGAATCGCTTAAGCTTCAGTTTAATTTTACTTATCAGCAAATGGTGATCCGAATCTACATCTGCCCCCTTAGAACCCTTACATCTTGTAGATATGACCTGCATTTCTTGTTGATGCATATGTGGTCAATTTGATTTTCTGTTCTGTGGTCTGGTGATACCCAGGTTGCTTTATGTATTCTTTTATGTGGAAAGACACTTCCACCTATGACGTATTGATTCGCTGCACATAAATTAGTGAATAATTCTCCATTTTCGTTCATTATCCCTAGTCCGTGTTTCCCCATGATCTCCTCGTAGCCTATGTTGTCCGAACCTATTTTGGTATTGAGGTCAACCATCAGAATTTTGATGTTCCCATTTCTCTGATTACCTATAGTATTTTGAAGTTTTATGTAAAATTCCTTTTACTTTTTCCTCTTTATCATTGGTAGGTGCATAACACTGGGTCACATTCAAGAATACTTTCTTTTGGTGGTTCTGAATGTTGCTGTGATTATCCTAGGACTCACTGCTTCCCATTTTATTAGTGCATTCTCCGCTTCTTTAGATAGCATTAAAGCCACTCCTTCACTATGGTGGGCATTTTCTTCCATATGGCCTGAGAACAGCATTGTTTCTCCTGTGTTTAGACGTTGTTTGCCTGCACCATTACACCTAGTTTCACATAATCCCAAGATGTCAATCCCGTGAAATTTCAATCATTTACAACCTGTGCTGTCTTTCCCATTTCATACATACTTCTAACATTCCAGGTGCCAATTCTGGAGCTTTTCCTAGGTGAAAGGAAGATAATCTGCGGTGTAGACTCCTTGCGGCTTTCTCTGCATCGCTTCATACCTCTTCTAGAAGAGCTTCCTTTCCTCTTGGTTGGCACAGTTTTTATTTTATTTTTATGTGACTTGTTCATGGCTGGTTGGATTTTGTGGCAAAAATTGTCTACTGGATAGGGTAGTCAGCCCTACGTTAAACCTCAACTTAGTCGCCTCTTACGACATGCCTTGTAGGTCGCAGTGCCGCTACTCTTTGCTCCCCTTGTGAACCCCGGCAAAACAAGGGCAAGTCTTCGAAATGCCGCCCCTTAAATGTTGCTTTCTTTAAAATAACCTTCGATTGTGGTTTTGATTTCACTGTTTATGCCGCCCTTCTTACAGTACTGCCTGATGCGGCCACCTTTCTATATCATAGCATGGCACGCGCCCGAGTGGTTACTGGGGCCCAAATTTGGGGTGTAAAGAATAGAACCACTATTACCTGCCACGCATGGCGTAAGAGGCGACTGGGGAGGTTAGGCTGAAATCGGATGCACATGTCCTAAACGTGTAGAAGTCTATGCATTTAGGGGTCTACCAAACCAATGTGCACCGTATACACGTTCTTGGCAAAGATCAAACGTATCACAAAGAGTGATTAAAATTGATCGTAAATAATGAACAAGAAGAAGAAGAAAGTAGGAGAAGAAGACGATAGCATGGCACGTCCCTGAGCACACAGATAAGAATACAACGATAATGGCCACCTACCGCTCAGTATGAAGACAACAATGAACAGCATCACATTGATCAACTGTAAACAAAGAGAAGAAACAAGATTGTCTATTGATAATTGTTACCTGCTCTTTGTTTTCAGGTTTACATTGTTGTCTAATTTGTATTATATGTCATGAGCTCCAGCCGGTGCTACGGGGTTCGTGCACCGTTGACAGGTCCTCCAGCGGATCAGACAAGAAAATATGCACACAAAAGAAGAGGTAGAGGAGAGAAGAGAATTAGCGAGCCACGGGAACCATCAGCATGCATACTCTTCGATAATTGTTGAAGGAGACTGAGCACCTATGGGTCTGCCCGGAGTGCAATGACGTCAGTTCAGTAACCAATAACCAATAACTATTGATAACAACCGAAGCAGTTATCATCATCATCATCAAATAGCTTGTCCCGAACAGAACTTTGTCATCCTAACAGTCATTCGGAATGTTTCTCTCTCACTCTCGCTCTCTCTCTCTTGTATGCCAGATGTCCCGCCTCTGCAGTCACTATGCTCAAATCATCAGTTACATCCTGAATCCATCTACTTTGTGGTCTTCTTCTTCTTCTCCTCTAAGTCAGGATACCTCCTTCCATGACAATCTTCTCCAATCCTTCATGTCCAAAATATTTCAATTTTTCCATTTTTATTTGTAGCATGGGCCAGCTTTTTTAAAATTTTGTATTTATTTCTGGATAGTTCTCGCCCGAGTGGTTACCGGGGCCCAAATTTGGGGTGTAAAGAATACACCACTGTTACCTGTCACGCATGTCGTAAGAGGCGACTAAGGAGGTTAGGCTGAAATCGGAAGCATGTGTCCGCTTGGGAATGCTAACCCGAAACAAATGCTTGCAGAAAACGGATGCACCAGGCCGTAAGGCGTATAAGATGGTGCAATGACCCTCACAATGAGGAATGGGATAACAGATTCTACGGTCGCCAATCTGCCTCAGAGATTTAGCCACGCAGTAAGAATGTCAGACCTACCATCACGAGGGTGGCCAAAACTTACTGCTGAAGAGGTCGACACAAACGGGCAAGCAGAAATCATAGGAATTATATCCTACAGAGCTGCCCCCAGTATGCGCTTGAGAAGAAAGAGGTGGCCCACTTAGACTAACTTCCAAGACAAACTGTATGGCTTGGCTGATAATCTGAGGCAGACGGCTGCCTTTATTAGAGAATCCGAAATCCCAATCTAGTGAGAACGCAGAAGACAAACTATATGGCGTGGCTGATAATCTGAGGCAGACGGCTGCCTTTATTAGAGAATCCGAAATCCCAATCTAGTGAGAACGCAGAAGATAAACTGTATGGCGTGGCTGATAATCTGAGGCAGACGGCTGCCTTCATTAGAGAATCCGAAATCCCAATCTAGTGAGAACGCAGAAGACAAACTGTATGACATGGTTGATAATCTGAGGCAGACGGCTGCCTTTATTAGAGAATCTGAAATCCCAATCTAGTGAGAACGCAGAAGACAAACTGTATGGCGTGGCTGATAATCTGAAAAAGAAGAAGAAGGATAGTTCTATTTGTTCTCTTCTTTGTCCAAGATATACGGAGGTCGCTTCTGTAACACTTATATTCAAAAGCACATATACGCCGTTCAACTGTCTTGTTAAATGTCCATGCTTCACACCCACATATGTTACATATCATTCTCCAAAATTAAAATGAGAATCATGGCATATCCTTTACAGGACTTCAACCATAGTAAACGAGTCGTTGATTTTATAGGCACCATTTATACATTCAGTGGCTTGTCATTGCTTTCTAAACGGTGAGGTATATTTTTACAGTTTGTAAAAATAAACGGGAACGAATTTATTTCCAAAATGCCCGCCGCGGTGTTTGAATCAGGTACTATTGAGTTGTGACCGAGCTCACTACCATGAAGCCACAGACGTCGACAATATTAATCTTGATATTCAAACATTTCTGTATTTTAATTTTTACATCTTCATTCTTCTTCTTCTTCGAGCGCTCCATTTCGAATACTTGTTCAACCATTCTTTGTGATTTGTATGTGATCCGAGCCTAACAGCGATTTACGTTGTGCCAGTTATGCGACTACAAGTAGGCCAGCACATCCGATTTCTGCGACTCTTTTTATTTACTAGGGTAGCTTCCCTAAATCCTCTACCTCAGTCGTCTCTTACGACATGCCTTGTAGGTTGCAGTGTTACTATTCTTTGCTCCCTTGAGAGCCCTGGCAACACACGTGCGTGATCCGAGCCTAAGAGCGATTGTACCTTGTACCAGTTATGCGCCTACAAGCAAGCTAGCTCATCCTATTTCTGCTACGCTTTTTATTTACTAGGGTAGCTTGCCTAGGCCTCTACCTCAGTCATCTCTTACGACATTCCTGATAGGTTGCAGTGTTGCTATTCTTTGCTCCCCTTGCGAGTCCCGACAACACACGAGCGATTTAAATTCTAAAACGAATCTTACCAGTTTGACCATGTTGTAGTATATCTTGTTTGTATTCGTAAGTTGAAACTCGACAGAGAAAGTGGCTGCACATTGAAATAATAAATCTTTGCATAGGTAGTTATACCTACAGTTTACTGTTCATTTTGTTTATTACAATCTACAATTGGTTGGCACCAGTGGCGGCTCATCATTAAGGGCTAGTGGGGTCGGGCCATACCAAAAATAATGTGCAACGTGTTTTTATTATTTTATAAATTATTTGTCCATAATTATTACGTTTAACGTGATTCTGATCAGCTTTGGAAGTTGAATATATACAGCTAAAATATCATATACAGTCTGAAATTCATCATCTTTCCTCCCTAATTGGTATACTTCACGCATTTCTAGCGCACTATTTCTTTATGGCCAGTAGAAACGTAGTCTATTTAAACCGTCCGTTAATATAGTAACCTCTGACCTCTCTCCAGACTGGTTATTTAGCACAAACAAGTATGTGATTTTCATTTATGCAGTAGGGAAATTCTTACGCAGCCAAGCCCAGGGTAGTTAAACGGTGTTATTGCGCTAAAATTTAGTCCGTGTACGGTGCACGTAAATACCGAATGATTGATAAAATAATAGAAATAATTAACTAACAATCATAAAATAGTTTAACGCAATCGCTCGTTTCATCAACATACATCTGTGTACGACAATGTACGTTTAAATAAGTTGACAAGTTGTGATCTACACATTCTAGTAAAGGGAACATAATGTTCATGAATAGAATAGTAGTAAATACTAAAATATAACCTAACCCAAAACCATGATTATTCAGAAGATTTTGTCTGGCCCCACCAACAAAAATGACCACGAGCCGCCACTGGTTAGCACAGATAATGCCATTAATATTCATAAATAAGTCTACCACGCAATAATATATCATTTATTGCTTTGTTTGACATAGGCAACTTTCAAGTTGAATAGCGTAATAATAGTAATAACAGATGTCGAAAGTACCCATAAATTAAATATGATTTGAAATCTACTATCCTGGGCATGTGGTCGATCGCGGTAATGTGACAGCGGGCAGGCTTTCATCGACGACATTGATTGTTGGGGAGTTATAGATCGATAAGGGGGATGTTCTTCTGTCTCTAGACAGAATCCTGTTGGATGAGGATCCTAAAACTGATGTTGAATCTATCCAGTGATTTAAGGAGTTTGGAGTTACACGTTGTACAAGTAAAGTTGGATGTTTGAGGGGCAGAGAGGAGTTTGTTTAACCAGCCAGCTACATGAATCATCAGTTGAAAGCATACTCGTTGATATATGTTGGGGAGACTGCGCACCTAGGGTTTGTCCGATATGCTTTGACGTTGGTTCTTCTTCTTCTTCTAGCTCCATATCGACCGCATGTTAACCACTCTATGTGATTTGATTCATTGCAGCGAGTGAGAGAGAGAGAGAGACAGACAGAGACAGACAGAGAGAGAGAACGAGATACAGAGAGAGAGGCAGAGAGAGAGAGAGAGCGAGATACAGAGAGAGATACAGAGAGGCAGAGAGAGAGAGAGAGAAAGTTTTGACTAGAGCACTGGTGTAATCATGTCGTCACAGCGAGATGGTAGTAAGTAGTTTGGGCACTGGCACTTTAGCACTAGTGTTCTAACCACTTGACTACACTAGTATACTAGACAGACAGATAGATAGAGAGACAGATAGATAGTCAGATGGATAGTCATACCGATAGATAGTCAGACAGACAGATAGATAGTTAGTTAGACAGATATATAGATAGTCAGACAGATAGATAGTCAGACAAATAGATAGTCAGACAAATAGATAGTCAGACCGATAGATAGTCAGACAGACAGATAGATAGACAGATAGATAGTCAGACAGATAGATAGTCAGACAGACAGATAGATAGTCAGACAGACAGATAGATAGTCAGACAGATAGATAGTCAGACAGATATATAGTCAGACAGATAGATAGTCAGACAGATAGATAAACAGATAGATAGTCAGACAGACAAATAGACAGATAGACAGACAGATAGATAGACAGATAGATAGTCAGACAGACAGATATATAGTCAGACAGACAGATAGACATACAGATAGATAGTCAGACAGATAGATAGTCAGACAGACAGATCGTCATACAGATAGATAGTCAGACTGATATATAATCAAGCAGATAGATAGTCAGACAGACAGATAGATAGTCAGACAGACAGATAGATAGTCAGACAAACAGATGTATAGTCAGACAGACAGATAGACAGACAGAAAGATATTCAGACAGATAGATAGACAGACAGATAGACAGTCAGACAGATAGATAGACAGACAGATACAGTCATAGACAAATTATTTTGTACCAGGAAAACAAATGTTGACCTGGGGCAAAGATAAAGGTAAATGTCTGGATTGTCGCATTTTGTATTAATTGCATCCACTGCCTTCGTGCATTGTAACATGGTTATGCAGGACAAGAGGATGGAACAGTGGTCAACTGGCCAACCATACTTTGAATACTCCAGTTTATGGTAAAATGGTCAGCCGTACTCCAACATAGTGAAGTAGGTAACGGCCAATCCATCCGGGTTACTTTTGCACACGGCCCACTTGTAGGGCAGCAGAAGACAAGGGGATCGTGATCAACAGATTGTGCAGAGACCTAGGTATGTGAGCAAGATGGAAGGGAAGTAGAGTAGAAGACCAAGAGATCGCCATTATTATAGAGCCTTGCTTTGGGAAGTCAACAAAAGAAAACAGAGCGATACACATTATAGCTGGATGAGAGAGGACGTTGGAAAGAATTATTCAGAGATTTCAAGGGCGTTATTGAGAAGGTATGTCTGTGAGACAATCTATCAAGACAATTGAACATGGTGATTTATTTCAGAAATTTATAAAGGTAACATGTTGAACAAACAGCGAAGTAGTAGATGATAGAGAATCAGATTCGGTTAGACTCAGGAATTGTTTCTGGCAATTTATTGTTTCTTCCAAGTATCTTTGTGTACATTGCTGCTAGAGGTGAGAAATCAACTATAGTTCTACTTGGCAGAACTCATACTAGAAAGTGTAGTTATATCTATAGGAGTAATCTTACTGTGATTCGACTGTTCATATACGATAACAGAGAAACAACTAATCATCATCTTGGATGACCAGACCACGTGCCTCAACGGACAGAGACGACACTACCTCGAACCTAACTAGGGACTTATACGTCTACCCAGACGTATGACGACCACCGCCTGATGGATGCTGCAACCGTGTTCAAGTCGTTCAATATCTAACAGGAAAGGACTGAACCTTCTTATCATCATCCAGTGATTATCAACCATTGGTTCCATCGAACTTGAACAATTTTACTACTTAAATGGAAGAGTGTATTATAACAATCAAATTTGTGATGACAGGTTAAAAAAACGATTATTGCTGTGAATATTTATAAGGTTCAATTGATATATGCATAGCCTGAGTTCATTTTGAAATAATTTATCCATCTTGTTGCTAATTGATCACAACGATGTTAGGTTAGTTGTATTCACTAACATCTTAGTTTGTAGTAAGACAGAAGTGTGGAAAGAGTGATAGGGTTATATATTTTAAATCAAGAAAATAATACTGTGGACGATCACGAGCCTTTCTTTTGGTCAACCCATTTTTTCTTGGATTTATTATTTTTTTCTGGGGCCTTGTACTAGGTGAAACTACTACAGCATAACTGGTCTTGATCTTCTGTATCGTGCTCATAGAGTCACTGAGCATGCATGCACTGCCTTCGTGCATAACTGGTCTTGATATTCTGTATCATGCTCATAGAGTCACTGAGCATGCATGCACTGCCTTCGTGCATAACTGGTCTTGATCTTCTGTATCATGCTCATAGAGTCACTGAGCATGCATGCACTGCCTTCGTGCATAACTGGTCTTGATATTCTGTATCATGCTCATAGAGTCACTGAGCATGCATGCACTGCCTTCGTGCATAACTGGTCTTGATCTTCTGTATCATGCTCATAGAGTCACTGAGCATGCATGCACTGCCTTCGTACATAACTGGTCTTGATATTCTGTATCATGCTCATAGAGTCACTGAGCATTCATGCACTGCCTTCGTGCATAACTGGTCTTGATATTCTGTATCATGCTCATAGAGTCACTGAGCATACATGCACTGCCTTCGTGCATAACTGGTCTTGATCTTCTGTATCATGCTCATAGAGTCACTGAGCATGCATGCACTGCCTTCGTGCATAACTGGTCTTGATCTTCTGTATCATGCTCATAGAGTCACTGAGCATACATGCACTGCCTTCGTGCATAACTGGTCTTGATCTTCTGTATCATGCTCATAGAGTCACTGAGCATGCATGCCTGATCTCAGTGTAGATGAAATCGAGTTTCTACTCCTAACGGAGACGGACGATAAAACGTAGGTCTCGTGTTCATTTTGAGCACATAAAAGAACCCATGGCAGTTCAAAATCGAGAAGAGCAAGCTTGAAAGAAGCTGCCCGGGCAAAATTCAGTAGGACAAAAAAGATTTAAAATAAAAAAATTCCTTACAAAAATATCTTCATCTTCCAAAATTACATCGGGAACCCTCGCTGGTGCTACGGAGTTCGTGCACTGCTAAGATCTTCCTGTGTAAGAAAGAGATCAGATCACACATGGTTACTCACTGAAGTGCAATGATTATGGTCCTATCAATCAATCAATCAAGTGTGCATAAGTGAATGTTTGCGTCTTTAGCCACTCCATGGATTTTGTCACCCCCATGAGCTCCATCGTCATGCTGTTGGTAGCTGTCGCATATGCGCCATTCCCTCTTTGATGACCTTTCCTTTAGATCGAGCCATAAAGTCATTGTACATCAAAGTAAAAGTAAAGGTACCCTATTTATACCACGTTGTTAAAAAAAGTTAATTGCATATCCTTTACAGGACTTTGCGAATCAACCCCAGCTTTTAACGCTGTTTGTGATTTTACTAGGCATTATTACGTTCAGTAGTTTGCCATTGCTTTCTGAACGGTTGGTGCCATCGTCCTTTTGTTAAAATCCACGCAAACAATTTGCAACCAAACTGTCCGCAGCTTGATTCGAACTCAGAACGTCGAGGTTAATAGACCGAGTCACTAACCCCTAGGCCACAGACGCCACGTTGTATATAGGGTAATACGATGTTAGGCTCGTATTTTCATTGATCGTCGGCACACGATGGGTGATGTGGTCAACATCACGCCGTCCGCTTTACTTACTTCCCAATGCTTTTCCTTGCACACAATTGATGCTGGGTCGAACTGAGAGCCGTTACAATCGAAAAAAGTTCACACCCACTTGTGGAATTGAACCACTAGCAAAAGAAGCGATTTACTAACAACTGCATTACTTTGTCTTCTTTGCAATATCTATTTTGATGATTATACCGTTAGATGCCTTCTTATGATGAAGTCGACTGTTGTCTGGAGCTTATCTCTGGTGTCATGTAGTTTTGATGATTATACCGTTAGACGTGTTCTTATGATGAAGTCGACTGTTGTCTGGAGCTCATCTCTGGTGCCATGTAGTTTTGATGATTATACCGTTAGACGTGTTCTTATGATGAAGTAGCTTGTTGTCTGGAGCTCAACTCTGGTGCCATCTAGTTTTGATGATTATGCCGTTAGACGCGTTCTTATGATGAAGCCGACTATTGTCTGGAGCTCATCTCTGGTGCCATGTAGTTTTGAATGTAGTGTTGTGTTCTAGGGCCAGCATTCCTTTCTAGGGAGGACATACAGGGGACAGTCTTGCAGGACACGTTCTGTGGTTTGACAGCGTTACTATAAGAACAGAGAGGAGATGGGGACAGTCGTAGTTGTGTAAGTACTGAGATTCTCAAAGAAAAAGTAAAAATATAAAAACAGACAAACGAATAAACGGGACAATATATTGACATAAATAACTAACTAACTAAACATCCTCAAAGTCACAGTCTATTTTATTATTATTATTTTTGGGTTATCATTTACACTCAAATATTATCTATAGTTAGTTATTGGTTATTGGTTACTAAACTGACGTCATTGCACTCCGGACAGACCCATAGGTGCTCAACCCCATGGTCCTCCAGCAGATCAGACAAGAAAAATATAGTTAATTAACATATCTTGTTTGTTAGTAGGTAGAGAATATATATATTCTTCAGTCAAGTAATTCATGACAAACAGAGAATATATTTTGTCTTCAGTCAAGTAATTCATGATAAACACAGAATATATCTTGTCTTCAGTCAAGTAATTCATGATAAACACAGAATATATCTTGTCTTCAGTCAAGTAATTCATGATAAACACAGAATATATCTTGTCTTCAGTCAAGTAATTCATGATAAACACAGAATATATCTTGTCTTCAGTCAAGTAATTCATGATAAACACAGAATATATCTTGTCTTCAGTCAAGTAATTCATGATAAACACAGAATATATCTTGTCTTCAGTCAAGTAATTCATGACAAACAGAGAATGTATATTTTCTTCAGTCAAGTAATTCATGACAAGCAGAGAGTATATCTTGTCTTCAGTCAAGTAATTCACGACAAACAGAGAATATACGTTTATTTCCATGGGCGTTAAGGCAAGAGGAGCAAGTGCCACCCTCAACTTCCTCCTGGAAAATGGGATTTATACGAATCTGATCTTCTTCATTTCCACGTAGTAACTTACCAACTAACAACATGTTATTTCCCCACCCTCATATACGTCGCCCCCTCCGCCCGCACCATCCCCGCCCCAGGACCATGCGGTATATTTTATCAGTAGGATGCAAGTCTTCGAAATACCGCCCTTTAAATGTTTGTATTCATTTTCTTTAAAATAATATTCGATTACGATTTGTCTAAACTGCACAAAATGTACGAATACTAAATCGTAGACATCAATATCGGAATCACATAAACCAATATAAAAATCGTTGCGTCAAGATTTTCAATTATTGAATGGTTCAAATTGTATTTTCATTTCGTTGCTCATGCCGCCCCCTTAAAGTTTCGTCTGATGTGACCGCCTCTCTCTATCATAGCACGGTACGGCCCTGCCCCCCCCCCTTCCGCCCCTCCCGGGCAATTCGGGAACGCCCATGTTTCCTTTAGTAAGACTAATACCAATTTAACTAAACACGACGACAGCGTGTAGAGACTACGAACGGTAAGGTTTCGTAGCATATCCTGTTACATGACGTACCAATCAACCGCAGTAAATGAGTCGTTGATTTTCTAGGCGCTACTTATACGTTCAGTAGTTTGACATTGCTTTCTGAGTGGTGAGGCCAATTTTTACCTTTCGTAAAAATCCCACGGAAACAAATTTTATTTCAAATTTGCCCACCGCGGAGTTTGAACTAGGCACACTTGACCACAGCCAGCTCTAATAATATGAGTTTATAGTTGGTTGTGGCTGGAGTTTCAACTAGGCACACTTGACCACAGCCAACTCTAATAATATGAGTTTATAGTTGGTTGTGGCTGGAGTTTGAACTAGGCACACTTGACCACAGCCAACTCTAATAATATGAGTTTATAGTTGGTTGTGGCTGGAGTTTGAACCAGGCACACTTGACCACAGCCAGCTCTAATAATATGAGTTTATAGTTGGTTGTGGCTGGAGTTTGAACCAGGTACACTTGACCACAGCCAGCTCTAATAATATGAGTTTATAGTTGGTTGTGACTAAAGTTTGAACCAGGTACACTTGACCACAGCCAGCTCTAATAATATGAGTTTATAGTTGGTTGTGACTGGAGTTTGAACTAGGCACACTTGACCACAGCCAACTCTAATAATATGAGTTTATAGTTGGTTGTGGTTGGAGTTTGAACTAGGCACACTTGACCACAGCCAACTCTAATAATATGAGCTTATAGTTGGTTGTGGCTGGAGTTTGAACCAGGCACACTTGACCACAGCCAGCTCTAATAATATGAGTTTATAGTTGGTTGTGGCTGGAGTTTGAACCAGGCACACTTGACCACAGCCAGCTCTAATAATATGAGTTTATAGTTGGTTGTGGCTGGAGTTTGAACCAGGCACACTTGACCACAGCCAGCTCTAATAATATGAGTTTATAGTTGGTTGTGGCTGGAGTTTGAACCAGGTACACTTGACCACAGCCAGCTATAATAATATGAGTTTATAGTTGGTTGTGACTGAAGTTTCATCCAGGCACACTTGACCACAGCCAAATCTAATAATATGAGTTTATAGTTGGTTGTGGCTGGAGTTTGAACCAGGCACACTTGACCACAGCCAGCTCTAATAATATGAGTTTATAGTTGGTTGTGGCTCGAGTTTGAACCAGGTACACTTGACCACAGCCAGCTCTAATAATAAGAGTTTATAGTTGGTTGTGACTGAAGTTTCAACCAGGCACACTTGACCACAGCCAAATCTAATAATATGAGTTTATAGTTGGTTGTGGCTGGAGTTTGAACTAGGCACACTTGACCACAGCCAGCTCTAATAATATGAGTTTATAGTTGGTTGTGGCTGGAGTTTGAACCAGGTACACTTGACCACAGCCAGCTCTAATAATATGAGTTTATAGTTGGTTGTGACTGGAGTTTGAACTAGGCACACTTGACCACAGCCAACTCTAATAATATGAGTTTATAGTTGGTTGTGACTGGTGTTTGAACCAGTTACACTTGACCACAGCCAGCTCTAATAATATGAGTTTATAGTTGGTTGTGGCTGGAGTTTGAACCAGGTACACTTGACCACAGCCAGCTCTAATAATATGAGTTTATAGTTGGTTGTGACTGAAGTTTCAACCAGGCACACTTGACCACAGCCAAATCTAATAATATGAGTTTATAGTTGGTTGTGGCTGGAGATTGGACCAGGCACACTTGACCACAGCCAGCTCTAATAATATGAGTTTATAGTTGGTTGTGGCTGGAGTTTGAACCAGGTACACTTGACCACAGCCAGCTATAATAATATGAGTTTATAGTTGGTTGTGACTGAAGTTTCAACCAGGCACACTTGACCACAGCCAAATCTAATAATATGAGTTTATAGTTGGTTGTGGCTGGAGTTTGAACCAGGCACACTTGACCACAGCCAGCTCTAATAATATGAGTTTATAGTTGGTTGTGGCTCGAGTTTGAACCAGGTACACTTGACCACAGCCAGCTCTAATAATAAGAGTTTATAGTTGGTTGTGACTGAAGTTTCAACCAGGCACACTTGACCACAGCCAAATCTAATAATATGAGTTTATAGTTGGTTGTGGCTGGAGTTTGAACTAGGCACACTTGACCACAGCCAGCTCTAATAATATGAGTTTATAGTTGGTTGTGGCTGGAGTTTGAACCAGGTACACTTGACCACAGCCAGCTCTAATAATATGAGTTTATAGTTGGTTGTGACTGGAGTTTGAACTAGGCACACTTGACCACAGCCAACTCTAATAATATGAGTTTATAGTTGGTTGTGACTGGTGTTTGAACCAGTTACACTTGACCACAGCCAGCTCTAATAATATGAGTTTATAGTTGGTTGTGGCTGGAGTTTGAACCAGGTACACTTGACCACAGCCAGCTCTAATAATATGAGTTTATAGTTGGTTGTGACTGAAGTTTCAACCAGGCACACTTGACCACAGCCAAATCTAATAATATGAGTTTATAGTTGGTTGTGGCTGGAGTTTGGACCAGGCACACTTGACCACAGCCAGCTCTAATAATATGAGTTTATAGTTGGTTGTGGCTGGAGTTTGAACCAGGTACACTTGACCACAGCCAGCTCTAATAATAAGAGTTTATAGTTGGTTGTGACTGAAGTTTCAACCAGGCACACTTGACCACAGCCAAATCTAATAATATGAGTTTATAGTTGGTTGTGGCTGGAGTTTGAACCAGGCACACTTGACCACATCCAGCTCTAATAATATGAGTTTATAGTTGGTTGTGGCTGGAGTTTCAACCAGGTACACTTGACCACAGCCAGTTCTAATAATATGAGTTTATAGTTGGTTGTGACTGGAGTTTGAACCAGGTACACTTGAACACAACCAAATCTAGTAATATGAGTTTATAGTTGGTTGTGGCTTGACGAACGGTAAGACGAACAAAACAAATGTAAAGATAAATTTGGACAAAAATTGAAGAGAAAAAAGCCGCTGCAAATGAGCTAAATAAAGAACACGGGAACTCCTTGCAAACAATGTAGCATAACTAGGTCGCACGTCGTATGCTTGTTTACAAATGTCTGCTCTGTCTTTTGGAGTTCCTACATTCTGGAATAAACACAAGATTCGGGTTATAAAATACAACTACAGAAATAGTCAAGAGTTATGAAATGTAGACATTAGTTCACAGTGTATCTTCTTCTTCCAAAGCTCCATATCGACCACTTGTTAACCATTCTTTGTGATTTGTATGTGATCTCAGCCTAAGAGAGATTGTACGTTGCGCCAGTTATGCGCCTACATGTAAGCCAGCACATCCGATTTCTGCGACGCTTTTTTATTTAGCAGGATAGCTTCCCTGGGTCCCTACTTCAGTCGCCTCTTACAACATGCCTTGTAGGTCCCAGTATTACTAATCTTTGCTTCCCTTCCGAGCCTCGGCAACACACGGGTGAAGTGTGGGAGACTGAACCCCCAACCTTCTTGTGTTCAAGTTAGAACACTTTACGCATTAGGCTAATCCATCCATTAGGAAAATTGCATACAATATGCTAATCCATACATCTACTTTATTAAAAATCAGTCCAAGAACCACAATGGGGTTGTCGGGACTCTCAGGGAAGCAAAGAATAGTACCACTGTGACCTACAAGGCATGTCGTAAGAGGTGACTGATGTAGGACCTAGGGAAGCTACTCACCCGTGTGCTGCCGGAGCTCGTAAGGGGAGCAGAGAGTAGCAGCACTGCGACCTACAAGGCATGTCGTAAGAGGTGACTGATGTAGGACCTAGGGAAGCTACTCTAGTAAATTAAATGCATCATAGAAATCGGATGTGCTGACCTACTTGTAGACACATAACTGGCACAACGTACAATATCTCTTAAGCTATGATCACATACAAATCATACTGAGTGGTTTAGCAGGTGATCGATATGGAGCGTTGGAAGAAGAAGAAGAAGAAGAAGTCCAAGACCAACATTTAATATGAATCGTAAGCTACTTTTTCTAAAATATAAATTTTTTGGTATTGATATAGTAATGCATTTTTCATTTCCAATGTTGTAACAATTTTTATTGCAATGGAAATGTTAAAAAAGAAATTATGCTACGAATTGTTAGAACAACATCAGTTTTTAAAAATCTAAATAAATATGGAACTGCAAATTATATAGTTCTAAAACCAAATTACGAATTTTCATTTTAAAATGTTGTATCAATCGTAACATATGCAGCGAGAGTTGGAAAATGACTAAAGATATTGAAAATGTTCTTCTCTCTTTTTCTTTGCGTTTGTTCTTTACGATCAATTTTAATCACTCTTTGTGACATGTTTGATCTTTGCCAAGAACGTGTATACGTTGCGCATTGGTTTGTAGGCCCTAAACGCATAGACTTCTACACGTTTAGGACATGTGCATCCGATTTCACCCGATCCTCCTTAGTCGCCTCTTACGACATGCGTGGCAGGTAACAGTGGTTCTATTCTTTACACCCCAAATTTGGGCCCCGGTAACCACTCGGGCGATGTTGAAAATAATTTGAATGCATTTGAAAATATATGTCTGCGAAAAATAATCAAAATAAAATCGGACGAATTCAGAAGAGATGAAATTAGAGAAATGTTTGGTCAACTACTAGTAACAATTGTTATAAGAAGAAGAAGATGGAGATATGTTGGACATACCCTGAGAAGAAATGTCTGGTCAACCACTAGTAACAACTGTTATAAGAATGAGAAGATGGAGATATGTTGGGCATACCTTGAGAAGAAATGTTTGGTCAACCACTAGTAACAACTCTTATAAGTAGGAAAAGATGGAGATATGTTGGACATACCTTGAGAAGAAATGTTTGGTCAACCACTAGTAACAACTCTTATAAGAAGGAAAAGATGGAGATAAGTTGGACATACCTTGAGAAGAAATGTTTGGTCAACCACTAGTAACAACTGTTATAAGAAGGAAAAGATGGAGATATGTTGGACATACCTTAAGAAGAAATGTTTAGTCAACCACTAGTAACAACTCTTATAAGAAGGAAAAGATGGAGATATGTTGGACATACCTTAAGAAGAAATGTTTAGTCAACCACTAGTAACAACTCTTATAAGAAGGAAAAGATGGAGATATATTGGACATACATTAAGAAGAAATGTCTGGTCAACCACTAGTATAACTCTTATAAGAACGAAAAGATGGAGATATGTTGGACATACCTTGAGAAGAAATGTCTGGTCAACTACTAGTAACAACTGTTATAAGAAGGAGAAGATGGAGATATGTTGGACATACCTTAAGAAGAAATGTCTGGTCAACCACTAGTAACAACTGTTATAAGAAGGAGAAGATGGAGATATGTTGGACATACCCTGAGAAGAAATGTCTGGTCAACCACTAGTAACAACTGTTATAAGAAGGAGAAGATGGAGATATGTTGGACATACCCTGAGAAGAAATGTCTGGTCAACCACTAGTAACAACTCTTATAAGAAGGAAAAGATGGAGATATGTTGGACATACTTTGAGAAGAAATGTTTGGTCAACCACTAGTAACAACTCTTATAAGAAGGAAAAGATGGAGATATGTTGGACATACCTTGAGAAGAAATGTTTAGTCAACTACTTGTAACAACTCTTATAAGAAGGAGAAGATGGAGATATGTTGGACATACCTTGAGAAGAAATGTTTGGTCAACCACTAGTAACAACTGTTATAAGAAGGAAAAGATGGAGATATGTTGGACATACCTTGAGAAGAAATGTTTGGTCAACCACTAGTAACAACTGTTATAAGAATGAGAAGATGGAGATATGTTGGACATACCTTAAGAAGAAATGTCTGGTCAACCACTAGTAACAACTGTTATAAGAAGGAAAAGATGGAGATAAGTTGGACATACCTTAAGAAGAAACGTCTGGTCAACTACTTGTAACAACTCTTATAAGAAGGAAAAGATGGAGATATGTTGGACATACCTTGAGAAGAAATGTCTGGTCAACCACTAGTAACAACTGTTATAAGAAGGAAAAGATGGAGATATGTTGGACATACCTTAAGAAGAAATGTCTGGTCAACCACTAGTAACAACTGTTATAAGAAGGAAAAGATGGAGATAAGTTGGACATACCTTGAGAAGAAATGTTTGGTCAACCACTAGTAACAACTGTTATAAGAAGGAAAAGATGGAGATATGTTGGACATACCTTGAGAAGAAATGTTTAGTCAACTACTTGTAACAACTCTTATAAGAAGGAGAAGATGGAGATATGTTGGACATACCTTGAGAAGAAATGTTTGGTCAACCACTAGTAACAACTGTTATAAGAAGGAGAAGATGGAGATATGTTGGACATACCTTGAGAAGAAATGTCTGGTCAACCACTAGTAACAACTGTTATAAGAAGGAAAAGATGGAGATAAGTTGGACATACCTTAAGAAGAAATGTCTGGTCAACCACTAGTAACAACTCTTATAAGAAGGAAAAGATGGAGATATGTTGGACATACCTTGAGAAGAAATGTTTAGTCAACTACTAGTAACAACTCTTATAGGAAGGAAAAGATGGAGATATGTTGGACATACTTTGAGAAGAAATGTCTGGTCAACCACTAGTAACAACTCTTATAAGAAGGAAAAGATGGAGATATGTTGGACATACTTTGAGAAGAAATGTCTGGTCAACCACTAGTAACAACTCTTATAAGAAGGAAAAGATGGAGATATGTTGGACATACCTTGAGAAGAAATGTTTTGTCAACCACTAGTAACAACTCTTATAAGAAGGAAAAGATGGAGATATGTTGGACATACCTTAAGAAGAAATGTCTGGTCAACCAATAGTAACAACTGTTATAAGAAGGAAAAGATGGAGATATGTTGGACATACCCTGAGAAGAAATGTTTGGTCAACCACTAGTAACAACTCTTATAAGAAGGAAAAGATGGAGATATGTTGGACATACCCTGAGAAGAAATGTCTGGTCAACCACTAGAAACAACTCTTATAAAAAGGGAAAAAGATGGAGATATGTTGGACATACCTTGAGAAGAAATGTTTGGTCAACCACTAGTAACAACTCTTATAAGAAGGAAAAGATGGAGATATGTTGGACATACCTTGAGAAGAAATGTTTGGTCAACCACTAGTAACAACTGTTATAAGAAGGAGAAGATGGAGATATGTTGGACATACCTTAAGAAGAAATGTCTGGTCAACCACTAGTAACAACTGTTATAAGAAGGAAAAGATGGAGATATGTTGGACATACCTTGAGAAGAAATGTTTAGTCAACTACTAGTAACAACTCTTATAAGAAGGAAAAGATGGAGATATGTTGGACATACTTTGAGAAGAAATGTTTGGTCAACCACTAGTAACAACTCTTATAAGAAGGAAAAGATGGAGATATGTTGGACATACTTTGAGAAGAAATGTCTGGTCAACCACTAGTAACAACTCTTATAAGAAGGAAAAGATGGAGATATGTTGGACATACCTTGAGAAAAATGTTTAGTCAACCACTAGTAACAACTCTTATAAGAAGGAGAAGATGGAGATATGTTGGACATACCTTAAGAAGAAATGATCAAAGAATACCAAAGCAGAAAATGAAGTAAGAGACAAAAGGGTCAAGAAAGAAAGGGGGAGGGGTAGGAAACCGAAACGAGGCTTTACTGAGGCGAGAAATATCGGACACAATTCTATGGAAGAGATTGAGCGAGTTGCCCAGGACAGAGCAGTATGGAGAAATACTTGCTTGCAGACCTTATGTAACGTATAACGGTTCCAGATTAATAAATAATTACATTACTTACTATTTTTTACAAATGTATAGATTTTTGGTATCGCATGACTCACTGTTCCAATAGTGCCCTTTAGAAAACCATTTACTTGACAGTTCTAGACAATTCTTTTCTGAAAATATACCATTTAGTTGACAGTTCTAGACAATTCTTTGCTGAAAATAAATCATTTAGTTGACAGTTCTAGACAATTCTTTTCTGAAAATATACCATTTAGTTGACAGTTCTAGACAATTCTTTGCTGAAAATAAATCATTTAGTTGACAGTTCTAGACAATTCTTTGCTGAAAATAAATCATTTAGTTGACAGTTCTAGACAATTTCCTTGCTGAAAATAAACCATTTACTTGACAGTTCTAGACAATTCTTTGCTGAAAATAAATCATTTAGTTGACAGTTCTAGACAATTCTTTGCAGAAAATAAACCATTTAGTTGACAGTTCTAGACAATTCTTTGCTGAAAATAAATCATTTAGTTGACAGTTCTAGACAATTCTTTGCTGAAAATAAACCATTTAGTTGACAGTTCTAGACAATTCTCTGCTGAAAATAAATCATTTAGTTGACAGTTCTAGACAATTCTTTGCAGAAAATAAACCATTTAGTTGACAGTTCTAGACAATTCTTGGCAGAAAATAAATCATTTAGTTGACAGTTCTAGACAATTCTTTGCTGAAAATAAACCATTTAGTTGACAGTTCTAGACAATTCTTTGCTGAAAATAAATCATTTAGTTGACAGTTCTAGACAATTCTTTGCTGAAAATAAACCATTTACTTGACAGTTCTAGACAATTCTTTGCTGAAAATAAATCATTTAGTTTGACAGTTCTAGACAATTCTTTGCTGAAAATAAACCATTTAGTTGACAGTTCTAGACAATTCTCTGCTGAAAATAAACCATTTACTTGACAGTTCTAGACAATTCTTGCTGAAAATAAATCCATTTAGTTGACAGTTCTAGACAATTCTTGCGAAAATAAATCATTTATTGACAGTTCTAGACAATTCTATGAAAATAAACCATTTAGTTGACAGTTCTAGACAATTCTCTGCTGAAAATAAACCATTTACTTGACAGTTCTAGACAATTCTTTGTTGAAAATAAATAATTTAGTTGACAGTTCTAGACAATTTCCTTGCTGAAAATAAACCATTTACTTGACAGTTCTAGACAATTCTTTGCTGAAAATAAATCATTTCGTTGACAGTTCTAGACAATTCTTTGCAGAAAATAAACCATTTAGTTGACAGTTCTAGACAATTCTTTGCTGAAAATAAATCATTTAGTTGACAGTTCTAGACAATTCTTTGCTGAAAATAAACCATTTAGTTGACAGTTCTAGACAATTCTTGCTGAAAATAAATCATTTAGTTGACAGTTCTAGACAATTCTTTGCAGAAAATAAACCATTTAGTTGACAGTTCTAGACAATTCTTGCGAAAATAAATCATTTAGTTGAGAGTTCTAGACAATTCTTTGCTGAAAATAAACCATTTAGTTGACAGTTCTAGACAATTCTTTGCTGAAAATAAATCATTTAGTTGACAGTTCTAGACAATTCTTTGCTGAAAATAAACCATTTACTTGACAGTTCTAGACAATTCTTTGCTGAAAATAAATCATTTAGTTTACAGTTCTAGACAATTCTTTGCTGAAAATAAACCATTTAGTTGACAGTTCTAGACAATTCTCTGCTGAAAATAAACCATTTACTTGACAGTTCTAGACAATTCTCTGCTGAAAATAAACCATTTACTTGACAGTTCTAGACAATTCTTTGCTGAAAATAAATCATTTAGTTGACAGTTCTAGACAATTCTTTGCAGAAAATAAACCATTTAGTTGACAGTTCTAGACAATTCTTTGCTGAAAATAAATCATTTAGTTGACAGTTCTAGACAATTCTTTGCTGAAAATAAACCATTTAGTTGATAGTTCTAGACAATTCTCTGCTGAAAATAAATCATTTAGTTGACAGTTCTAGACAATTCTTTGCAGAAAATAAACCATTTAGTTGACAGTTCTAGACAATTCTTGGCAGAAAATAAATCATTTAGTTGACAGTTCTAGACAATTCTTTGCTGAAAATAAACCATTTAGTTGACAGTTCTAGACAATTCTTTGCTGAAAATAAATCATTTAGTTGACAGTTCTAGACAATTCTTTGCTGAAAATAAACCATTTACTTGACAGTTCTAGACAATTCTTTGCTGAAAATAAATCATTTAGTTTACAGTTCTAGACAATTCTTTGCTGAAAATACACCATTTAGTTGACAGTTCTAGACAATTCTCTGCTGAAAATAAACCATTTACTTGACAGTTCTAGACAATTCTTTGCTGAAAATAAACCATTTACTTGACAGTTCTAGACAATTCTTTGCTGAAAATAAATAATTTAGTTGACAGTTCTAGATCAGGTGTGGGCAAACTTTTTGTGCAGAGGGCCACATTGAAAATTGTAAAGCTATTGGAGGGCCACATATAATATTATGTATATTTTTGTTTAATTCTGGGGTAAGTAATCAATTAAATATTTTATTGTAAACAAAGGTAGTTTTACATAATGTAGATAACTTCTGAAATAAATTCTATTTCTAACAGACTTACACTATAACAGTATATTTTCTAATATGGATAAAAAGTTTTGCAAATGTTTTAACAATATTTGCCAAATATTATGTTGCATACAGTTACAATATGGGTTCATATCAATAGTTTTAATGAAGATTTTTACAAACGCCATACACATACAGTCACAATTTTATTTATTGCTGATTTCTAATGAGATGTATGTAATTGCTTGTAAGATTTTATAATTCCTTTGAAATCTGGAACAAGTTTACTTGTAGAAATTTGCATGACTGCATTTAAGTTGCAATCAGATAATAAAGACCTATTCTTAGATTTGTTGATTTTTAAGCAAGAAAATGCCTGTTCACAAATATATGTAGATCCAAATAATGACAAAAATTTAGCTGCAAAGTTTTTTAAGTTTGGGAATGATTGTTCAGGCAAAGAACCATAGAAATCCAACAAACATTCAGACTTAAATTTTTCCTTCAGATAATAATTGGCTTGTAATTCAAGCAACTCCAACTGTATGTGCACTGGGGCTTTATCAGCTTCTGCACTGAGAGGAGAATTGATAACATTGAAGTGCTGCTCCAAGTTCTGGAAATCTTGGAATCTTCTTCCAAATTCTTCAACCAATACATCTAACTGAGCTTTGAATTTTTTACTCATCTCATCAGAAATAGTTTCTCGTTTCAGCAAAGGGAAGTGACAAAACATGTTTTCACTTGCTTGTCTGGAAAACAGTGAGAGTTTAGCTTGAAATGATTTTACATGAACATACATTTCATGTGCAAACAAACCATTGCCCTGAAGTTTAACATTCAGTTCATTTAACTTTTCCATTATTTCAATGGCAAATATAAAGTCAAGCTTCCACTCTGCATTAACAATGTTAGTATTAAAGTCCCATTCTATGCCCTTCATCTCTAGAAACATTACCATTTCTTCTTTAAGATCCCATACTCTCCTTAAAACCTTTCCAAGACTCAACCATCGAACTGTACTATGGTACAGGACATCAGAATGTTCAGTTTCTAGATCGTCTAGTAATGCTCTGAACTGCCTGTGATTGAGTCCTCTTGATCTGATGAGGTTTATGACACTGACAACTGGGTCAATAACATGCTTAATTTTTAAAACAGATTTACACAAACTTTACTGATGAATCACACAGTGAAGTGGTAATATTACGTGTTCAGGATATTCTGACTTAATCCTATCATTGATCAGCTTTATCAGTCCTATGTTTTTTCCAGTTAAATCACGAGCACCATCAGTTGTAATACTGGCCATCTTGTTCTTCCACATTAACCCAGCTCTTTCAATACAGCCACTAACAGTATTGAATATATCGAGGCCAGTGATAGTGTCTTTGATCGACTCAGCAACTCTTTAAAGAGTTTAAAAGAATTGTTTATTCCACGTATAAAAACTAATAATTGTGCAGTATCCTGTACATCAGTACTCTCGTCCAATGCAAGAGAGTACCACAAAAAATTCTTACTTGCATCTTGAAGTTGAAGGGTCAAATCTTCACTTATCTTTTCAACACGTCTGACCACAGTTCTTCTGGATACTGTAATACTGTCAAATTTGTTGTTTTGTTCTGGACATAGAATGTTTGTTGCATCTAGTAAACATTCCTTAATAAATTCACCATCAGAAAATGGCTTGTTGTATTTCACAATTTTGTGTGACAACACCAAACTGTCCTCTGTTGCAGCATCTTGAATAGAATACTATTTTGTAAACACAGTTTGTTATTTCTTTACACTTTTTACCAACTTCATGCATTTTCTTTTCCTTTCTTCAGATGTTAGATTGTGTCCGAAATTGTGATGTTTTGTCTGGTAATGTATTTTTAATTTATAATCTTTAAAAACAGCCACTGATTCGTGACACAGCAAGCAAACAGATTTATTGCCAACTTGCATAAAACAATATTCGGTAATCCATTCGTCTTTGAAAACCCGACACTCGTCTTCAATCTTACGTTTTTTGGATGCACTCATTATAATAAAAATGTTGCAAAATTAACTAAAAAAATGTGCTTCCGGCAGCGCGAATATAATTATTTAGATTTAGAAAACTCGGTTGCAATATAAATACGGAAATTTATGAATGGAAACTACAAACGTGATAGTTATTAAAACACACCGGAATTCCCCAGGCACTGCGCAGCTTAAATGATTGCAAATCAAGTATTTGAGCATTTCATTCGTAGGATATGAGGGGAGGTTTATTTCTGACGATACATTATTGTTGTAAGGAGGTATTATTAATTATAACAGCTTTTAACGATATTCTATTTTGTATGAAACATCTTTTTAATATAAACTAAACATACATCCCGACATAATGCTTAAAAGTTAAAAACAATTTAATTATAATTTGAAAGGCAATTTCCAATCTTTATAAAATTATATCGTCCGAGTACTTATAATCATTGAGAAACATTCAGCCAATCAAATCACGTCAATTCTAGTATAGTAAATTAATCAATATTAAACGCTCATATTAAACGTAGTAAAATTTCATTGACGATATATATATCAATATTAATGTTTAAATGACGCCAAATTGGAAAAAAAATATTGCATATTTAATACATAAGAAAATCGAATTAAAATTCCAATGAATTTCAGCGTAATATTAATGGGAAAAAATCATTTGTGACGATCGTTAGTTTATTTAAAAATGTGTTTGAGGGCCGCAAAATATCCAATGGCCGTCCGCATGCGGCCCGCGGGCCGTAGTTTGCCCACCCCTGTTCTAGACAATTCTTTGCTGAAAATAAACCATTTACTTGACAGTTCTAGACAATTCTTTGCTGAAAATAAATCATTTAGTTTACAGTTCTAGACAATTCTTTGCTGAAAATAAACCATTTAGTTGACAGTTCTAGACAATTCTTTGCTGAAAATAAACAAGAATCAAATATTATAATTAAACTTCTTTCTTCTTCGAACGCACTATATCCACCACTTGTTAACCAATATGTGTGATCTGTATGTGAACTGAGCCTAAGAGCGACTGTACGTTGTGCCAGTTATGTGCCTACAAGTAGGTCAGCACATCCAGAGGTCAAGGCAAAAAAGTCATTTAAATTTATGGGCACATACATAAATAGAAATAGGTCAAACGCTCCGTCCGCCTTCTGGGGACTACACACAAGCTGCATTGGTTTCTAGCAGTCAGTGACATATACTTGACTGCTAACATCAGGGTCGGTGTAAGAATAAAACGGACCAAGACTCTACTGCACTCCGTCTCCCCGTGGTGGCTCAGGAAACAGACGACCACCAAGAAGTCTGGCTAAGTATGTGGAGGTTCTTCTACTTCATAATCTTCAGCGATCTCTGATCATGCGCTTAATTTACCGTGGACCACAAACTGGGCAGTCAGCTTCATGTCTGTCAGATTTCCTTCTTCAGCGATCTCTGGTCATGCGCTTAATTTACCGTGGACCACAAACTGGGCACTCAGCTTCATGTCTGTCAGATTTCCTTCTTCAGCGATCTCTGATCATGCGCTTAATTTACCGTGGACCACAAACTGGGTAGTCAGCTTCAGGTCTGTCAGATTTCGCCAAAGCTTAGTTTTAGATCAACTGTGTGTGGCCACATGTTGCTTCTCAACTCAAAACGGAGAGGACAGTCTTGCAGGACATGCTCCAGTGTCTATTCCACCTGTTGACACTAGCAGAGAGCTGTTTGACTTATTCCTAGTCTATATAAGTGTTTGTTGAGTCTGGAGTGTCCAGTACGTAGGCGAAATATAATGACCTGGTCTATTCTGCAACAAAAAGTTATGCTGAAGCATGATGTATCGGACCGCAGAAAGATGCAGATACCACACAACTTACGCTTTAAACTGCAACATAGCGCATTCCGTTCTCCAGACTGCATCCTGAAATAACTAGCCTAAGTATGAGAACGGGCAGGGCCATTGATTCATTCGTATGTGTCGACTCATCCCCACACATTCTGTTTCTGGGGACATTTCTTCTTCTCTGACAGTTGCAGTCACCTGCTGACGAATTCTGTATTGCAGAGTTTGTCTGGATTCGTCATACTCTAGGTGACTTCAGCTTTCTGTCGCTGGGCTCACCAACCCAGACTTTTATGCAGGATGTGCTCCTTGGACACTCTAGGTTAACCCATATACATGGAGGAAAGTGCCATAGAAGTAGAAGACAAGACAAGAAAGAAGTTGTCCTTCTCAAGGAGAGGACGACTGCTATTTGTCCTATAGCTGGGGAGGGCTAGTTGCAGCCAGATCATTTATCCTTCGTCAGTTGGTTTCACGCTGTCACCTTAAGGGGACTTATTCGGCTCCCCGCTCTTTGGTCTGGCATTTCACCTTCAGTCTGTTCGGCTTGGTTAGACCTTCCAGGAGTTAGACTCTCGCAGACATAGCCTGAAGGATTCTAAAAGTACACAAACCCTCCAACCACGATAAGAAAAAGGCTAATGCGGAGGGGTATGAGAACGAAAGAAGACGAAGACAAATATTCAACACGATAACCTTACTTCTGCTTTTTGGCGTTGGCTCCTCCCAGTTTTGATAAGTGAATAGAATAGCGTCCGGTAACCATCTCCACACTCCAGGATTCGTTGCATCGGTACCCCCAGCCCAAACAGACCCGGATGCTAAGAAACAAGCAAAGAAAAATATGTAACAAACACTCAAACAAACACACATACATACACACACACATATATATATATAAATTGTCCTGCCTGCCGGCATAGGCGATCATATCTCTCCACAACTCTTTCTCCTTCGTGCAGTTAATAAGTTCTGACATCGATCTTTTGTTGAACCACGATGTCAGACCATCCGGCATCTTCTTTCGTCTGTCTTCCATGATATCCCCCTCCCTGAATTTTACCCGTTGACACCAAATGTTCTAAACCTTCTCTTAGCATTATATGCCAGAAGAACTTTGATTGTCTGGTTCTTATTCTTGTTAAAATGTGTCTTTGTGTGCAGATCTGTTTTAAAACCTCATTATTTGTTTTCTTAGCTGTTCTTGCAATTGTCAGCATTCTTCTGTACAACCAAATCCCTGTGGCTTCCAATAATCTTATTTTAATGATTCTATCTATATTCTCTTCGTGTCCCGATTGACACATAAGACTTCCACAAGAGACTTCTCCTGTTGCCGTTCTGCTGCCTTTCTACCAACCGTCTCCCACGTCAGGCCACACTCCTACAACTCTCTCTCTCTCCACCGTTCTTCTCCATGTTTCCTTTGCACGTCCAGACCTTCTCTTTCCATCCGCTGTCTATCTGAGAGCTGTCGTAGCCAATGCCCCTAGTGGCATACGACATACATGTCCAAACCACCTCCATCTTCGTCTCTTAATGATGGTCTCCAAAGATGCACAGTCTGTTCGTTTCAAAAGCTCCTCATTTGTTATGGTATTTGGCCAGAAAACTTGCAGGATTCTTCTTAAACATTTATTCTGAAATGTCTCCAACTTGTGTATTATGTGTTGGATCATTTTCCAGCATTCACTACTGTATAATAACACTCCCAGTATATTACTTCTTCCAGCATTCACTACTGTATAATAGCACTCTCAGTACATTACTTCTTCCAGCATTCACTACTGTATAATAGCACTCCCAGTACATTACTTATTCCAGCATTCACTACTGTATAATAACACTCCCAGTATATTACTTCTTCCAGCATTCACTACTGTATAATAGCACTTCCAGTACATTACTTCTTCCAGCATTCACTACTGTATAATAGCACTCCCAGTACATTACTTCTTCCAGCATTCACTACTGTATAATAACACTCCCAGTATATTACTTCTTCCAGCATTCACTACTGTATAATAGCACTCCCAGTATATTACTTATTCCAGCATTCACTACTGTATAATAACACTCCCAGTATATTACTTATTCCAGCATTCACTACTGTATAATAACACTCCCAGTACATTACTTATTCCAGCATTCACTACTGTATAATAGCACTTCCAGTACATTACTTCTTCCAGCATTCACTACTGTATAATAACACTCCCAGTATATTACTTCTTCCAGCATTCACTACTGTATAATAACACTCCCAGTATATTACTTATTCCAGCATTCACTACTGTATAATAGCACTCTCAGTATATTACTTATTCCAGCATTCACTACTGTATAATAACGCTCCCAGTATATTACTTCTTCCAGCATTCACTACTGTATAATAACACTCCCAGTATATTACTTATTCCAGCATTCACTACTGTATAATAACACTCCCAGTATATTACTTCTTCCAGCATTCACTACTGTATAATAACACTCCCAGTATATTACTTCTTCCAGCATTCACTACTGTATAATAACACTCCCAGTACATTACTTCTTCCAGCATTCACTACTGTATAATAGCACTCCCAGTATATTACTTATTCCAGCATTCACTACTGTATAATAGCACTCCCAGTACATTACTTCTTCCAGCATTCACTACTGTATAATAACACTCCCAGTATATTACTTCTTCCAGCATTCACTACTGTATAATAGCACTCCAGTATATTTTTATTCCAGCATTCACTACTGTATAATAACACTCCCAGTATATTACTTATTCCAGCATTCACTACTGTATAATAACACTCCCAGTACATTACTTATTCCAGCATTCACTACTGTATAATAGCACTCCCAGTACATTACTTCTTCCAGCATTCACTACTGTATAATAACACTCCCAGTATATTACTTATTCCAGCATTCACTACTGTATAATAGCACTCTCAGTATATTACTTATTCCAGCATTCACTACTGTATAATAACACTCCCAGTACATTACTTATTCCAGCATTCACTACTATATAATAGCACTCCCAGTATATTACTTATTCCAGCATTCACTACTGTATAATAACACTCCCAGTATATTACTTATTCCAGCATTCACTACTGTATAATAACACTCCCAGTATATTACTTCTTCCAGCATTCACTACTGTATAATAGCACTCCCAGTACATTACTTATTCCAGCATTCACTACTGTATAATATCACTCCCAGTACATTACTTATTCCAGCATTCACTACTGTATAATAGCACTCCCAGTATATTACTTATTCCAGCATTCACTACTGTATAATAACACTCCCAGTATATTACTTATTCCAGCATTCACTACTGTATAATAACACTCCCAATATATTACTTCTTCCAGCATTCACTACTGTATAATAGCACTCCCAGTACATTACTTATTCCAGCATTCACTCCTGTATAATAGCACTCCCAGTACATTACTTATTCCAGCATTCACTACTGTATAATAACACTCCCAGTATATTACTTATTCCAGCATTCACTACTGTATAATAACACTCCCAGTACATTACTTATTCCAGCATTCACTACTGTATAATAGCACTCCCAGTATATTACTTATTTCAGCATTCACTACTGTATAATAGCACTCCCAGTATATTACTTATTTCAGCATTCACTACTGTATAATAGCACTCCCAGTATATTACTTATTTCAGCATTCACTACTGTATAATAACACTCCCAGTATATTACTTATTCCAGCATTCACTACTGTAAAATAGCACTCCCAGTATATTACTTATTCCAGCATTCACTTCTGTATAATAACACTCCCAGTACATTGTTTCTATATACTTTAAGTTTTGACCAACGATTTTGTCCTTTTGTTTTCCAAATTTTGTTGAGCATCGCAAAAGCTTGTCTTGCCTTCTTGATTTTTTCGATGATATCCTTTTCGGAATCTCCATCTTGCGATACTGTACTTCCCATGAATCCCTTCTTCTTCTTCTGCGATCAACTTTGCTATGCGACTACTCCGGTATGTGTCATAAACAGGGCGGTGCCCCAGGTATACCAAATCCTGGACTTTCTCTATGACTTCATTTTGTAATACTATTGGGTTCTCAAATTTATGATTATTTCTCATTACCTTCGTTTTCGCTACATTTATTTCAAGTCCTATTGTTTGAGCTGTTCTGGAAAGTAAATATAATTTCCTTTGAACATCCTCGTATCTGCTGGCCAAAAGACCAATATCATTAGCATAATCGAAATTTTCCAGAACTGATTTCAATGATTATATGGTATATATATATATATCAATATACAATATATATATACCGATGCCTCCAATATACTGGAACACTTTTTCAACCATCATTAAATTTGACAAAGGTTGCAGAGAGGGAAATCTTGCGGCGTTGAATGCAGACGTCAACGCCATCATCAATGAAAATTGCAATGCAGACGACGTTGTGATCTACACGGATGGTCGGTAGTTCGTCACGAAAAGTCTGCATGGGCCTTCTCTGCAAGCTCATGTGGCAGAATGGTCAAGGAAGCCAGTGGTGCATTCAGTATGACAACAAGCAGCATGACAATGGATGTACTGGCGGTGACCAATGCACTACTCTGGCTAGAGTCACAAAATTACACTCATGCGTGCATTTTGAGTGACTCATTGAGTATGATCCGAAAGGTGGAGGCCGGTTCGGTGCGCAGGCAATGGACTGAATCACTGCAGGTGTCATCAATTTGCAGAATTACACTTGTCTTTGTTCCGGGGCACATAGGTGTCGTTGGCAATGAGAGAGCGGACAGACTGGCTGGCTCTGCCGCTATATCAGACGGCCAGCCAATGGACAGAGCTGACATCGTGAACGCCCTCATGAGCGTGGCCGCAGAGAAGACCTTCATCTAAACCAATCCACGTCAACTACTAGATTGCGAGAACTGGGTTTGAAGATTGGTGTGGCAAGAAAAGAACGGTACAACAGGTATACGAGTAGGCTCATCAATCAAAATAGAACTGGTACGGTCAGTCGCTGGACGCTGATGGAGATATTGCGAAGGAGATCGCAGCACCTATGGACATGTCCGGAGTGGAATGAAGATATTCCAAACTGAAACTGAATATATCAAATATCAGACAAAACATACACAAATTCCATGACGTATTTCACATTTACTCTAAAACAAACTGTACTACTAATTATCTTCTTCTTTTGTCGTCCCACTGTTACCGGGTTGTCGTCCCACTGTTACCGGGTTGTCGTCCCACTGTTACCGGGTTGTCGTCCCACTGTTACCAGGTTGTCGTCCCACTGTTACTGGGTTGTCGTCCCGCTGTTACCGGGTTGTCGTCCCACTGTTACCGGGTTGTCGTCCCACTGTTACCGGGTTGTCGTCCCACTGTTACCAGGTTGTCGTCCCACTGTTACCGGGTTGTCGTCCCACTGTTACCGGGTTGTTGCTCAGTGTTGTGGTTTTCTGTTGTTGTCGTTCACTGCTCTAGTAACATGGGTGGTCGTCCCACTGTTACCGGGTTGTCGTCTCACTGTTACCGGGTTGTCGTCCCACTGTTACCGGGTTGTCGTCTCACTGTTACCGGGTTGTTGTCCAGTGTTGTGGTTTTCTGTTGTTGTTGCTCACTGCTCTAGTAACATGGGTGATCGTCCCACTGTTACCAGGTTGTCGTCTCACTGTTACCGGGTTGTTGTCTAGTGTTGTGGTTTTCTGTTGTTGTCGTTCACTGCTCTAGTAACATGGGTGATAATCCCACTATTACCGGGTTGTCGTCTCACTGTTACCGGGTTGTCGTCTCACTGTTACCGAGTTGTTGTCTAGTGTTGTGGTTTTCTGTTGTTGTCGTTCACTGCTCTAGTAACATGGGTGGTCGTCCCACTGTTACCGGGTTGTCGTCTCACTGTTACCGGGTTATCGTCCCACTGTTACCGGGTTGTCGTCTCACTGTTACCGGGTTGTTGTCCAGTGTTGTGGTTTTCTGTTGTTGTCGTTCACTGCTCTAGTAACATGGGTGATCGTCCCACTGTTACCGGGTTGTCGTCCTACTGTTACCGGGTTGTTGTCTAGTGTTGTGGTTTTCTGTTGTTGTCGCTCACTGCTCTAGTAACATGGGTGATAATCCCACTATTACCGGGTTGTCGTCTCACTGTTACCGGGTTGTCGTCTCACTGTTACCGAGTTGTTGTCTAGTGTTGTGATTTTCTGTTTTTGTCGTTCGCTGTTCTAGTAACATAGTTCATAGTTCATAAGTATGGTTCCAACTTCACTGCAACGGGTCACCCCATAATTTGCTCCGTTCCTGTGCCAATGAAAATCACACGAAATGCTAACAACTGTGAAATGTTTCCCGTGTAAACTAATTCCAGAATGAAACAGCCGAATACCACCAAAAAAGCAACCTGCACCGCATAAAATGCATATGGCCATTGCTAATGTAGCAACACAAAACTGTTCATCACTTGAATTGCAAATTTTTGTCGAAGGGAACATCAATCATGACAAAATCCAGTTTTCTGCACTCGCAATATAACTGCATACTGCAGATTGAGCTTGTTCGTCATAACCGCTGTCCGCCATTTTCTGAATACACACAACAAACGCACGGTTGACACAGCTAAAAGCATTCCATGTAACAGTCATAGCTCACAGTGTTGCTCAAGCACTAACGCAGTAGCTCGGCAACGAAACCGAAAATATCAAACCAAACATGGCGAAAATGCACTTATAATAACATGAGAACAAGGAGTTTTTGCAAGAATCCCAGAGGAAGCAACGAAGAATGAATATGATCAACAAATAAACAATGTACAGGTATTAAGAGCTTCCGAAAAACAAATAGACAAACACAGGATTCGAACCACTTATTCTCATTTTACGACACCCATCGCCTAGCCTAGCAATACGAGCGTCCTTATAAACATAACCAACGAGCGAGCCATTCTAGAAAAATGGCTCACTTAGGAGTGTCTTTCTCAAACGCATCGTTATTCCAGTAACATGGGTGATCGTCACACTGTTACTGGGTTTTTGCCCAGTGTCGTGGTTTTCTGTTTTTGTCGTTCGCTGCTTTAATGGCTTAGATGATAGTTATTTTTGCTTTTTTGACAGGATTTTGCTATGTCATCTAACAATCTTTTTCTTGTTTTCTTGCTCTTCCTCTCGCCTTCTTTCCTGATGTTCTGTTGTAGAAGACTGTGTACATTTGAGTTTGATTGCATTCTTATTAAGTGGCCGAACGACTTCATTCTTCGTTACTCAATGTAATTCAGCAAGGTTCTGCCCCAATTTTTTTCTTATGTTGATGTTGGTGACTTGCTGTTTCTGGTGTTGTTGGAAATTTTTTGAGGCATCGATTTCACATGTAGTTATTTTTTGTGACTGTGCTTTGCTCATTGTCCATGTTTGGCCTGGTAACACAAATGTGGCATGAAAATGATGTTGATCCTCTGTTATTTAGCTGTCAGTGAGAGGTTTGTGTCCCTTTAACAATGGGGCTAGCAGGTAGGCCAATTCTTGTCTACTTTCCTAACCATTATTTTTCCATTTCTAAATCTCTGACAAGCTATTGTTTATCTTCACGTTGCTTCTTCATTTTTTTCCCCAGATCTTTTCTGAAGTGCGTTTTCGCACTATTGAGCAAGGCGGCATGAGGTATGGATAGATGTCGTCTATTGAAGTTTCTAACCTCCAGAGACTTACGGGATCTACTGTACTGGGCTTGCGGGTGTTCGTGGGCAAGAGAGAGAGAGAGAGCAGACAGGCTTGCATCAACAGCATTAATTGTCAGGAGATGAAGATGATAAGATGGGTATTTTTCAGTCTCCTCACGACTCTCTGCTGGATGAAGACACTCAAATAGATGTTGAATCGATCCAGCTATTCGTTCAATGTTTGTCTTACTTCTTCTTTTTCTTCATCAAACGTTCCATATCGACCACTTGTTAACCACTCTGTGTGATTTCTATGTGATCCGAACCTAAGAACGAGTGTCGTTATGCCAGTTATGCGCCTCAAGTAGACAAGCACATCCGATTTCTGAGATGCTTATTTACTAGGTAGCTTCCAGGTCCTACGTCAGTCGCCTCTTACGACATGCCTTGTAGGTCACAGTGGTACTATTCTTTACTTCCTTTCACCACACTGGCGATATATGGATATGGACTTTGTCGTCATTACAGACAGTCATTTGTCAATTATGTTATTGTGACGATTGTTATGTTACTGTGACGATTGTTATGTTACTGTGACGATTGTTATGTTACTGTGACGATTGTTATGTTAATGTGACGATTGTTATGTTACTGTGTCTTATTAACAGTGAAGATCACGACCGCATATTCGAAAGTTGAAACCACCTCCGCTTGGTACAAAAAAGATAAACCGCCACTGCTCGATACCTGCAGCCGTCGAGACTCTTATTGCTGTCATACCTTTACCTGCCGTGAGTTTTTAAAAAGAAGACGTTTAAAGGCTAAGAACTGACTCCACTGCACTGCGTTTCCTCATATTGTTCTGTCCCTCTCCGCAGAAATATGATGCCAGCTACCAAGAGTGTTACACAACTTCCGTAGCTCTGACAACAATCCTAGAGATAAAAATGCACTCGAGAAACGAAAAACGTGACTCGGATTTGAACACCCAACCTTCGGAATACAACGCAAACGGTGTAACTGTTTCGCCACCTGAAAATGTATATCTTTTTTAAAAATCATATTGTTTAATTTATGAACAAATCTAAATGAAGATGTAGTGAAATATACTACTGTTTTTTTTACTTCTGTCATTATTAGTATAATGTCACCTACAACATATATATGTGTATATATTATCGATATAAAAGAAAACTGCAGTAAAACTATGTAGCAATGGCGAAACACGTATAAAACAAAGTACTGTAGTTTTACAGAGTACAAAAACAATAACAATACACAGCGACGTTTCGACAAAAATCTCTAATCAAGCAAAGGATACACCAGATGGGAAGAAATTCACTTCTTAAACGGCATACATAGCGTATACAATTAGACAATAAATCCCTGAAGGCCCATATATATATATATATATATATCTTAGTATACTTCCACCTACAACATATATATATATATATAGATGTAAAGAAATTATTAGCAGAGACATGTTTAAATGTGTCACTCAATGGCAGCTCATATTACTTACAAGTGGATACAAGATGTTCAAATATAAACTTGTTCTCAGCTTCAAAAGTGATATCAGCGAGATTACTTATGTAGATCTTGCATGTACTCTGTGAAGTGAAAGCATTACTATTCATTTCTTCATGTTATCTTGATATGTTATGTTATGTTATGCAATCGACGTCATGGCACATTAGACACTCCCATGCGTGCTCTGTCCTCCGCTGCAGCAGCCATCCTTAAGTCCATTTCCTCACCGTCCCCACGAGAAGTTGATGAGTATCTCTCTCTACCTCGAAGACGACACTGTCTGGCATGTCCAAACTTGTACCCATGAGAAGTTGATTAGTATATCTTCTCTCTCTACCACGAAGACGACACTGTCTGGCATGTCCAAACTTGTACCCATGAGAAGTTGATTAGTATATCTTCTCTCTACCACGAAGACGACACTGTCTGGCATGTCCAAACTTGTACCCATGAGAAGTTGATATCTTCTCTCTCTACCACGAAGACGACACTGTCTGGCATGTCCAAACTTGTACCCATGAGAAGTTGATTAGTATATCTTCTCTCTCTACCACGAAGACGACACTGTCTGGCATGTCCAAACTTGTACCCATGAGAAGTTGATTAGTATATCTTCTCTCTACCACGAAGACGACACTGTCTGGCATGTCCAAACTTGTACCCATGAGAAGTTGATTAGTATATCTTCTCTCTCTCTACCACGAAGATGACACTGTCTGGCATGTCCAAACGTGTACCCATGAGAAGTTGATTACTATATCTTTTCTCTCTACCACGAAGATGACACTGTCTGACATGTCCAAACTTGTATCCATGAGAAGTTGATTAGTATATCTTCTCTCTCTCTAACACGAAGACAACACTGTCTGACATGTCCAAACTTGTACCCATGAGAAGTTGATTAGTATATCTTCTCTCTCTCTAACACGAAGACAACACTGTCTGACATGTCCAAACTTGTACCCATGAGAAGTTGATTAGTATATCTTCTCTCTACCACGAAGACCACACTGTCTGGCATGTCCAAACTTGTACCCATGAGAAGTTGATTAGTATATCTTCTCTCCCACCACGAAGACAACACTGTCGGGCATGTCCAAACTTGTACCCATGAAAAGTTGATTAGAACTTCTCTCCACAAGAGGCCGTCGGGCATGTCCAAACTTGTACCCATGAAGTTGATTAGAATTTCTTCTCTACCAAAAAGAAACACTGTCTGGCATGTCCAAACGCCCATGAGAAGTTGATTATATCTTCTCTTTTACCAAAAAACAACCTGTCTGGATGTCAAACTTCCAGGAGATTTTTCCCTTTCCCCTCTACCACGGGCACTGCTGAAAAAATCAAAACTGTCCTAAAAATGTTGTATTCCTCCCAAGAAAGGAATGCGGCCCTAAAAAACCTCCTCAAAACACAGGGCCCGGATGAGCCCAGCAACAGTGCTTCTCAAAAGAACTTTCCAATAACATCCCAATTGCCCAAAAGGGCCCAAAAAAAAGTCCTCCCAAAGAATGTCTAACAAATTTTCAAAACACATGGCACCAGAGATGAGTTTAGAAAAGTGACTTCACATAAGAACGTCTCTAACGGTATAATATAAAAACAATCCCCAAGAGATGAGCCCCAGACAACAGTCACTTCTTTAAAAGAACCGTCTAACGGATAATCATCAAAACTAATGGCACCAGAGATGGCCCAGACAACAGTCGACTTCATCATAAAAACGCTCAACGGTATAATCATAAAAACAATGGCACCAGAGATGAGCCCAGACAACGTCGATTCACATGAACCTCAAACGGTATAATCATCAAAACTACATGGCCCCGAGATGAAACCAGTGATCCCATCATAAGAAGGGGTTCAAGGATAATCACAAACCATGGCACCAGAGAGGCCCCAGAAAACAGTCGACTTCATCAAAAGAACGTCTCAATTAACTAAAAAATACGGCACCAAAATGAGTCAGACAACGTGATTTTTACCGGGGAATGCGCAAGTATAACATCAAACTAATGAAGAGATGACCCAGACAACAGTCGACTTCCAAAACGCCCAAGGGTATAATTAAACGGGCACCGAGATGAGCCCAGACAACAGTCGATTCCATAAGAACGTTCTAAGGGATAATCATCAAACAAAGACCAAAATGAGCCCCAGAAAAAGTCGATCACATAAGCGCTCAAGGGTATAATCATAAAAACTAAACACCAGAGATGGTCAGAAAACAGTCGACTTCATCATAAGAACCCAAAAATCAAAAAAACTAATGGCACCAGAGATGAGCCCAGAAAAATGACTTATCATAAGAACTCTTAACGGTATAATCATAAAAACCGGCCCGATGACCCCAAACGTCGACTTCATCATAAGAACGTCTCTAAGGTATAATCACAAAAAAGGCACCAGGATGACCCCAGAAAATGACTTCTCAAAGAACCTAAGGTTAATCAAAACTCATGGCCCCAGAGATGACCCCAGACAAAATTTGACTTCATCATAAGGGTTCAGATAACACAAACTACAGGCCCAGAGATGAGCCCCGACAACGTCACTTCCAAAAACGCCTAACGGTATAAAAAAAACCGGCCCCCAGAATGCCAGAGCAGTCGACTTCATCAAAGAACTCTCCTGGATAACTCTCCACAGGCCACCAGAGATAGCTCAGACAACAGTTGACTCCATCATGAACGTCTCAAACGGTATAATCATCAAAACATGGCACCAGAAAATGAGCTCAGACAGTCGACTTTACTTGAACGCGTCTAACGGTATAATCCACAAAACCAGGGCACCAGAGATGAGTTTCCGCAACAGCGACTTGCTGCAGAACGTCTCTAAGGGTATAATCTTTCAAAACTACATGGCACCAAGATGAGCCCAGACAACAGTCGACTGCATCTAAGAACGTCTCTAACGGTAAATATCAAACTATGACACCAGAGATGAGTTCGATAACAGTGACTTCACTAAGACGTCTCAACGGTATAATCATCAAAACTACATGCACCAGAAGGGTTCAGACAACAGTCGACTCCCACGGGAAGAACGTCTCTAACGGTATAATCATCAAAACTACATGCACCAGAGATGAGCTTCCAGAAAACGTCGACTTCATCATAAGAACGTCTCTAACGGTATAATTCAAAACCACATGGCACCAGAGATGAGCCCCAGACAACATTTGATTCATCATAAGAGCTTCTATCGGTATAATACAAAACTTATGGCCCAGAGATGAGCTCAGAAACATCCTTCACCACAAGAACGTCTCTAACGGAAATCCCATAAAATACAATGGCACCAAAAGATGAGCCCAGCAACAGTCGACTTCATCATAAGAACATCTCTACTTATAATCATCAAAACACATGGCCCAGAATAGCTCCAGACAACAGTCGACTTATTAAGAACTCTCTTAAGGAAATCATCAAAACTACATGGCACCAGAGATGAGCTCCAGACAACAGTCGACTTTCATCCAAGAACGCGTCTAACGGATAATCATCAAAACTCATGGCACCAGAATGACCCAGACAAAGTAAAACTTATCATAAGAAGCTTTAAACTATAATCATCAAACTTTTTGCACCAGAGATGAGCTTCAGACAGCAGTTGACTGATCATAAGAACGTCTCTAACGGCATAATCATCAAAACTCTTGACACCAGAGATGAGTTTCCAGACACAAGTCGACATCAATAAGGAATCTCTAAGGTATAATACCAAACTAATGGCACCAGAGATGAGCTCAAAAACGCCCGACTTCTCATGAAGTTTTCTAATGGTATAACATAAAAACACATGGCACCGGAGATGAGCCCCAAACACAGTCGACTTCATCATAAGAACGTCTCTAACGGTATAATCATCAAAACTACAGGGCACCAGAGATGAGCTCCAGACAACAGTCGACTTCATCACAAGAACGCTCTAACGGTATAATCATCAAACCATACAGAGAAAAGCCCAGGCAACAGTCGACTCATCATAAGAACGTCTCTAATGGTATAATCATCAAAACACATGGCACCAGAGTGAGCTCCAGACAACAGTCGACTTCATCATAAGAACGCGTCTAACGGTATAATCATCAAAACTACATGGCACCAGAGATGAGCCCCAGACAACAGTCGACTTCATCATAAGAACGTCTCTAACGGATAATCATCAAAACTACATGGCACCAGAGAGATCAGACAACAGTCGACTTCATCAAAAGAACGCCCTAACGGTATAATCATCAAACGACAGGCCCCAGAGATGAGCTCAGACAACATTTGACTTAATTTCGAAAACGTCTAACGGATAATCATCAAACTACATGGCACCAGAATGAGCTAGACAACAGTCGATTCATCATAAGAACGTCTCAACGATAATCATCAAAACTACATGACACCAGAGATGAGCCCCAGACAACAGTCGACTTCATCATAAGAACGGCTCTAACGGTATAATCATCAAAACTACATGGCACCAGAGATGAGCTCCAGACAACAGTCGACTTCATCATAAGAAAGTCTCTAACGGTATAATCATCAAAACTACATGGCACCAGAGATGAGTCTCAGACAACAGTCACTTCATCATAAGAACGTCTCTAACGGTATAATCATCAAACTACATAACCAGAGATGAGCTCCAGACAACATTTGACTCATCATAAGAACGCTCTAACGGTATAATCATCAAACAGGGCACCAGAGATGAGCTCCAGACAACATTTGACTTCATCATAAGAACGCTCTAACGGTATAATCATCAAAACTACTGGCCCCAGAGATGAGCTCCAGACAACAGTTGATTCATCATAAGAACACTCTAACGGTATAATCTCAAAAACTACATGGCACCAGAGATGAGCCCAGACAACAGTCGATTTCATCAAAGAACATCCCAACGGTATAATCATCAAAACTATGGCACCAGAGATGAGCTCCAGACAACAGTCGACTTCATCATAAGAACGTCTCTAACGGTATAATCATCAAAACTACATGGCCCCAGAGATGAGCTCCAGACAACAGTCGACTTCATCATAAGAACGTCTCTACGGTATAATCATCAAAACTACATGGCACCAGAGATGAGCTCCAGACAACAGTGACTTCATCATAAGAATGTGTCTAACGGTATAATCATCAAAACTATATGGCACCAGAGATGAGCTCCAGAACAGTCGACTTCATCATAAGAATTCCTAACGGTATAATCATCAAAACTACATGGCACCAGAGATAGCCCCAGACAACAGTCGACTTCATCATAAGAACGTCTCTAACGGATAATCATCAAAACTACATTACAGAGATGAGCCCCAGACAAAAAGTCAACTTCACTAAGAACGCGTCTAACGGTATAATCATCAAAACCATACAGAGATGAGCTCCAGACAACAGCGACTTATCATAAGAACGCTCAACGGCATAATCATCAAAACTACAGGGCACCAGAGATAGTCCAGAAAACAGTGACTGTCCTAAGAACGTCTCTAACGGTATAATCATAAAAACTACATGGCACCAGAGATGAGCTCCAGAAACAGTCGACCACTATAAGAACGTCTCTAACGGTATACCACAAAACTACAGGGCACCAGAGATGAGCCCAGACAACATCGATTCAACAAGAACGTCTCTAACGGTATAATCATAAAAACTACATGGCACCAGAGATGAGCTCCAGACAACGTGATTTATCATAAGAACTCTCTAACGGTATAATCATCAAAACTAAGGCACCAGAGATGAGCTCCAGACAACAGTTCACTTCCATAAGAACGTCTCTAACGGTATAATCATCAAAACACATACACCAGAGATGAGCTCCAGACAACAGTCGACTTCATCATAAGAACGTCTCTAACGGTATAATCATCAAAACTACTGCACCAGAGATGGAGCTCCAGACAACAGTCGAATCTATAAGAACGTCTCTAACGGATAATCATCAAAACTACAGGGCACCAGAATGACTCCAGACAACAGTCGACTTCATCCAAAGAACGTCTCTAACGGTATAATCATCAAAACTACATGGCACCAGAGATGAGCCCAGACAACAGTGACTCACCCAAAGAACGTCTAACGGTATAATCATCAAACTGCAGGGCACAAGATGAGCCCCAGACAACAGTCGACTTCATCATAAGAACGCGTCTAACGGCATAATCATCAAAACTACATGGCACCAGAGATGAGCTCCAGACAACAGTTGACTTCATCTAGAAACGTCTAACGGTATAATCATCAAAACTACATGGCACCAGAGATGAGCTCCAGAAACAGTGACTTCCATCATAAGGAACATCTCTAACGGTAAAATTTCATAAAAACTAATTTGGCCCAGAGATGAGCTCCAGACAACAGTCGACTTCATCATAAGAACATCTCTAACGGTATAATCATCAAAATTTCATGGCACCAGAGATGAGCTCGGGACAACAGTCGACTTCATCAAGAACGTCTCTACGGTATAATCATCAAAACTACATGGCACCAGAGATGAGCTCCAGAAAACAGTCGACTTCATCATAAGAACGTCTCTAAGGATAATCATCAAAACTACACACCAGAGATGAGCTCAGACAACAGTCACTCTCATAAGAAGCTTTAACGGTATAATCATCAAAACTACATGGCACGGGAGAGAGCTCCAGACAACAGTCGACTTCATATAAGAACGCTCTAACGGTATAATCAATCAAAAACTACATGACACCAGAGATGAGCTCCAGACAACAGTCGACTTACACTGTAAGAAGTCTCTAACGGTATAATCATCACACATGCACCAGAGATGAGCCCAGACAACAGTGACTTCATCATAAGAACGCGTCTAACGGTATAATCATCAAAACTCATGGGCCCCAGATGAGCTCCAGACAACAGTTGACTTATAAGAACGGTCTTAACGGATAATCTCAAACTACATGGCACCAGAGATGAGCCCAGACAACAGTTGACTTCTCATAAAAACCCGTCTAACGGTATAATCATCAAAACTACAATGCACCAGAGATGAGCTCCAGACAACAGTCGACTTCATCATAAGAACACTTAAGGGATAATCATCAAAACTACATGGCACCAGAGATGAGCTCCAGACAACAGTGACTTCATCATAAGAACATCTCTAACGGTATAATCATCAAAACTACATGGCACCAGAGATGAGCCCCAGACAACAGTCGACTTCATCATAGAACGTCTTAACGGTATAATCATCAAACTAATGGACCAGAGATGAGCCCAGACAACAGTCGATCATCATAAGAACGTCTCTAAGGGATAATCATCAAAACTACGGCACCAGAGATGAGCTCCAGACAACAGTCGATTCATCATAAGAACGTCTCTAAGGATAATCATAAAAACTACATGGCACCAGAGATGAGCTCCAGACAACAGTTGACTTCATCTAAGAACGCTCTAACGGTTATAATCATCAAAACTACATGGCACCAGAGATGAGCCCCAGACACATTTGACTTAAATTTTAAGAAGCGTCTAACGGATAATCATCAAACTACATGGCACCAGAGATGACCCCCAGACAACAGTCACTATCATAAGAACGCTCTAACGGTATAATCATCAAAACTACATGGCACCAGAGATGAGCTCCATACAACAGTCGACTTCATCATAAGAACGTCTCTAACGGTATAATCATCAAAACTAATGGCACCAGAGATGAGCCCAGACAACAGTCGACTTCATCATAAGACGCTCTAACGGTATAACTCAAAACTACAGGCACCAGAGTTTAGCCCAGAAAACATTTGACTTGATCAAAAGAACGCTCTAACGGTATAATCATCAAACTACATGGCCCCAGAATGAGTTTCCAGAAAATAGTCGATTTACATAAGAACGTCTCTAACGGTATAATCATCAAAACTACAGGGCACCAGAGATGAGCTCCAGACAACGGGTGACTTCATCTAAGAACGCTCTAACGGATAATCATCAAAACTACAGGCAACAGAGATGAGCTCCAGACAACAGCGATTTATCATAAGAAGCTCTAACGGATAATCATCAAAACTAATCACCAGAGATAGCTTCGACAACATTTGACTTATCATAAGAACGTCTCAAACGGTATAATCATCAAACCATGGCACCAGAGATGGCCAGACAACAGTCGATTATCAAAAGAACGTCTCTAACGGATAATCATCAAAACTACATGGCACCAGAGATGAGCCCAGACAAGTCGACTTCATCAAAAGAACGTCTCTAATGGTATAATCATCAAAACTACATGGCACCAGAGATGAGCTCAGACAACAGTCGACTTCATCATAAGAACGTCTCTAACGGTATAACATCAAAACTACATGGCACCAGAGATGAGCTCCAGACAACAGTGACTTCATCATAAGAAAACGTCTAACGGTATAATCATCAAAACTACATGGCACCAGAAAATGAGCTCGACAACAGTGACTTCATCATAAGAACCTTTCCTAACGGTATAATCATCAAAACTAATACCAGAGATGAGCTCCAGACAACAGTCGACTTCATCATAAGGAACATCTCTAACGGTATAATCATCAAAACTACATGGCACCAGAGATGAGCCCAGACAAAGTCGACTTCATCATAAGAACATCCTAACGGTAAATCATCAAAACTACATGGCACCAGAGATGAGCTCCAGACAACAGCGACTTCATCATAGAACGTCCCCCTAACGGTATAACATCAAAACTACAGGCACCAGAGATGAGCTTCCAGAGAACAGTTGACTTATCATAAGAACGCTTAACGGTATAATCATCAAACTACATGGCACCAGAGATGAGCTCAGAAACAGTTGACTTCATCATAAAAAACTTCTATCGGTATAATCATCAAAAACTACATGGCACCAGAGATGAGCTCCAGACAACAGTCGACTTCATCATAAGAAACTCTCAAACGGTATAATCATCAAAACTACAAGACACCAGAGATGAGCTCCAGACAACAGTTGACTTCATCATAAGAACGTCTCTAACGGTATAATCATCAAAACTACATGGCACCAGAGATGAGCCCCAGACAACAGTCGACTTCATCATGAACGCCCTTAATTGGCATAATCATCAAAACTACAGGCACCAGAGAGAGCCCGACAACAGTTGACTTCACTAAGAACGCGTCTAACGGTATAATCATCAAAACTACATGGCACCAGAGATGAGCTCCAGACAACAGTTGACCTCATCATAAGAACACGTCTAACGGTATAATCATCAAAACTACATGGCACCAGAGATGAGCTTCCAGACAACAGTTCACTTGATCACAAGAACGTCTCAACGGTATAATCATCAAAACTACATGGCACCAGAGATGAGCTCCAGACAACAGTCGACTTCATCATAAGAACGTTCTAAGGTAAAATCATCAAAACTACATGACACCAGAGATGAGCTCAGACAACAGTCGACTTATCATAAGAACGTCTCTAACGGTAAAATTTCATCAAAACTACATGGAAAGAGATGAGCTCCAGACAACAGTCGACTTCATCATAAGAACGTCTCTAACGGTATAATCATCAAAACTACATGGCACCAGAGATGAGCTCCAGACAACAGTGACTTCATCATAAGAACATCTCTAACGGTATAATCATCAAAACTACATGGCACCAAAAGGGGAGCTCCAGACAACAGTCGACTTCATCATAAGAACGCTCTAACGGTATAATCATCAAAACTACATGCACCAGAGATGAGTCAGACAACAGTCGACTTCATCATAAGAACGTCTCTAACGGGTATAATCAAAACTTATGGACAGAGATGAGCCCAGACAACAGTCGATTTCACCATAAGAACGCGTCTAACGGTATAATCATCAAAACTACATGGCACCAGAGATGAGCCCAGACAACGCGACTTCATCATAAGAACGCGTCTAAGGATAATCATCAAAACTACATGGCACCAGGATGAGTTTCAGACAGCATTTGACTTGATCATAAGAAGTCTCTAACGGATAATCATAAAAACTACATGCACCAGAGATGAGCTCCAGACAACAGTTGACTGATCAAAGAACGTCTCTAAGGGTATAATCATCAAAACTACATGGCACCAAAATGAGCTCTGACAACAGTCGATTCACTTAAGAAACGTCTCTAAGGTATAATCATCAAAACTACATGACACCGGGAGAGAGTTTCAGACAACAGTCGACTTATCATAAGAACGTCTCTAACGTTAACATCAAAACTAATGGCACCAGAGATGAGCTCCAGACAACAGTCGACTTCATCATAAGAACGTCTCTAGTATAATCATCAAAACTACATATGGCACCGAGAGGGCTCCAGAAGACAGTCGACTTCATCATAAGAACGTCTCTAACGGATAATCATCAAAACTACATGGCACCAGAGATGAGCTCCAGACAACAGTGACTTACCAAAAGAACGCGCCTAACGGTATAATCATAAAAACTACATGGCACCAGAGATGAGCTCCAGACAACAGTTGACTTCATCATAAGAACACGTCAACGGTATAATCATCAAAACTACATGGCACCAGAGATGGGGTCAGACAAAGTCGACTTCATCAAAGGAACATCTCTAACGATAATCATCAAAACTACATGGCACCAGAGATGAGCTCCAGACAACAGTCGACTTCATCATAAGAACGTCTCTAACTGTATAATCATAAAAACTACATGGCACCAGAGATGAGCTCCAGACAACAGTCGACTCATCAAAAGAACTTTCTAACTATAATCATCAAAACTACATGGCACCAGAGATGAGCTCCAGACAACAGTGACTTCATCATAAGAACGCTCTAACGTTATAATCATAAAAACTACATGGCACGAGATGAGCTCCAGACAACAGTTGACTTCATCATAAGAAAACGTCTAACGGTATAATCATCAAAACTACATGGCACCAGAGATGAGCTTCAGACAACAGTTCACTTATCATAAGAACGTCTCTAACGGTATAATCATCAAAACTCATGGCACCAGAGATGAGCCCCAGACAACAGTGACTTCATCAAAAAAACGTCTTAACGGTATAATCATCAAAACTACATGACCAGAGATGAGTCAGACAAAGTCGACTTCAGGGACACCTAAGGTATAATCATCAAAACTACATGGCACCAGAGATGAGCTTCCAGACAGCAGGACTTGATCAAGAACGTCTCTAACGGTAATCATCAAAACTACATGGCACCAGAGATGAGCCCAGACAACGTCGACTTCATCATAAGAACGTGTCTAACGGTATAATCATCAAAACTACAATGCACCAGAGATGAGCTCCAGACAACAGTCGACTTCATCATAAGAACGCTCTAACGGTATAAATCATCAAAACTACATGGCACCAGAGATGAGCTCAGACAACAGGGGACTTGATCAAAGAACGTTCAACGGTATAATCATCAAAACTACATGGCACCAGAGATGAGCCCCAGACAACAGTCGACTTCATCATGAACGTCTCTAACGGATAATCATCAAAACTAATGACACCAGAGATGAGCTCCAGACAACAGTCCGACTTCATCATACGAACGTCTCTAAGTAAATATCAAAATACGCCCAGAGATGAGCTCCAGAAAACAGCGACTTGATCATAAGAACGTCTCTAACGGTATAATCATAAAAACTACATGGCACCAGAGATGAGCTCCAGACAACAGTCGACTTCATCATAAGAACGCCTCTAACGTATAATCATCAAAACTACATGGCACCAGAGATGAGCTCCAGACAAAATGACTATCATAAGAACGCGTCTAACGGTAATCATCAAAACAATGGCACCAGAGATGAGCTCCGAAACAGTTGACTTCATCATAAGAACACGTCTAACGGTATAATCATCAAACTACATGGCACCAGAGATGAGCTCCAGACAACAGTCGACTTCATCATAAGGAACATCTCTAACGGTATAACTATCAAAACTACATGGCACCGAGATGAGCCCCAGACAACAGTCGACTTAATATAAGAATGTCTCTAACGGTAAATTTATCAAAATTTACATGGCACCAGAGATGAGCCCCAGACAACAGTGACTTCATCATAAGAACGCGTCTAACGGTATAATCATCAAAACCACATGGCACCAGAGATGAGCTCCAGACAACAGTTGACTTCATCATAAGAACACGTCTAACGGTATAATCATCAAAACTAATGGCACCAGAGATGAGCTCCAGACAACAGTCGACTTCATCATAAGGAACATCTCTAACGGTATAATCATCAAAACTACATGGCACCAGAGATGAGCCCCAGACAACAGTCGACTTCATCATAAGAACATCTCTAACGGTATAATCATCAAAACTACATGGCACCAGAGATGAGCTCCAGACAACAGTCGACTTCATCATAAGAACGTCTCAAACGGATAATCATCAAAACTACATGGCACAGAGATGAGCTCCAGACAACAGTCGACTTCATCATAAGAACGTCTCTAACGGTATAATCATCAAAACTACATGGCACCAGAGATGAGCTCCAGACAACAGTTGACTTCATCATAAGAAGGCTTCTATCGGTAAAATTTCATAAAAATACATGGCACCAGAGATGAGCTCCAGACAACAGTCGACTTCATCATAAGAACGTCTCTAACGGTATAATCATAAAAACTAATGACACCAGAGATGAGCTCCAGACAACAGTCGACTTCATCATAAGAACGTCTCTAACGGTATAATCATCAAAACTACATGGCACCAGAGATGAGCTCCAGACAACAGTCGACTTCATCATAAGAACGTGTCTAATGGTATAATCATCAAAACTACATGGCACCAGAGATGAGCTCCAGACAACAGTGACTTCATCATAAGAACGCGTCTAACGGTATAATCATCAAAACTACATGGCACCAGAGATAGCCCAGACAACAGTTGACTTCACTAAGAACACGTCTAACGGTATAATCATCAAAACTAATGGCACCAGAGATGAGTTTCGACAACAGTTCATTTGATCAAAGAACGTCTCTAACTGATAATAAACAAAACCATGCACCAGAGATGAGCTCCAGACAACAGTCGACTTCATCATAAGAACGTCTCTAACGGTAAAATTTCATCAAAACTACATCACCAGAGATGAGCTCCAGACAACAGTCGACTTCATCATAAGAACGTCCTTCTAACGGTATAATCATCAAAACTAATGGCACCAGAGATGAGCTCCAGACAACAGTCGACTTCATCATAAGAACGTCTCTAACGGTATAATCATAAAAACTACATGGACCAGAGATGAGTCCAGACAACAGTCGACTTCCATCAAAGGAACATCTCTAACGGTATAATCATCAAAACAAAGGACCAGAGATGAGCTCCAGACAACAGTTGACTCCATCATAAGAACGCGTTTAACGGTATAATCATCAAAACTACATGGCACCAGAGATGAGCTCCAGACAACATTTGACTTCATCAAAGAAACGTTTTAACGGTATAATCATCAAAACTACATGGCACCAGAGATGAGCTCAGACAACAGTCGACTTCATCATAAGAACGCGTCTAACGGTATAATCATCAAAACTACATGGCACCAGAGATGAGCTCCAGACAACAGTCGACTTCATCATAGAACGCGTCTAACGGTATAATCATCAAAACTACATGGCACCAGAGATGAGCCTCAGACAGCAGTTGACTATCATAAGACGTTCTAACGGTATAATCATCAAACTACATGGCACCAGAGATGAGCTCCAGACAACAGTTGACTTGATCATAAGAACGTCTCTAACGGTATAATCATCAAAACTACATGGCACCAGAGATGAGCCCAGACAACATGATTCATCAAAGAACGCTCTAACGGTATAATCATAAAAAACTACATGACACCAGAGATGAGTTTCAGACAACAGTCGACTTCATCCATAAGAACGTCTCTAAGGTATAATCATCAAAACTACATGGCACCAGAGATGAGCTACAGACAACAGTCATTTCCTCACAAGAACGTCTCTAACGGTATAATCATCAAAACTACATGGCCCCAGAGATGCCCCCAGAAGAAGTCGACTTCATCATAAGAACGTCTCTAAGGGATAATCATCAAAACTACATGGCACCAGAGATGAGCTCCAGACAAATTTGACTTCATCATAAGAAGGGTCTAACGGTATAATCATCAAACTACATGGCACCAGAGATGAGTTCAGACAACAGTTGACTTCATCATAAGAACCGTCTAACGGTATAATCATCAAAACTACATGGCACCAGAGATGAGCTCCAGACAACAGTCGACTTCATCAAAAGGAACATCTCTAACGGTATAATCATCAAAACTACATGGCACTAGAGATGAGCCCAGACAACAGTCGATTTCATCATAAGAACGTCTCTAAGGTATAATCATCAAAACTACATGGCACCAGAGATGAGCTCCAGACAACAGTCGACTTCATCATAAGAACGTCTCTAACGGTATAATCATCAAAACTACATGGCACCAGAGATGAGCTCCAGACAACATTTGACTTATCAAGAACGCGTCTAACGGTATAATCATCAAAACTACATGGCACCAGAGATGAGCCCCAGACAACAGTCGACTTCATCATAAGAACCGTCTAACGGTATAATCATCAAAACTACATGGCACCAGAGATGAGCTTCAGACAACAGTTCACTTGATCATAAGAACGTCTCTAACGGTATAATCATCAAAACTACATGGCACCAGAGATGAGCTCCAGACAACAGTCGACTTCATCATAAGAACGTTCTAACGGTATAATCATCAAACTACATGAACCAGAGATGAGGCCAGAAAACAGTGACTTCATCATAAGAACGCGTCTAACGGTATAATCATCAAAACTACATGGCACCTGAGAGAGCTTCAGACACAGTTGACTTGATCTAAGAACGTCTCTAACGGTATAATCATAAAAACTACATGGAACGAATGAGTCTCAGACAACAGTCGACTTCATCATAAGAACGTTCTAACGGTATAATCATCAAAACTAATGACACCAGAGATGAGCCCCGACAACATGACTTCATCATAAGAACGCGTCTAACGGTATAATCATCAAACTACATGGCAAGAGTAGCTTCAGACAACAGTTGACTTGATCATAAGAACGTCTCTAACGGTATAATCATAAAATACATGGCACCAGGATGACCCACAACAGTCGACTTCTATAGAACTCCTAACGTATAATCATCAAACAATGACACCAGAGATGAGCTCCAGACAACAGTCGACTTATCATACGAACGTCTCTAACGGTATAATACAAAATTTACATGGACCAGAGATGAGCTCCAGACAACAGTCGACTTCATCATAGAACGTCTCTAACGGTATAATCATCAAAACTACATGGCACCAGAGATGAGCTCCAGACAACAGTCGACTTCATCATAAGAACGTCTCTAACGGTATAATCATCAAAACTACATGGCACCAGAGATGAGCTCCAGACAACAGTTGACTTCATCATAAGAACGCGTCTAACGGTATAATCATCAAAACTACATGGCACCAGAGATGAGCTCCAGACAACAGTTGACTTCATCATAAGAACACGTCTAACGGTATAATCATAAAAACTACATGGCACCAGAGATGGCCCAGACAACAGTCGACTTCATCATAAGGAACATCTCTAACGGTATAATCATCAAAACTAATACCAGAATGAGCTCCCAGACAACAGTCGATTTCACATAAGAACATCTCAACTATAATCATCAAACCATGGCACCAGAGATGAGTCCAGACAACATTTCGACTTATCATAAGAACGTTCTAAGGTATAATCACAAAATACATGGCACCAGAGATGAGCTGAACAGTCGACTTCACATAAGAACGTCTCTAACGGTATAATCATCAAAACTACATGGGACCAGAGATGAGCTCCAGACAACAGTTGACTTCATCATAAGAAGGCTTCTATCGGTATAATCATCAAAACTACATGGCACCAGAGATGATCTCCAGACAACAGTCGACTTCATCATAAGAACGTCTCTAACGGTATAATCATCAAAACTAATGACACCAGAGATGAGCCAGACAACGTCGACTTCATCATAAGAACGTCTCTAACGGTATAATCATCAAAACTACATGGCACCAGAGTTGAGCTCCAGACAACAGTCGACTTCATCATAAGAACGTCTCTAACGGTATAATCATCAAAACTACATGGCACCAGAGATGAGATCCAGACAACAGTTGACTTCATCATAAGAACGCGTCTAACGGTATAATCATCAAACTACGGCACCAGAGATGAGCCCAGAAAACAGTTGATTTCATCATAAGAACACGTCTAACGGTAAATCATAAAAATACATGGACCAAGAGATGAGCTTCAGACAACAGTTCACTTGATCATAAGAACGTCTCTAACGGTATAATCATCAAAACTATGGCACCAGAGAGCTCCAGACAACAGTCGACTTCATCAAAAGGGAACGTTCTAACGGTATAATCATCAAAACTACATGACACCAGAGATGAGCTCGACAACCAGTCGACTTCATCATAAGAACGTCTCTAACGGTATAATCATCAAAACTACATGGCACCAGAGATGAGCTCCAGACAACAGTCGACTTCATCATAAGAACGTCTCTAACGGTATAATCATAAAAACTACAGGCACCAGAGATGAGTCCAGACAACAGTCGACTTCATCAAAGGAAATCTTAACGGTATAATCATCAAAACTACATGGGCACCAGAGATGAGCTCCAGACAACAGTCGACTTCATCATAAGAACGCGTCTAACGGTATAATCATCAAAACTACATGGACCAGAGATGAGCTCCGACAACAGTCGACTTATCATAAGAACGTCTCTAACGGAATAATCATCAAAACCCATGGCACCAGAGATGAGCTCCAGACAACAGTCGACTTCATCAAAGAACGCGCCCAAAGGTATAATCACCAAAACTACATGGCACCAGAGATGAGCTCCAGAAACAGTCGACTCATCATAAGAAGGGTCTAAGGTATAATCATCAAAACTACATGGCACCAGAGATGAGCTTCAGACAGCAGTTGACTTGATCATAAGAACGTCTCTAACGGTATAATCATCAAAACTACATGGCACCAGAGATGAGCCCCCAGACAACAGTTGACTGATAAAGAACGTCTCTAACGGTAATCCATCAAAACACATGGCACCAGAGATGAGCTCCAACAGTCGACTTTCATCATAAGAACGTCTCTAACGGTATAATCATCAAAACTACATGACACCAGAGATGAGCTCCAGAAAACAGTCGACTTCATCATAAGAACGTCTCTAACGGTATAATCATCAAAACTACATGGCACCAGAGATGAGCTCCAGACAACAGTCGATTCATCATAAGAACGTCTCTAACGGTATAAATCATCAAAACTACATGGCACCAGAGATGAGCTCCAGAAGACAGTCGACTTCATCATAAGAACGTCTCTAACGGTATAATCATCAAAACTACATGGCACCAGAGATGAGCCCAGACAAAAGTTGACTTCATCATAAGAAAGCGTCTAACGGTATAATCATCAAAACTACATGGCACCAGAGATGAGCTCCAGACAACAGTCGACTTATCATAAGAACACGTCTAACGGTATAATCATCAAAACAAATGGCACCAGAGATGAGCCCCAGACAACAGTGACTTATAAGGAAACTTCTAAGGTATAATCAAAATTAATGGCACCAGAGATGAGTTTTAGACAACAGTCGACTTCATCATAAGAACATCTCTAACGGTATAATCATCAAAACTACATGGCACCAGAGATGAGCTCCAGAAAACAGTCGACTTCATCATAAGAACGTCTCTAACGGTATAATCATCAAAACTACATCACCAGAGATGAGCTCCAGAAGACAGTCGACTTCAACAAAGAACGTCTCTAACGGTATAACAAAAAACTACATGGCACGAGATGAGCCCCAGACAACAGTTGACTTCATCATAAGAACGCGTCTAACGGTATAATCATCAAAATCATGGCACCAGAGATGAGTTCCAGACAACAGTCGATCATCATAAGAACATCTCTAACGGATAATCATAAAAACTACATGGCACCAGAGATGAGCTCCAGACAACAGTCGACTTCATCATAAGGAACATCTCTAACGGTATAATCATAAAAACTACATGGCACCAGAGATGAGCCCAGACAACAGTCGACTTCATCATAAGAATGTCTCTAAGGTATAATTATCAAAACTACATGGCACCAGAGATGAGCTCCAGACAACGTTGACTTCATCAAAGAAGGCTTCTATCGTATAATCATAAACACATGGCACCAGAGATGAGCTCCAGACAACAGTCGACTTCATCATAAGAACGTCTCTAAGGAAATCATCAAAACTACATGGCACCAGAGATGAGCTCCAGACAACAGTCGACTTATCATAAGAACGTCTCTAAGATAATCATCAAACTACATGGCACCAGAGATGAGCCCCAGACAACAGTCGACTTTATCATAAGAACGTCTCTAAGGTATAATCACAAAACAAATGGCACCAGAGATGAGCTCCAGACAACAGTTGACTTCATCATAAGAACGCGTCAAGGATAATCATCAAACTACATGGCACCAGAGATGAGCTCAGACAACAGTTGACTTATCATAAGAACGTCTAACGGTATAATCATCAAAACTACATGGCACCAGAGATGAGTTCCAGACAACAGTCGACTTCATCAAAAGGAACATCTCTAACGGTATAATCATCAAAACTACATGGCACCAGAGATGAGCTCCAGACAACAGTCGACTTCATTATAAGAACGTCTCTAACGGATAATCATCAAAACTAATGGCACCATAGATGAGCTCCAGAACAGTCGACTTCATCATAAGAACGCGTCTAACGGTATAATCATCAAAACCATGGCACCAGAGATGAGCCCAGACAACAGTCGACTTCACATAAGAACGCGTCTAACGGTATTATCATCAAAACTCATGGCACCAGAGATGAGTCAGACAGCAGTGACTTGACAGAACGTCTTTTTAACGGTATAATCATCAAAACTACATGGCACCAGAGATGAGCTCCAGACAACAGTCGACTTCATCATAAGAACGTCTCTAACGGTATAATCATCAAAACTACATGACACCAGAGATGAGCCCCAGACAACAGTCGACTTCATCATAAGAACGCGTCTAACGGTATAATAAATAAAACTACATGGCACCAGAGATGAGATTCAGACAACAGTTGACTTGATCTTAGAACGTCTCTAACGGTATAATCATAAAAACTACATGGCACCAGAGATGAGCTCCAGACAACAGTCGACTTCATCATAAAACGTCTCTAACGGATAATCATCAAAACTACATGACACCAGAGATGAGCTCCAGACAACAGTCGACTTCATTATAAGAACGTCTCTAACGGTATAATCATCAAAACTACATGGCACCAGAGATGAGCTCCAGAAAACAGTCGACTTCATCATAAGAACGTTTAACGGATAATCATCAAAACTACATGACTACAGAGATGAGCTCCAGACAACAGTCGACTTCATCATAAGAACGTCTCTAACGGTATAATCATCAAAACTACATGGCACCAGAGATGAGTTCCAGACAACAGTTGACTTCATCATAAGAACGCGTCTAACGGTATAATCATAAAAACTACATGGCACCAGAGATGAGCCCAGAAACAGTTGACTTCATCATAAGAACACGTCTAACGGCATAATCATCAAAACTACATGGCACCAGAGATGAGCTCCAGACAACAGTCGACTTCACAAAGGAACATCTCTAACGGTATAATCATCAAAACTCATGGCACCAGAGATGAGCTCCAGACAACAGTCGACTTCATTATAAGAACGTCTCTAACGGATAACTCAAAACTACATGGCACCAGAGATGAGCCCAGACAACAGTCGACTTCATCATAAGAACGTCTAACGGATAATCATCAAAACTACATGGCACCAGAGATGAGCTCCAGACAACAGTCGACTTCATCATAAGAACATCTCTAACGGTATAATCATCAAAACTACATGGCACCGAGATGAGCTCCAGAAAAAGGGACTTAATCAAAACGTCTCAAGGTTAATCATCAAAACAAAGGCACCAGAGATGAGCCCCAGAAACAGTCGACTTCATCATAAGAACGTCCTAACGGATAACTAAAACAATGGCACCAGAGATGACCCTCAGACAACAGTTGACTTCATCAAAGAAGGCTTCTATCTGTATAATCATAAAACTACATGGCACCAGAGATAGCCCAGACAAAAAATCGACTTCATCATAAGAACGTCTCTAACGGTATAATCATCAAAACCACATGACACCAGAGATGAGCTCCAGACAACAGTCGACTTCATCATAAGAACGTCTCTACGGTATAATCATCAAAAACTACATGGCACCAGAGATGAGCTCCAGACAACGTCGACTTCATCATAAACGTCTCTAACGGTATAATCATCAAAACTACATGGCCCCAGAGATGAGCTCCAGACAACAGTTGACTTCATCAAAGAACGTCTAACGGTATAATATCAAACACATGGCACCAGAAGATGAGCCCCAGACAACAGTTGACTTCCATCATAAGAACACGTCTAACGGTATAATCATCAAAACTACATGGCACCAGAGATGAGCTCCAGACAACAGTCGATTTCCCATCTAAGGAACATCTCTAACGGTATAATCATCAAAACTACATGGCACCAGAGATGAGCTCCAGACAACAGTCGACTTCATCATAAGAACATCTCTAACGTATAATCATCAAAACTACAGGCACCAGAGATGAGCTCAGACAACAGTCGACTTTATCATAAGAACGTCTCTAACGGTATAATCATCAAAACTAATGGCACCAGAGATGAGCTCCAGACAACAGTCGACTTCATCATAAGAACGTCTCTAACGGTATAATCATCAAAACTACATGGCACCAGAGATGAGCTCCAGACAACAGTTGACTTCATCCTAAGAAGGCTTCTATCGGTATAATCATCAAAACTAATGGCACCAGAGATGAGCCCCAGAAACAGTCGACTTCATCATAGAACGTCTCTAACGGTATAATCATCAAAACTACATGGCACCAGAGATGAGCTCCAGACAACAGTCGACTTCATCATAAGAACGTCTCTAACGGTATAATCATCAAAACTACATGGCACCAGAGATGAGCCCCAGACAACATGCTTCATCATAAGAACGTCTCTAACGGATAATTACCAAACACATGGGACCAGAGATGACCCTCAGACAACAGTTGTTTCATCATAAGAACGCGCCTAACGGTATAATCATCAAAACTACATGGCACCAGAAATGAGCTCCAGACAACAGTTGACTTCATCATAAGAACGTCTAACGGATAATCATCAAAACTACATGGCACCAGAGATGTTTTTCCAGACAACAGTCGACTTCATCATAAGGAACATCTCTAACGGTATAATCATCAAAACTACATGGCACCAGAGATGAGCCCCAGACAACAGTCGACTTCATTATAAGAACGTCTCTAACGGTATAATCATAAAAACTACATGGCACCAGAGATGAGCTCCAGACAACAGTCGACTTCCATCATAAGAACGCGTCTAACGGTATAATCATCAAAACTACATGGCACCAGAGATGAGCTCCAGACAACAGTCGACTTCATCATAAGAACATCTCTAACGGTATAATCATCAAAACTACATGGCACCAGAGATGAGCTCCAGACAACAGTCGACTTATCAAAGAACGTCTCTAACGGTATAATCATCAAAACTACATGGCACCAGAGATGAGCTCCAGAAAACAGTCGACTTCATCATAAGAAGTCTCTAACGGTATAATCACAAACTCATGGCACCAGATGAGCCCAGACAACAGTGACTTCATCTAAGAAGGCTTCTATCGGTATAATCATCAAAACTACATGGCACCAGAGATGAGCCCCAGAAACAGTCGACTTCATCATAAGAACGTCTCTAACGGTATAATCATCAAAACTACATGGCCCCAGAGATGAGCTCCAGACAACAGTCGACTTCATCAAGAACGTCTCTACTATAATCATCAAAACTACATGGCACCAGAGATGAGCCCCAGACAACAGTCGACTTCATCTAAGAACGCGTCTAACGGTATAATCATCAAACTACAGGCACCGAGATGAGCTCACAAAGTCGACTTCACATAAGAACACGTCTAACGGTATAATCATCAAAACTACATGGCACCAGAGATGAGTCCAGACACATACTCACCAAAGAAATCTCTAACGGTAAAATTTCATCAAAACACATGGCACCAGAAAAGAGCTCCAGACAACAGTCGACTTCACATAAGAACGTCTCTAACGGATAATCATAAAACTACATGGCACCAGAGATGAGCTCCAGACAACAGTCGACTTCATCATAAGAACGCGTCTAACGGTATAATCATCAAACTACATGGCACCAGAGATGAGCTCCAGAAACAGTCGACTCATCAAAAGAACATCTCTAACGGTATAATCATCAAAATCATGGCCCCAGAGATGAGCCCAGACAACAGTTGACTTCATCATGGAACGTCTCTAACGGTATAATCACAAAACTACATGGACCAGAGATGAGCCCAGACAACGCGACTCACATAAGAACGTCTTAATTGTATAATATCAAAACTACATGGCATCAAGATAGTTCGACAACAGTCGACTTCATCATAAGAACACGTCTAACGGTATAATCATAAAAACCCTGGCACCAGAGATAGCCCCAGACAACAGTCGACTTCATCATAAGAACACGTCTAACGGCATAATCATCAAAATGCGATTGAAAGAAGAAGAACCCCTAATTCTGAGCTCGTTGCGTATCTGAGACTGGCAATACACATAAATAAGAGCGTACCACATTTATGACATCGGTTCTGTCCATACTTCTGCCCCTTTGAATCTGGGCATCGTTTGCAAGAAAATCAGCACTTTTACCCTGCACTCAGTGTCCAGGTGGTGTATTCATTTATTCATTTCTTGAATGAGTCATACAATTATCGAACCATCATTTTTACTTTTGAGGACAACTAGTTCTTTTTCCCGAGCACTCATATCGACCACTTGTTAAACCATCTTTGTGTTTTGGGTATGGATCCGAACCTAAAGCGATTGTACGTTGTGCCAGGTATGCGCTTCAAGTAGCCAGAAATCCAATTTCTGCAACGTTATTTTATTTATGGTAGCTTCCTGCCACTACCTCAGTCGCCTCTTGACTGCCGTAGGTGCGTGTTACTATTCTTTGCCCCTTGAGAGCCCCAAGCAACACATGGGCGAAATTCGATTCTTCTTCTTGAACGTCCATATCGACCACTTGTTAAACCAATCTGTATGATTTGTATGTGATTTTAGCCTAAGAGTGATTATATGTTGTACCAGTTATGCGTCTACAAGTAGACCAGCACATACGATTTATGATATGCTTTTTATTTACCTGGGTAGCTTCCCTAGATCCTACATCAGTCGCCTCTTACGACAAGCCTTGTAGGTCGCAGTTTTAATATTCTTTGCTCCCCTTGCGAGTCCGGTAACACATGGGGAAGAAATCATTATTCAAGAATACTATAGTAGTTTGAAACACTATTTTTAAAAATGAAGTACAATTTTTAGATGGGTTATCTCCTCCTTTCCCTCCTCCCTCCTTTTTCCTGCCCAAATGGGAAAAAATGCAAGCGAAGTGAATGATGTCTTACTTGACTTATTCCTCTACGTCCCTGGTGGAGCATAGGGTCTCAACAGTTGTTCGCCACTTTGCACGGTCTCTGACTCTTTTCTTTATGGTTTCCCAGGATAGTCGAACACTCTTCAGTTCCTCAAGAAAACTTCGTCTCCAGGTCTGTTTCATCATCATCATCACCTTTCCAACTCCCATCGGAGCACAGGTCTTCAACAAACTTCTTCCATCTCTTCCTCTCTCTGCCATCCCTTCCAATTCTTTCCATGTTTTGCCTAACCTCTTTATATCCGCCTCCAGCTCTCTTCTCCAGGTCTGCCTAGGCCTTCCCTACTCCTCTTTCCCTGCGGTTCCAAACAATGCCTGTCTTGCGATGCTTCCGGTCGGTCTTCTCAATGTATGTCCTATCCATCGCCAGCGTCTCTTCCTGAGCTCTCTCTCCACTGGTATCTGCTTTGTTCTCTCCCTGAGTGCCTCGTTTGTAATCTTATCATACCATCTCAATCCCTCTATCCTGCGTAAACATCCATTTACGAAGGTCTGTAGTTTTCTGATAGTTTCCTTTGTGGTCTTCCATGTTTTCGAGCCATAGAACAGCACTGACTTCACATTTGACTGGAAAATTCTCAGTTTTGTGTTTGTTTTGATCTCCTTGCCTTCCATATCTTACTCAATGCAATAAAGTTCCCTCTTGCTTTTGTATTCTTATCTTAACATCTTTGTTTGTTCCTCCTTCTGTGTCTATGTTGCTTCTAAGGTATGTGTATGATTCTACATCCTGCAGTGCTGTTTCCTCCAGCATAATCTGGTTTACATTTGCAGCATTTATTCTCATGACCTTGGTCTTCCCCTGTGTATTTTCAAACCTAGCTGCTGAGACTTATTATTTAAGGTATTCATTTTGTCTTTAATCTGTGCGTGGTTGTGAGACAGCAAAGCCAGATCGTCTGCAAAATCCAGGTCCTCCAGTTGTTTCACAAGTGTCCATTGTATTCCCCTCTGTTATCCGTTTTTGATTTCATGATCCAATCTATGGCCAGCAAGAACAGGAATGGTGATAACAAGCATCCCTGCCTCACCCTGTTCTTATCTCAAAGGATTCCGTCAGTTGGCCCTCGTGTATGACTCTGCATTTCATTCCTTCATACGTTTTCTTTATTAGGTTTGCAATCTTGGGTGGAACTCCATAGTGTATTAATAGTTTCCACAATGATTCCCTATCCAGACTATCAAACGCCTTTTCATAATCCACAAAACCTATGTATAGTGGTGAGTTCCACTCCAAGCTTTGCTCCACTATAATGCGCAGTGTAGCTATCTGGTCTGTGCAGGATCTATTCTTACGGAACCCTGCTTGTTCTTCTCTCAGTTGTTTATCTATGGCCTCTTTAAGTCTATCGAGTATAATCCTGTTTAATACTTTGCCTGGCACTGATAGTAGCATTATCCCTCTATAGTTCGTACATTCTTGCATGTCTCCCTTCTTTGGCAGTTTTACCAAGTGACCTTCTTTCCACTCTACTGGTATCTCTTCTCTCTCCCATATCTTCCTAGTAATTTGTATAGTAGCTCTGTTGAGGTATCTTTATCTGCCTTAATGGCCTCTGCTGGAATGTTGTCTGGCCCTGCTGCTTTCCTATCCTTTAAATTTTTATGGCCTTCATTATTTCTTCCTTACTTGGTCTTTCACAATTAATTTGTAGCTCCTCTTCAGCTGGCTCTATTTCAGGTGGGACCTGCGGGTTTGGCATATTAAGCAGTTCTTCAAAATGTTCTTTCCATCTCTCCATTTGTTCTTTAGTGTTGCTAATTACTTTGCCTCTCTTGTCTTTTATAAGGCTACTTGATTGTTTGTATTTTCCTGTTAACTTCCTTGTGATGTTATACAGGTCCCTCATATTTCCTTTTTCTGCTGCTTCTTCTGCTTCTCCTGCCAACTCCTCTATATATTTTATTTTATCCCTTCTATGTTTTGTTTAACCTTTTTGTTGGCTTCACCATATACCTTGTGGGCTTTAGCTTTAGCACCTCTAGTTTTGCATCTGTTTAGATCCGCTTTCCTGCTTTTTCTTTCTTTGATCAGACTAAGGGTATCTGTTGTTATCCAATCTTTTTTTTCCGCTCCTTATCTCCCAAAACCTCTGAGCATGTATCCTTCCATATATTTTTATCTGTTGCCAATGTTCCTCAATATTCATATCGTCTACCAGCTGTTGCAATGATTGGTACTTGTTTGATACTGCGACTGCAAATCTGTCTCTTACTTCCTGGTTCCTAAGCTCTTCTACTTTGAACTGCTTTCTATAATTTTGGTTTGTTGAATATCTTTTAAGTTTCAGCCTGATTTTACTTAACAGGAGGTGGTGATCCGATGCCACGTCTGCACCTCTGCACACTTTAACGTCTTGTAATGATGTTCTAAATTTCTTATCTACATATGTGGTCTATCTGGTTAGCTGTTATGTGGTCTGGTGATATCCATGTGGCCTTGTGTACTCTCTTATGCTGAAATATGCTGCCGCCTATGATTAACTGGTTTGAGGCACAAAAATTTGCGAACATTTTCCCATTCTCATTCATTCTACCCAGCCCATGATTTCCATGGTCTCTTCGAAACTGCTATTGTCGTCTCTATCTTTGCATTTAAGTTCCCATCAAAATTATAATGTCCTTTTTCTCTTCCTGTCCATAATACTTTGTACTTTGGTATAAAACCTCTTCTTAGCTACTTGTTCCCGATCGTTAGTTGGCGCGTAGCATTGGATGACCTTTAAGTTAATTTTCTTTTTGTTAGTTCTAAATGTTGCTATTATTATTCTGGGCCCGATTGTTTCCCATTCTATTAATGCTTTTGTGCTTCTCTGGACAGCATGAGGGCAACTCCTTTACTATGGTGTGTGCTCTCTTCTTCTTTTTGCCCTGAGGACAGCATTATTTCGCTTGTAGATCGCAGTGTTACTATTCTTTGCTCCTTGCGAGTCCCGGTAACACATGGGGGAAGAATCATTATTCAAGAATACTATAGTAGTTTGAAACACTATTTTTAAAAATGAAGTACAATTTTTAGATGGGTTATCTCCATACCCCCTACCCCCTCCCTTTTCCTGCCCAAATGGGAAAATGCACAAGCGAAGTGAATGATGTCTTACTTGACTTATTCCTCTACGTCCCTGGTGGAGCATAGGGTCTCAACAGTTGTTCGCCACTTTGCACGGTCTCTGACTCTTTTCTTTATGGTTTCCCAGGATAGTCGAACACTCTTCAGTTCCTCAAGAAAACTTCGTCTCCAGGTCTGTTTAGAAGTCCTCTTTTCCGCTTTCCTTGTGGGTTGCACTCAAGTGATTGTCTAGTGACACTCGAGTGTATCGTCCGTAGGGTATGCCCAACCCTTTTCTTCTCTTAACCTAGGTCATCATGGGTTCCTGTTCGGTTTTTATTCACAGATCTGTGTTTGCAACTCTGTCCTACCATCTCAGTCTGAGAATCCGCCGAGGCATCCGTTGACAAAGGTCTGAATCTTATTTGTATTTAACTTGGTGACTTGCCACGTTTTCGAGCCATGCAGCAACACAGATTTCATATTTGAGCTGAATATCCTGAGCTTTGTTTTCGTGGAGATGGCAGTAGATTTCCACACTGTGTGCAGGATGGCAAAGGCTTGTTGGATATTTCTAATTTTGGCGTTAATGTTCTCATCTGTACCTCATGGTTGGCTGATCTAGATTCCAAGTTATACAAGTTCACCAACATCGTCTATATCCCTTCCATCAATTATTATCAGGAAGCCAATGATGCTGCCAGCAATCGAACCCAAAACCTTTAGAATGCAAGTCACTTCTGCCAAGAGATCCCCTGTTTCTAATACATTAGAATATAATATCATTTAGTTTAGTCGTTGGATATAGTAGGTGACTGAGAGATATAATATAGTTTAGTTTAGTCGTCAGATTTAGTAGGTGACTGAGAGATATAATATAGTTTAGTCGTCAGATTTAGTAGGTGACTGAGAGATATAATATAGTTTAGTCCTGGGATTTAGTAGGTGACTGAGAGATATAATATAGTTTAGTTTAGTCGTCAGATTTAGTAGGTGACTGAGAGATATAATATAGTTTAGTCGTCAGATTTAGTAGGTGACTGAGAGATATAATATAGTTTAGTCCTGGGATTTAGTAGGTGACTGAGAGATATAATATAGTTTAGTTTAGTCGTCGGATTTAGTAGGTGACTGAGAGATATATAGTTTAGTTTAGTCGTCAGATTTAGTAGGTGACTGAGAGATATAATATAGTTTAGTCCTGGGATTTAGTAGGTGACTGAGAGATATATAGTTTAGTTTAGTCGTCAGATTTAGTAGGTGACTGAGAGATATAATATAGTTTAGTCCTGGGATTTAGTAGGTGACTGAGAGATATAATATAGTTTAGTTTAGTCGTCGGATTTAGTAGGTGACTGAGAGATATAATATAGTTTAGTCCTGGGATTTAGTAGGTGACTGAGAGATATAATATCATTTAGTTTAGTCGTTGGATATAGTAGGTGACTGAGAGATATAATATAGTTTAGTTTAGTCGTCAGATTTAGTAGGTGACTGAGAGATATAATATAGTTTAGTCGTCAGATTTAGTAGGTGACTGAGAGATATAATATAGTTTAGTTTAGTCGTCAGATTTAGTAGGCGACTGAGAGATATAATATAGTTTAGTCGTCAGATGTAGTAGGCTACTGAGAGATATAATATAGTTTAGTCGTCAGATTTAGTAGGCGACTGAGAGATATAATATAGTTTAGTCGTCAGATTTAGTGGGCGACTGAGAGATATAATATAGTTTAGTCGTCAGATTTAGTAGGCGACTGAGAGATATAATATAGTTTAGTCGTCAAATTTAGTAGGCGACTGAGAGATATAATATAGTTTAGTCAGATTTAGTAGGCGACTGAGAGATATAATATAGTTTAGTCGTCAGATTTAGTAGGTGACTGAGAGATATAATATAGTTTAGTCGTCAGATTTAGTGGGCGACTGAGAGATATAATATAGTTTAGTCGTCAGATTTAGTAGGTGACTGAGAGATATAATATAGTTTAGTCCTGGGATTTAGTAGGTGACTGAGAGATATAATATAGTTTAGTTTAGTCGTCAGATTTAGTAGGTGACTGAGAGATATAATATAGTTTAGTCGTCAGATTTAGTAGGTGACTGAGAGATATAATATAGTTTAGTCCTGGGATTTAGTAGGTGACTGAGAGATATAATATAGTTTAGCATCGTCGGATTTAGTTAGGTGACTGAGAGATATAGTTAGTTTAGTCGTCAGATTTATAGGTGACTAGAGATATAATATAGTTTAGTCCTGGGATTTAGTAGGTGACTGAGAGATATAGTAGTTTATGTCAGATTTAGTAGGTGACTGAGAGATATAATATAGTTTAGTCCTGGATTTATAGGTACTGAGAGATATAATAAGTTAGTTTAGTCGTCGGATTTAGTAGGTGACTGAGAGAATAATATAGTTAGTCCTGGGATTTAGTAGGTGACTGAGAGATATAATATCATTTAGTTTAGTCGTTGGATATAGTAGGTGACTGAGAGATATAATATAGTTTAGTTTAGTCGTCAGATTTAGTAGGTGACTGAGAGAATAATATGTTTAGTCGTCAGATTTAGTAGGTGACTAGAGATATAATAAGTTTAGTTTAGTCGTCAGATTTAGTAGGTGACTGAGAGATATAAATGAGCTGTGTCAGATTTAGTAGGTGACTGAGAGATATAACATAGTTTAGTCGTCAGATTTAGTAGGCGACTGAGAGATATAATATAGTTTAGTCGTCAGATGTAGTAGGCTACTGAGAGATATAATATAGTTTAGTCGTCAGATTTAGTAGGCGACTGAGAGATATAATATAGTTTAGTCGTCAGATTTAGTGGGCGACTGAGAGATATAATATAGTTTAGTCGTCAGATTTAGTGGGCGACTGAGAGATATAATATAGTTTAGTCGTCAAATTTAGTAGGCGACTGAGAGATATAATATAGTTTAGTCGTCAGATTTAGTAGGCTACTGAGAGATATAATATAGTTTAGTCAGATTTGTAGGTGACTGAGAGATATAATATAGTTTAGTCAGATTTAGTAGGCGACTGAGAGATATAATATAGTTTAGTCGTCAGATTTAGTAGGTGACTGAGAGATATAATATAGTTTAGTCGTCAGATTTAGTGGGCGACTGAGAGATATAATATAGTTTAGTCGTCAGATTTAGTAGGCTACTGAGAGATATAATATAGTTTAGTCCTGGGATTTAGTAGACGAATGAGAGATATAATATAGTATAGTTGTTAGATTTAGTAGGCGACTGAGAGATATAATATAGTTTAGTCGTCAGATTTAGTGGGCGACTGAGAGATATAATATAGTTTAGTCGTCAGATTTAGTGGGCGACTGAGAGATATAATATAGTTTAGTTTAGTCGTCAGATTTAGTAGGTGACTGAGAGATATAATATAGTTTAGTCCTGGGATTTAGTAGTTGACTGAGAGATATAATATAGTTTAGTCGTCAGATGTATTAGGCTACTGAGAGATATAATATAATTTAGTCGTCAGATTTAGTTGGCGACTGAGAGATATAATATAGTTTAGTCGTCAGATTTAGTGGGCGACTGAGAGATATAATATAATTTAGTCGTCAGATTTAGTAGGCAACTGAGAGATATAATATAGTTTAGTCGTCAGATTTAGTAGGTGACAGAGATATAATATAGTTTAGTCGTCAGATTTAGTGGGCGACTGAGAGATATAATATAGTTTAGTCGTCAGATTTAGTGGGCGACTGAGAGATATAATATAGTTTAGTCGTCAGATTTAGTAGGCGACTGAGATATATAATATAGTTTAGTCGTCAGATTTAGTAGGTGACTGAGAGATATAATATAGTTAGTCTAGTCGTCAGATTTAGTAGGCGACTGAGAGATATAATATAGTTTAGTTTATTCGTCAGATTTAGTAGGTGACTGAGAGATATAATAAAGTTTAGTCGTCGGACTTAGTAGGTGACTGAGAGATATAATATAGTTTAGTTTAGTCGTCAGATTTAGTAGGCGACTGAGAGATAATATAGTTAGTCGTCGATTTAGTAGGCGACTGAGAGATGTAATATAGTTTAGTCGTCAGATTTAGTAGGCTACTGAGAGATATAATATAGTTTAGTCGTCGCGTTTAGTAGGCGACTGAGAGATATAATATAGTTTAGTTTAGTCGTTGGATTTAGTAGACAACTGAAAGATATAATATAGTTTAGTTTAGTCGTTAGATTTAGTAAGCGACTGAAAGATATAATATTGTTTAGTCGTTAGATTTAGTAGGCGACTAAGAGATATAATATAGTTTAGTCGTCAGATTTAATAGGCGACTGAGAGATGTAATATAGTTTAGTCGTCAGATTTAGTAGACGACTGAGAGATATAATATAGTTTAGTCGTTGGATTTAGTAGACAACTGAAAGATATAATATAGTTTAGTCGTCAGATTTAGTACACAACTGAGAGATATAATATAGTTTAGTTTAGTCGTTAGATTTAGTAGGCGACTGAAAGATATAATATTGTTTAGTCGTTAGATTTAGTAGGCGACTAAGAGATATAATATAGTTTAGTCGTCAGATTTAGTAGACAACTGAGAGATATAATATAGTTTAGTCGTTAGATTTAGTAGACAACTGAGAGATATAATATAGTTTAGTCAGATTTAGTAGGCGACTGAGATATATAATATAGTTTAGTCGTCAGATTTAGTAGGTGACTGAGAGATATAATATAGTTTAGTTTAGTCGTCAGATTTAGTACACAACTGAGAGATATAATATAGTTTAGTTTAGTAGTTAGATTTAGTAGGCGACTGAAAGATATAATATTGTTTAGTCGTTAGATTTAGTAGGCGACTAAGAGATATAATATAGTTTAGTCGTCAGATTTAGTAGACAACTGAGAGATAGTACATAGTTTAGTCGTTAGATTTAGTAGACAACTGAGAGATATAATATAGTTTAGTCAGATTTAGTAGGCGACTGAGATATATAATATAGTTTAGTCGTCAGATTTAGTAGGTGACTGAGAGATATAATATAGTTTAGTTTAGTCGTCAGATTTAGTAGGTGACTGAGAGATATAATATAGTTTAGTTTAGTCGTCAGATTTAGTAGGCGACTGAGAGATATAATATAGTTTAGTCGTCAAATTTAGTAGGCGACTGAGAGATGTAATATAGTTTAGTCGTCAGATTTAGTAGGCGACTAAGAGATATAATATAGTTTAGTCGTTAGATTTAGTAGACAACTGAGAGATATAATATAGTTTAGTCGTCAGATTTAGTAGGCGACTGAGAGATATAATATAGTTTATGTTAGATTTAGTAGACAACTGAGAGATATAATATAGTTTAGTCGTTAGATTTAGTAGACAACTGAGAGATATAATATAGTTTAGTCGTTAGATTTAGTAGACAACTGAGAGATGTAATATAGTTTAGTCGTCAGATTTAGTAGGCGACTAAGAGATATAATATAGTTTAGTCGTTAGATTTAGTAGACAACTGAGAGATATAATATAGTTTAGTCGTCAGATTTAGTAGGCGACTAAGAGATATAATATAGTTTAGTCGTTAGATTTAGTAGACAACTGAGAGATATAATATAGTTTAGTCGTCAGATTTAGTAGACGACTGAAAGATATAACATTGTGGAATGATGGTTGTAACTCTACGTGCTTCAGTCCATGAAAGCTTTAACTCTGGAGAAGAAGTAACAGTAGTGACTGAACCCGTACCAACCGTGTGGACAAACCTTTGCTGACACATTGCAATCTGAAGATTCACAAATAATATGTGACGTGTCAGATAGTGATAATACAAGATTTCCATACTCCAATCCACATCAACATTCTACATTTAACCCATTCATTCTTCTGTGCCCATACACTGCCTCGCATTATTTTTTAAGGCGAGAGACCCACCAAGAACTAAAATTGTCTTTTTTTAAAATTAACAGAATAAAAACTAGCAAACAAATTGGCATACAGTTTGGTCACATGTTGCAATAGACATTTTTTTTGATGATAACAATGTTTAATGTATGTATTGTAATTTTCTTTTTATTTAAATAATTTATTTTCTAGAAAATATACATTTAAAAAAACCCCTCTTTCATCGTGCAGTGGATTTCACAAATATAAGAAGTACAAAGAATGTCAAACTGACATATAATGTACATATCACCCATAGTTATAACGTGAACCTCCACTTTTGTCTAAACTATATATAAGCAGAGTATTGCTGTTCTAATTTGAGATTTTTTAAGATTTGGAAGGGTTATATTGGAAAACCATATCTACAAAACCAATTGAGTTAGACATTTTTTGGAGGCTCACGCTATAGCTATGGGTGATATGTACATCATATGCCAGTAGGTTCATGCTATAGCTATGGGTGATATGTACATCATATGCCAGTACGCTCACGCTATAGCTATGGGTGATATGTACATCATATGCCAGTAGGCTCACGCTATAGTTATGAGTGATATGTACATCATATGCCAGTAGGTTCATGCTATAGCTATGGGTGATATGTACATCATATGCCAGTTTAGCATTCTTTGCATTTCTTATATTCGCGAAATCCACTGCACGATGATGGAGGGGTGGGGGAAGAGATGTGTCTTACAATATATTTTCACGAAAATTAAATATTTTTAAATCAATAATTACAGTGCATATACTATACGTTGTTTATCATAAAAAACAATATCTTTTGCAACACGTGACCAAATTGTATGACAATATGTTTGTTAGTTTTTCTTGTTAATTTTAAAAAAAGACAACCTTTGTTCTGGTGGTCTCCCTTGGAAGATGACGGAAAGTCAATATTCGCGCAACTTACCCACTCCCGGCCCGGGAGTGTAGTGAGGAAACATAACAATACGGGTCTCTTTCGAGGCCCCGTAATTGGAATGAGTACACTTTAAACCCTTTAGCGAGGATCTATTGGAAGGCAAGTCTAGTGCCAGAATGGCAGAAAAAGCTAAAGATTCCCCCAGATTTACGGTGTTTGTTGCACCGAACCGAAGGGTTACGATGCCCATGGCATCGAGCCGAAGAGCTGAAAGCTCAAGTGCTTCTGGATCGGGAAAAATGGTTGCAGTTAACTGAAAATCTGACGCATGCGTGCTTACCGGGCCCGAATATGGGTGAAGAATAGAACCACTATTACATAACACAAACCGTATACGGCGAAAGGGGAGGTTTGGCGGGGATTAGTTTCCCTCACCCTGTAAAAACACTCAGCTATAGAAATGACAGCCTAAGCGTATGAGGCTTGCAAGGCTTTGGCTGAGGGCCTATGGGCGAAGGAAGAAGAAGAAGAAAGAACGCTCCATATTGACCACTTCCTAACCACTTTTGTGATTTGTATGTGATCCGAGTCTAAGAGCGATTGTACGCTGTGTAAGCAGTTATGTGCCAACAAGTAGGCCAGCACATCCGATTTCTGCGGTTTTTTCCCCTAGACTCCCTAGACTCCCTACATCACTCCCCTTTTTTAAGACATGCCTTCAAGGTCGCTGTGGTTCTATTCTTTGCTCTCATGGAGCCCCTGCCAACACACAGGTGCATCTTAGTTTACTTGTGAGACCATAAACATTCGAATTTATCCAACTCTCCTACAAATACAACATTCGAATTTATCAAAACTTTCCTACAAATCGCAAAGAAAATCATTTAGAGACACACACAGGGTCGTGCGGTATATTTTCCCAGTATGATGCAAGTCTTCGAAATCTCTCTCTCTTCTCTCTTTGCCTTTTACCCGGATTGGTATAGGCCCTCAACCAACTCATACCAAGTCTTCCTATCTCTAGCTATCTCCTGCAGCTCCCTCCCAGCTCTTCTTTATATTGTTGATCTCCGCCTCCAAATCTCGTCTCCGTGTTTCTCGGCCTCCCCTTCTTTCGCTGTCCCTGCGGGTTCCAGACAAGGGCCCTTTTTTGTTATATTCCACTCCGGTGTTCGCAAAGTGTTTCTATCCAGCGCCAGCGTCTTTTTTAACCTGTTCGTTCACTGGAATCTGTCTTGTTCTCTCCATAAGTTCCTCATTTGTGACCCTATCATACCATCTTATTCCCTCTATTCTGCGCAGACACCTGTTGATGAATGTTTGCAATTTATGTGCTATTGTTTTAGTTGTTCTCCATGTTTCTGAACCATACAGTAGAACTGCTTTTACATTAGAGTTAAATATCCGAATTTTTGTTCTAGATTTGATTTCTTTGGACTTCCAAATGTTTTCCAGTGCAATGAAAGCTCCTCTTGTCTTCTGTATTCTTATTTTAACATCTCTATCTGTTCCACCCTCTTGTCTACGTTGCTGCCCAAATATGTGTATGATTCTACCTCTTGAAGTGGATTTCCCAGGAGATCGATTTGTCGTTTGCTTGGTTAATTCTCAATATCTTTGTCTTTCCTTATGAATGTTCAGCCCTAGTTGCTGGGACCTTAGATTCAATGTGTTAGCTTATCCTGCATCTGATTTCGTGTATGTGACAGAAGGCTATATCATCAGCGAAGTCCAGATCATCTAGTTGCTCTGTCAGAGTCCATTGGATTCCATATCTGGTGTTAGTTATTGTGGTCTTCATAATCCAGTCTATTGTCAGTGAGAATAACATAGGTGATAGAAGACATCCCTGAAGCACTCCTGTTTCTATTCCAAAAGTGTCTGTTAGTTTACCTTCATGAAGAACTCTATATTTCATATCTGTATATGTTGCTTCTCATAATCCACAAATCCGATATAAAGTGGGGATTTTCATTCAATACTTTGCTCTATTATTATGCGTAATGTGGCTATCTGGTCAGCACAGGATCTATTTGGTCGGAAGCCTGCCTGTTCATCTCTTAGCTTTATATCGATGGCATCTCAGTCTCTCCAGGATGACTCTGCTTAGTATTTTCCCAGGTACTGACAACAGCATTAATCCCCTATAGTTTTCACACTTCTGAAGGTCCCCTTTCTATGGTAGCTTCACCAGGTATCCTTCTCTCCAGTTTACTGGTATTTCTTCGGTCTCCCAGATTCTGCTAAATAATTTATACAGTATTTCTGTGGATGTGATTATGTTGGCTTTAACCGCCTCCGCTGGAATACCATCTGGACCGGCCGCTTTTCCATCTTTAAAAGTTTAATGGCTTTACTAATCTCCTCCTTGGATGGTTTCTCAGTTGATGTCCAAGTCAATTTCTGCAGGTTGATATCTGGGGGTTTGTATTTGTTCAGGAGTTCCTTGGAGTATTCCATTCATCTTTCCATTTTATCTCTAACATTAGTGGTAGTTTCCCTCCTACTATTTTTGATCAATCCATTTGATGGACTGTATTTTCCTGCTAGCTTTCTAGTGATGTTGTAAAGATCCCAAAGGTTTCCTTTTCCTGCAGCTACCTCTGCTTCTCTTGCTAGATCTTCCACGTATTGTCTTTTATCTAACTTTATTTGTTTCTTCACTTTCTTGCTAGATTCTGTGTACTTTTCCTGGGCTATGGCTTTGGCAGTTCTAGTTTTGCTATTATTTAAATCTGCTTTCCTCTTTTTCCTTTCTTCTATTTCCTTGAGAGTTTCTGGAGTTATCCATGCCTTATGATTTCGCCCCTTCTTTCCTAATACCTCTGTGCATGTTTCATTCCAAATATTTTTGTCTTGCTGCCAGCATTCTTCTGCACTCACCTCATCTTCTAATTGCCGCAAAACCTCATACTTATTAGAGACCGTGAACTGTTCCTTTGTTTCTTGACTGAGGTATCCACATTATATTGGTGTCTATGTTCATGGGATGTTATGTATCGCTTAAGCTTCAGTTTAATTTTACTTATCAGCAAATGGTGATCCGAATCTACATCTGCCCCCTTAAAACCCTTATATCTTGTAGAGATGACCTGAATTTCTTGTTGATGCATATGTGGTCAATTTGATTTTCTGTTCTGTGGTCTGGTGATACCCAGGTTGCTTTATGTATTCTTTTATGTGGAAAGACACTTCCACCTATGACATATTGATTCGCTGCACATAAATTAGTGAATAATTCTCCATTTTCGTTCATTATCCCTAGTCCGTGTTTCCCCATAATCTCCTCGTAGCCTATGTTGTCCGAGCCTATTTTGGCATTGAGGTCAACCATCAGAATTTTGATGTTCCCATTTCTCTGATTACCTTTAGTATTTTGAAGTTTTATGTAAAATTCCTCTTTACTTTTTCCTCTTTATCATTGGTAGGTGCATAACACTGGGTCACATTCAAGAATACTTTCTTTTTGGTGGCTCTGAATGTTGCTGTGATTATCCTAGGATTCACTGCTTCCCATTTTATTAGTGCATTCTCCGCTTCTTTAGATAGCATTAAAGCCACTCCTTCACTATGGGGGGCAGTTTCTTCCATATGGCCTGAGAACAGCATTGTTTCTCCTGTGCTTAGACGTTGTTTGCCTGCACCATTACACCTAGTTTCACATAATCCCAAGATGCCAGTCCCGTGAAATTTCAATCATTTACAACCTGTGCTGTCTTTCCCATTTCATACATACTTCTAACATTCCAGGTGCCAATTCTGGAGCTTTTCCTAGGTGAAAGGAAGATAATCTGCGGTGTAGACTCCTTGCGGCTTTCTCTGCATCGCTTCATACATCTTCTAGAAGAGCTTACTTTCCTCTTGGTTGGCACAGTTTTTATTTTATTTTTATGTGACTTGTTCATGGCTGGTTGGATTTTGTGGCAAACATTTTCTACTGGATAGGGTAGCCAGACATACGTCAAACCTCACCTTAGTCGCCTCTTGACATGCCTTGTAGGTGGCAGTGCCTCTACTCTTGTCCCTGTGAACCCCGGAAAAACAAGGGCAAGTCTTTGAAATGCCGCCCCTTAAATGTTGCTTTCTTTAAAATAACCTTCGATTGTGGTTTTGATTTCACTGTTTATGCCGCCCTTCTTACAGTACTGCCTGATGCGACCACCTTTCTGTATCATAGCATGGCACGCGCCCGAGTGGTTACTGGGGCCCAAATTTGGGGTGTAAAGAATAGAACCACTGTTACGTGTCACGCATGTCGTAAGAGGCGACTAAGGAGGTTAGGCTGAAATCGGATGCACATGTCTTAAACGTGTAGAAGTCTATGCATTTAGGGGTCTACCAAACCAATGTGCACAGTATACACGTTCTTGGCAAAGATCAAACGTATCACAAAGTGTGATTAAAATTGATCGTAAATAATGAACAAGAAGAAGAAGAAGAAGAAGAAGAAAGTAGGAGAAGAAGACGATAGCATGGCACGTCCCTGAGCACACAGATACGAATACAACGATAATGGCCACTTACCGTTCAGTATGAAGACAACAATGAACAGCATCACATTGATCAACTGTAAACAAAGAGAAGAAACAAGATTGTCTATTGATAATGTTACCTGCTCTTTGTTTTCAGGTTTACATTGTTGTCTAATTTGTATTATATGTCATGAGCTCCAGCCGGTGCTACGGGGTTTGTGCACCGTTGACAGGTCCTCCATCGGATCAGACAAGAAAATATACACACAAAAGAAGAGGTAGAGGAGAGAAGATAATTGGCGAGCCACGGGAACCATCAGCATGCATACTCTTCAATAATTGTTGAAGGAGACTGAGCACCTATGGGTCTGCCTGGAGTGCAATGACGTCAGTTCAGTAACCAATAACCAATAACTATTGATAACAACCGAAGCAGTTATCATCATCATCATCAAATAGCTTGTCCCGAACAGAACTTTGTCATCCTAACAGTCATTCGAATGTTTCTCTCTCACTCTCGCCTTCTCTTGTATGCCAGATGTCCCGCCTCTGCAGTCACTATGCTCAAATCATCAGTTACATCCTGAATCCATCTACTTTGTGGTCTTCTTCTTCTTCTTCTCTAAGTCAGGATACCTCCTTCCATGACAATCTTCTCCAATCCTTCATGTCCAAAATATTTCAATTTTTCCATTTTTATTTGTAGCATGGGCCAGCTTTTTTAAAATTTTGTATTTATTTCTGGATAGTTCTCGCCCGAGTGGTTACAGGGGCCCAAATTTAGGGTGTAAAGAATACAACACTGTTACCTGTCACGCATGTCGTAAGAGGCGACTAAGGAGGTTAGGCTTTAAATCGGATGCATGTGTCCGTTAAGGGGAAAGCTAACCTGAAACAAATGCTTACAGAAAACGGATGCACCAGGCCGTAAGGCGTATAAGATGGTGCAATGACCCCTCACAATGAGGAATGGGATAACAGATTCTCCGGTCGCCAATCTGCCTCATAGATTTAGCCGCGCAGTAAGAATGTCAGACCTACCATCACGAGGGTGGCCAAAACTTACTGCTGAAGAGGTCGGCACAAACGGGCAAGCAGAAATCATAGGAATTATATCTCAGAGCTGCCTCCAGTATGCAGACTTGAGAAGAAAGAGGTGGGCCCCCTTAGACTAGCTTCCAAGACAAACTGTATGGCGTGGTTGATAATCTGAGGCAGACGGCTGCCTTTATTAAGAGAATCCGAAATCCCAATCTAGTGAGAAAGCAGAAGATAAACTGTATGGCGTGGCTGATAATCTGAGGCAGACGGCTACCTTCATTAGAGAATCCGAAATCCCAATCTAGTGAGAACGCAGAAGATAAACTGTATGGAGTGACTGATAATCTGAGGCAGACGGCTGCCTTTATTAGAGAATCCGAAATCCCAATCTAGTGAGAACGCAGAAGATAAACTATATGGCGTGGCTGATAATCTGAGGCAGACGGCTGCCTTTATTAGAGAATCTGAAATCCCAATCTAGTGAGAACGGAGAAGACAAACTGTATGGCGTGGCTGATAATCTGAGACAGACGGCTGCCTTTATTAGAGAATCTGAAATCCCAATGTAGTGAGAACGCAGAAGACAAACTGTATGGCGGGGCTGATAATCTGAGACAGACGGCTGCCTTCATTAGAGAATCCGAAATCCCAATCTAGTGAGAACGCAGAAGATAAACTGTATGGAGTGACTGATAATCTGAGGCAGACGGCTGCCTTTATTAGAGAATCTGAAATCCCAATCTAGTGAGAACGCAGAAGACAAACTGTATGGCGTGGCTGATAATCTGAGACAGACGGCTGCCTTTATTAGAGAATCTGAAATCCCAATGTAGTGAGAACGCAGAAGACAAACTGTATGGCGTGGCTTATAATCTGAGACAGACGGCTGCCTTTATTAGAGAATCTGAAATCCCAATGTAGTGAGAACGCAGAAGACAAACTGTATGGCGTGGCTGATAATCTGAGACAGACGGCTGCCTTTATTAGAGAATCTGAAATCCCAATCTAGTGAGAACGCAGAAGACAAACTGTATGGCGTGGCTGATAATCTGAAGCAGACGGTTGCCTTTATTAGAGAATCTGAAATCCCAATGTAGTAGAACGCAGAAGACAAACTGTATGGCGTGGCTGATAATCTGAAAAAGAAGAAGAAAGGGTAGTTCTATTTGTTCTCTTCTTTGTCCAAGATATACGGAGGTCGCTTCTGTAACACTTATATTCAAAAGCACATATACGCCGTTCAACTGCCTTGTTAAATGTCCATGCTTCACACCCACATATGTTACATATCATTCTCCAAAATTAAAATGAGAATCATGGCATATCCTTTACAGGACTTCAACCATAGTAAACGAGTCGTTGATTTTATAGGCACCATTTATACATTCAGTAGCTTGTCATTGCTTTCAAACGGTGTGGTATATTTTTACAGTTTGTAAAAATAAACGGGAACGAATTTATTTCCAAAATGCCCGCCGCGGTGTTTGAATCAGGTACTATTGAGTTGTGACCGAGCTCACTACCATGAAGCCACAGACGTCGACAATATTAATCTTGATATTCAAACATTTCTGTATTTTAATTTTTACATCTTCATTCTTCTTCTTCTTCGAGCGCTCCATTTCGAATACTTGTTCAACCATTCTTTGTGATTTGTATGTGATCCGAGCCTAACAGCGATTTACGTTGTGCCAGTTATGCGACTACAAGTAGGCCAGCACATCCGATTTCTGTGACTCTTTTATTTACTAGGTAGCTTCCTAAATCCTCACCTCAGTCGTCTCTTTTGACATGCCTTGTAGGTTGCAGTGTTACTATTCTTTGCTCCCTTGAGAGCCCTGGCAACACACGTGCGTGATCCGAGCCTAAGAGCGATTGTACCTTGTACCAGTTATGCGCCTACAAGCAAGCTAGCTCATCCTATTTCTGCTACGCTTTTTATTTACTAGGGTAGCTTGCCTAGGCCTCTACCTCAGTCATCTCTTACGACATTCCTGATAGGTTGCAGTGTTGCTATTCTTTGCTCCTTGAGTCCCGACAACACACGAGCGATTTAAATTCTAAAACGAATCTTACCAGTTTGACCATGTTGTAGTATATCTTGTTTGTATTCGTAAGTTGAAACTCGACAGAGAAAGTGGCTGCACATTGAAATAATAAATCTTTGCATAGGTAGTTATACCTACAGTTTACTGTTCATTTTGTTTATTACAATCTACAATTGGTTGGCACCAGTGGCGGCTCATCATTAGGCTAGTGGGTCGGCCATACCAAAATAATGTGCAACGTGTTTTTATTATTTTATAAATTATTTGTCCATAATTATTACGTTTAACGTGATTCTGATCAGCTTTGGAAGTTGAATATATACAGCTAAAATATCATATACAGTCTGAAATTCATCATCTTTCCTCCCTAATTGGTATACTTCACGCATTTCTAGCGCACTATTTCTTTATGACCAGTAGAAACGTAGTCTATTTAAACCGTCTGTTAATATAGTAACCTCTGACCTCTCTCCAGACTGGTTATTTAGCACAGACAAGTATGTGATTTTCATTGATACAGTAGGAAAATTCTTACGCAGCCAAGCCCAGGGTAGTTAAACGGTGTTATTGCGCTAAAATTTAGTCCGTGTATGTGCACTTAAATACCGAATGATTGATAAAATAATAGAAATAATTAACTAACAATCATAAAATAGTTTAACGCAATCGCTCGTTTCATCAACATACATCTGTGTACGACAATGTACGTTTAAATAAGTTGACAAGTTGTGATCTACACATTCTAGTAAAGGGAACATAATGTTCATGAATAGAATAGTAGTAAATACTAAAATATAACCTAACCCAAAACCATGATTATTCAGAAGATTTTTGTCTGGGCCCACTCAACAAAATGACCACGAGCCGCCACTGGTTAGCACAGATAATGCCATTAATATTCATAAATAAGTCTACCGCGCAATAATATATCATTTATTGCTTTGTTTGAATAGGAACTTTCAAGTTGAATAGCGTTTAAAAGTAATAACAGATGTCGAAAGTACCCATAAATTAAATATGATTTGAAATCTACTATCCTGGGCATGTGGGCGATCGCGGTAATGTGACAGCGGGCAGGCTTTCATCGACGACATTGATTGTTGGGGAGTTATAGATCGATAAGGGGGATGTTCTTCTGTCTCTAGACAGAATCTTGTTGGATGAGGACCCTAAAACTGATGTTGAATCTATCCAGTGATTTAAGGAGTTTGGAGTTACACGTTGTACAAGTAAAGTTGGATGTTTGAGGGGCAGAGAGGAGTTTGTTTAACCAGCCAGCTACATGAATCATCAGTATGCATACTCGTTGATATATGTTGGGGAGACTGCGCACCTAGGGTTTGCCCGATATGCTTTGACGTTGGTTCTTCTTCTTCTAGCTACATATCGACCATTGTTAACCACTCATTGATTTGTATGTGATCTGAGCCTAAAAGTAATTGTACGTTGTGCCAGTTATACACCTTCAAGTAGGCCAGCACATCCTATTTCTGCTACGCTTTTTATTTACTGGGGTAGATTTCCTAGGTCCTGCATCAGCGCCTTTACGACATGCCTTGTAGGTCACAGTGGTACTATTCTGTACTTCTTGGCCCTGCACCACACGAGCGACCCTAGTAAATAAAAGCTAGCAGAAATGATGTGTTGGCCTACTTGTAGGTGTATAACTGGCACAACGTACATCCTCTAGGCTCAGATCACATACAAATCTCACATAGTGTATAGATAGGTCGATATGACGTCGAAAAGAAGATCCCTCATCTGGAGTCGCACTCTCTAGCTTCGTACTTCCTTGCGCATAGTAGCAAATATGCGCCATTCGTTACACTGCATTGGTCTTCCAGCTTGATATCTTCTTTCAGTTCCTGTTTACGTCTCTTCTCTCGATCGTTGGGTTCTCTAGTTTCGTTACTCTCCGAATGATCCATCTGTACAGGTTTTCGTTTACTCTCTGGTGTCCATCCAGTACAGATTCGTTTACTTCTGTGTCCATCTCAGTACATTTTGTTTACCTCTGGTGTCCATCTCAGTACAGTTTCGTTTACTTTCTCTGGTGTCATCTCAGTACAGTTTTCGTTTACTCTCTTGTGTCCATCTCAGTACAGTTTTCGTTTACTCTCTGGTGTCCATCTCAGTACAGTTTTCGTTTACTCTCTGGTGTCCATCTCAGTACAGTTTTCGTTTACTCTCTGGTGTCCTTCTCAGTACAGTTTTCGTTTACTCTCTGGTGTCCATCTCAGTACAGTTTTCGTTTACTCTCTGGTGTCCATCTCAGTACAGTTTTCGTTTACTCTCTGGTGTCCATCTCAGTACAGTTTTCGTTTACTCTCTGGTGTCCATCTCAGTACAGTTTTCGTTTACTCTCTGGTGTCCATCTCAGTACAGTTTTCGTTTACTCTCTGGTGTCCTTCTCAGTACAGTTTTCGTTTACTCTCTGGTGTCCATCTCAGTACAGTTTTCGTTTACTCTCTTGTGTCCATCTCAGTACAGTTTTCGTTTACTCTCTGGTGTCCATCTCAGTACAGTTTTCGTTTACTCTCTGGTGTCCATCTCAGTACAGTTTTCGTTTACTCTCTGGTGTCCATCTCAGTACAGTTTTCGTTTACTCTCTGGTGTCCATCTCAGTACAGTTTTCGTTTACTCTCTGGTGTCCATCTCAGTACAGTTTTCGTTTACTCTCTGGTGTCCATCTTAGTACAGTTTTCGTTTACTCTCTGGTGTCCATCTCAGTACAGTTTTCGTTTACTCTCTGGTGTCCATCTCAGTACAGTTTTCGTTTACTCTCTGGTGTCCATCTCAGTACAGTTTTCGTTTACCTCTGGTGTCCTCTCAGTACAGTTTTCGTTTACTCTCTGGTGTCCATCTCAGTACAGTTTTCGTTTACTCTGTGTCCATCTCAGTCAGTTTCGTTACTCTCTGGGTCCATCTCAGTACAGTTTCGTTTACTCTCGGTGTCCATCTCAGTACAGTTTTCGTTTACTCTGGTGTCCATCTCAGACAGTTTCGTTTACCTCTGGTGTCCTTCTCAGTACAGTTTTCGTTTACTCTCTGGTGTCCATCTCAGTACAGTTTTCGTTTACTCTCTTGTGTCCATCTCAGTACAGTTTTCGTTTACTCTCTGGTGTCCATCTCAGTACAGTTTTCGTTTACTCTCTGGTGTCCATCTCAGTACAGTTTTCGTTTACTCTCTGGTGTCCATCTCAGTACAGTTTTCGTTTACTCTCTGGTGTCCTTCTCAGTACAGTTTTCGTTTACTCTCTGGTGTCCATCTCAGTACAGTTTTCGTTTACTCTCTCGTGTCCATCTCAGTACAGTTTTCGTTTACTCTCTGGTGTCCATCTCAGTACAGTTTTCGTTTACTCTCTGGTGTCCATCTCAGTACAGTTTTCGTAACAGAATTACTATTTTTTTCGATCCAGAAGCACTTGAGCTTTCAGCTCTTCCGCTCGGTGCCATGGACATCGTAACCCTTCGGTTCGGTGAACACCGTGAATCTGGTAAACCTGTGGCTTTTCTGCCAACCCGCGGAATTGAACCCGCACTCACAGAGGGCTAGTCACCTACAGTCCAACGCGCTACGAAAACGATGAGCAGGCGGGCAACAGAATTACTCTCCATGCGTATCACATATCCGATCCACTTCCAGTTTTTATTTTGGGTATTGGTTCTCCCATTCTCTTGTTTACACTATGTAAGCAGTTCTTGGTTAGAGATAGTTTTTGGCTAAAATACTCGTCAGACCTGTCACATACACTTTGTATAGAAGGTGAAGAGTTTGGACATGTCTTGTTCTGTCATTCTTTCAAATTATGATCCGTATAGTCTTCTTCTTCTTCTAACACTACATACCGACTACTTGTTAATGACTCTTTGTAATTTGTATGTGATACGAGCCGAAGAGCAATTGCGCGTTGTGCCAGTCATGTGTCTACAAGTAGGCCAGCCCATCCGATTCCTGCTGGCCGCCTTTACTTTCCAGTGATTTTCCTGGTACCCAATTAAGGCTGGATCGACGTGAGAGCCGTTAAGATAAGAAAATACGATTGTTTAATTAGTTATACACGCGATGTACAAGTTACGTTCTGCGCCTGGTTCTGCATCCAGCAGAGTTGGGGTCGGCTAGTCTTACTTAGAAAGAGCGAAAAGAGAAAATATGTATCCTGCTGATGATTCGTAGAACACACAAGCCGATCCCAACTCTCAGTGGTGTAGATCGAGAAACTTTGACTGCGAGGTGGAAGGCTAACAGGGCTCTGACTCGTCTAGGAGGGTATGGGAAAGGGAGGGGTGAAAAAGAGCAGAGGGACTCCTGTGGTTATTGGGGGTGTCCTACTTAAAAGGCGAGGAGCGTCTGGCCGAAAAGATTACAGCGCTTCTCCCATACGGAAGACCTGAGTTCAATCCACGACAAGGCCAAGGATTTGTTTCTGTCGTGTGCATAAACGAAAAATTCGAACTTGAACAGTTTCGCGGCAAATGCTCATATCCTTTCTGTCCTACTCCGTCCTAAAAAGTGGTTTTACAGGCAGTAACGATCATTTTCACGAAAAACTAGGTCATACCAGAGATGAAGTGTCTACACAAGAATACTGGGGGTAATAATAGGTGACCGGTTTAAAATGAAGACATCAGGAAAAAGTGGGTACAACATCAGTACTGAACTTTATCAAGAAACAACAAATTAAATGGTTCGGCCACATAAGAGGGTTACCAACAGACAGTGTGCCACAAAGAGCAATGTTACTCCGGTACAGTGGATACAAAGCAAAAGGCCAGCCACACAAAAGGTGGACCTCAGAGATAACAGAGGCAGCGAAAGACACTGTTTATGAAGCGCACACAGAAGCCCGTTCTATAAATCTCTTCTTATCCTGAAGCTGTGAGGCAAATCAGGACTGGAGAAAAGAAAGAAAGACAAGGCGCATAGAGAGGCTCGCTCCAGATGGCTTCTATTTCGACCTGACGCTGAAAGGCAAAACAGAATTGGAGAATAGATTGAACTTTGGGTTTTTTTTAAAGGCGAGCCCAAATAAACCAAATCATGCAGAAACCGGATGTGATGAATTAATTATCGGTAGACGTCTAACAGGTACAACGAAACATGATCCAAGGTGTCAATCGCATACAGACCACTAAGAGTGTTTTTAGCAAGTGGTTGATGCAGAGGGCTTTGGTTATTGGTTAATATACTGACGTCATTGCACTCCGGTCAGACCCATAGGTGCTCAGTCTCCCCACACATATATCGAAGAGTATGCATACTGGTGGTTCCCGTGGCTCGCTGATTAAATACACTCCTCACTCTGCCCTACAGGCATCCAGTTCTACTTGTACAAAAGGTAACTTCCCTGCTTAAATCGATGAATCGATTCAACATTTATTTTAGTGTCCTCATCCAACAGGCAGTCGCGAATTGACAGAAGAACATCCCCCTTATCCATCTTCAAATCAGAGCAGAGTGCACGAAGTTGCAGAAGTTATAAACGCAATTACGCAGTAAACAACAATAACAATGATATATTAATATGAAATAAACAACATTTAGTATGACAGTAATACAACTTTATGTTGGTTGTTTATTGTTTTGTTAAATTAATTGGTACTTGTTAAATTTGATTTTTAACGGACGTGTCACAAATCTTTCTCCCCACATTATGCTATCAATGCCAAACCTGGACGCTGACATCGATTGATAGAAGAAAACTAGTCACGACAGAGATGAAGTATTTACGCAGAATAGTAGGAGTATCAAGAAGATACTGGTTGAGAAATGAAGACATTAGGGAAAAAGTGGGTACAACATCAGTACTGAACTTCATCAAGAAACAAAATGGTTCGGCCACATAAGCAGATTACCAACAGACAGTGCACCTCAAAGAGCAATGTTGCTCCGATACAAAGCAAAAGGTCGGCCACGCAAAAGATGGACCTCAGAAATAACAGAGGCAACGAAAGACACTATTTATGAAGAGCACACAAAAGCCCGTTCTAGAAATCTCTTCTTATTCTGACGCTGTGAGGTAAAACATGATTTGCAGAAAAGCAAGAAAGACGGACGTATCTGCGCAAAGTCGTGAGAAATCAGGATTGATTTGTTGAGCAAGCGTGCATGGTAGACTTATTGTCAGAGCGGGGAATATGGAGCGTACAGGACAATTACTTCATGTATGAGAATAGGTGTGAAGCATGGACATTTAACAAGGCAGTGGGAAAACGTATATGTGCTTTTGAATATAAATGTCGCTCATGTGTTGCCGGGCTCTAAGGGGAGCAAAGAATAGTAACACTGCCACCTGCAAGGCATGTCGTAAGAGGCGACGGAGGTAGGAGCCTAGGGAAGCTACCCTAGTAACGAAAAGCGACGCAGAAATTGGATGTGCTGGTCTACTTGTAGGCGAATAACTAGCACAATGTACAATCGCTCTTAGGCTCGAATCTCATACAAATCGCAAAGAGTGGTTAACAAGCGGTAGATATGGAGCACTCGAAGAAGAAGAATATAAGTGTTAGAGAAGAGTCCTCCGTATACGACGGACAGAGAAGAGCCCTCCGTATACGACGGACAGAGAAGAGTCCTCCGTATACCACGGACAGAGAAGAGTCCTCCGTATACCACGGACAGAGAAGAGTCCTCCGTATACCACGGACAGAGAAGAGTCCTCCGTATACCACGGACAGAGAAGAGTCCTCCGTATACCACGGACAGAGAAGAGTCCTCCGTATACCACGGACAGAGAAGAGTCCTCCGATACACGGACAGAGAAGAGAACAAATATACGTATCCAGAAAGAACTCTTCTTCGAATGCTCTATTTCGACGATACATATTGGGGTTCGAAAAGTAAACATGCATACCAAATGTTTACTCGCTAAATGTACTTCATGTGTGCATCACGAGGTGTTCACGCTTTTACTTCGCAACTAAGTTTCAGTTCTGCATAAATGTAACATTCTTCTTCTTCTTCTTCACCTTTTAATATCCAATGAAGCACAGGTCTTCAACAAACTTCTTCCAGCTCTTCCTCTCTCCTGCTATCCTTTCCTCTCTCCTGCTATCCCTTCCTCTCTTCTGCTATCCACTCCAATTCTTTCCATGTTTTACCTATCTTTTTAATATTAGCCTCCAGTTCTCTTCACCTCTCGCCCATTTCTGCTTGTGCCTTGTTTACCGACTGGGCCGCCCTTTTCTCTTCGTCACCCGTGCTCACATTGTTCTACTGGGCAACACCTTACCCATTTCCATCTCACTGTGCACAGTTTATCACCATTCGGTAGGGACGTTTGCACTGGATTCAAGCATCTGCTGGGTTTTCCAGTTTTTCTGCACATTTGGTTGATCCGCTCACCTCTACGTCTGCCCCCTCTGTGGGCTCACCTGTGCATCGTCCGTATGCGTGTTTGCTCTACTTAGGTGCCTGCTCACCGTGTTTATCAGGTTTCTCACCGTGCTCTACTATGCATCAAGACTGTCAGGACACATAGCTCAACTCGGACCCCCACCTCAGGGTTCCGAGTTTCGCCCCATGTGGGCCCACTTCTCTTCTCTGGATGCACCCCTCATCCCTTTCTGTCTATTTCTTCAGCGTTTCCCATCGGCCGGAGAGACGTGCATTAATAGTCACTCTGGGATTCTGCTCGTTTGTGTTGCGAGCGGATCTCATCCAATGTAACTGCGTCTGCTTCACTACTTATACCAGAGTAGCTCTCCCTCGATCCGTACCCGCTTAGCCAGGCAGGAACCATTGTCTGTTTCCAGGGTCACCACGTGGAAATGGGGTAGGATCTTGGTTAGTGCCAGCTCACTAATCCTGGCGCAACGTTGTCCCTATGCGCCTTTGACCCCGAATTTTCAATTCAAATGTTGTATCAATCCTAACATATGCTAGTGAGAGTTGGAAAATGACTAAAGATATAGAAAGTAAGTTGAACGCATTTGAAAATAGATGTCTGCGAAAAATAAAGAACATAAAATGTAACGAATTCAGGAGAAGTGATGGAATCAGAAAAATATCTGGTCAACCACTAGTGACAACTGTTATAAGAAAGAGAAGATGGAGATATGTTGGACACACCTTGAGGAGAAATGATCAACGAATATCAAAGCAGGCATTGAAGTGGGATGCAAAGGGTTCTCTCTCTCGCGATCCCGACCTAGACTGATGAACCAACTGTTATCATGAATTTTACGTTGCTTTTAGTGACTCGTCCCCTACGCCCCCTTCCCTCGTACAGTTTCCCGTGGAGCTCAGTGTTATCGGGCCATGTTTCTTTTCTCAGGGCTGCGAACTGCTGGTAGTCTTGCAGTATCTATTCTGCTGTCATTTCCGCCTTTTCGCAGTGGCATAGGCTAGTTGTGCCAATTTTAAACTTGTTAAACATGTGGGCTCCGAGTCTGTTATGGCCGGTACGGAGGCGGAATATGGCAACTTGTTCACTCCGGGACAGACCATAGTACCCATCACTGCTGTTTTGTTCCGGGTGGTCCTTTGACCATTTTTATTGTACTGCCAGCCAATGATTGTCCTGGCCTCCTCATAGCTGATCACGTGATCAGTTTGCAGTAGTCGCCTACCTGCTTTCGCTAGCCTGTCGGTTTCCTCGTTGCCGCTTATGTTGCAGTGTGATGGTATCCACTGTATGACCGTGCGTTTGAGTGAGTTTACTAGTACATCGAGGATCGCTTTCAGTTCAGTGTGTTCAGTTTTGGCTGCGTTTTGTAGGGCTGTGATGACCGATAGAGCATCGGTGAATATCACGACTTTGTTGTGCGAGGCGCTTCTTTTCTCTAGGATCATTTGGGCTGCTGTTCTCTCTCTCTCGCGATCGTTCTAAAGCCATTTTTATCATTCTATTGTGATATATAAACAGCCAAACATCAGAACGTAATGTACGTGCACCAACTTTCAGCACCTATTGGAGCACAGTTGCTTATCCTTGGGTGGGGTGTTCGATTTCAGCCAGCGTTTGTGTGCGGTTCGCTTTCCGCTAGCCTTTGGCTGTCCCCAGTCGAAAACCCACAAGGCAGCGGGTTGCCATTTTCTTTTAGGGCAGCGACCCTTAGACGGCGTGCCCTCCCGGGCTTATGAGAGCCATCTGCCCAGCAAAACGGGTCGTTTTAATGAACAACTTGGTTTGCCACCCGTTCAGATTTATGTACGGTTTGCTCCGCTAGCCTTTGATTGTCCCCAATCAATCTACAAGGCAGCAGTAGTTCCCTGCGAGCGGAAATGCGCACTGGCTTTACCTCTGCTGGGCTTTCCAGTTGTTCTGCACATTTGGGTGGGACGCACACCCTCTTGCCTGCTGCTTCGCTTGCCGTGCTTGCACTGGTTTTGCCTCTGCTGTGCTTTCCAGTTGTTCTGCTCATGTGGGTGGGACGCACACCCTCTTGTCTGCCATGCTCGCCGCTGCAGTGCCTGCCTCTCTTTCCGCGCTGGCCTGCCCCTCGGTGGGGTCCACTATGGCTTTGCCAGCGTGCGTGCTAGCTCTGTCCTGATGCCTGGTCACCATCGTCTTTTCCGTGCTCACATTTTTCGTGCCTTCCGTATCGTGCTCTTATTTGCCTGGGCTATCTCCATCTGTGACTCAACCCGGTCCCCCACCCATGAGATGGAGTCACGGGTTTCGCCCCATGTGGTGCCACCCTTGCAACGTCCGTATTCGTGCTCGCTCTGCTCTGGTGCCTACCCCACCATTTCCGTCAATTCCCACTGGGCTGTCCGACTTCGAGGGGCAAAAACCGAGTTTTGCCCCATGATGCCCACGTGCAACTCAACTCCCAACATACTCATCGACTCTAGGATAGTGGCGCAAGAGAGAGCATGCTTGGGCTCAGAATTTGTGCCTACCAAACCAATGTGCAACGTATACACGTTCTTGGCAAAGATCAAACATCGCAAAGAAGAAGAAGGAGAACTTAATTTGTAACATAATATAACCTTGATTTAGCAAGTTGTGTTGTAACATAATATAACCTTTATTTAGCAAGTTGTGTTAAAATACTGGAATGAGGTAACACAACGACTGTGGTCGTATTTCCAAGAGATTTTTACAGATCTCGACGGCCTTATGTTATAGGAGGCCACGGATTCATAGTAACGACTAGGACGCTCTGAATAGGGCATTCCAGCAAGTGGCAAGGAAAATCATACCTAATATGACTGCAAGCTTTAGTGTTAAATACTAGTTATAGTATAGTATATTATACGAGATATGACTGCAAGCTTTAGAGCTAAACACTAGTTATAGTATATTATACGAGATATGGCTGCAAGCTTTAGAGCTAAACACTAGTTATAGTATATTATACGAGATATGGCTGCAAGCATTAGAGCTAAACACTAGTTATAGTATAGTATATTATACGAGATATTACTGCAAGCTTTAGGGCTAAACGCTAGTTATAGTATATTATACGAGATATGACTGCAAGCTTTAGGGCTAAACACTAGTTATAGTATAGTATATTATACGAGATATGGCTGCAAGCTTTAGGGCTAAACACTAGTTATAGTATATTATATTATACGAGATATTTTTCCAGAGATCCCTGATCTCAATGTAGGTGAGATTGAGTTTCTAGTCCTATCAGAGATAGCCGATAAAACATAGGTCCTGTGTTCAATTTGATTCACGTAAAAGAACCCTTGGCAGTTCAAAATCAAGAAGAGCCGCTGCCCTAGCAAAATTCATTAGATCTTTTTTTTAACTTAATAAAATTCTTACAAAAATATCTTCACCATCTTTAAAATTACATTGGGATCCTCGCGGTGCTACGGAGTTCGTGCACTGCAGCTGAGATCTTCCTGTGTAAGAAAGAGATAGAGTACACATGGTTACTCACCGAAGTGCAATGATGATGGTCCGATCAATAAATCAATCGAACTAGATATATATAAGAGAGCCGCTATAGCGCAGTTGTTAGTGAACTCGCTTGGCAAGGCTGGTGGTCTGGGTTCAGCTCCCGCAATGCGCGTGGAATTTTCCCGACCACAACGGCTCTCAGGTCGACCCAGCCTCAAATGGGTACCAGACATGCTCTGGGAAGTAAAGGCGGCGGCGTGATGCTGACCACATCACCCATTGTGTGCCGACGGTCAATGAAGAAAATACAGGCCTAACACTGTATTGACCTATATACCACAAGGTATGAAAGGGTTCCTTTACTTACTTTAGATATATATAACTATAAATCTCTGTTCAATTAAAAGATTGTGTTCTACAACTTAACGATAATTAACAAATATAATATAGTTGAGATAATACATGGCATCTGCAGGTGGGGAGACATAGTAAAATAAGAATTTATCACCAGTCTTCGAACTGAAAGTCTGTGTAGTGCCGGGCCGCAAGGAAGCAAAGAATAGCACCACTGCGACCTACAAGGCTTGTCATAGAGCGACTGAGGTAGGGAAGCTAACCTAGTAAATAAAAGGCGTCGCAGTAATCGAAGGTGATGGCCTACTTGTAGGTGCATAACTGCCCCAGCGTACAATCGCTCTTAGGCTTGGATCACATACAAATCACAAAGAGTGGTTTAACAAGGGGTCAATATGAAGCGTTGGAAGAAGAAACCCAATATATATGAGACTGCAGTAAAACTATTTGATTGGCGAAACATATTTATATAAACTATTTGATTGCTCTGGAGAATCAGTTGATTTCGTTGTATGGTACCTTGCGACCACGTGGGCTCAACGTATTACATTCCTATGCTTCTTAGTACTTTCTCTTCTCATACCTTGTAACCTATATGTGCATATGTTGCATGTATTCAAGTTATATATTTACTTGATGTTTTATTGTTTCTCTTCTTTTCTATTTCTAGTTTTTATGTGTGTTTTTGTGTTACATTTATTTCGTTATTCGTTTTTATTCCCAGATTTTCATTAGAAACGTTTGAATGTCTCCGTATCTAGTCGTCCATACGTAATAGGTTTTTTTAAATTTGTCACTCCTGTTGTTCGTCTGCTTGATAAAGGTCTATTTGGTGAAGCGTTGCTGTATATTGTCATTATTTTTGTAATTTGTAAAACTACAGTATTTTGTGATTACGTGTTTCGCCAAGAAGAAAGCCACAAACTTCAGAAAGCAAGACAATAGTTTAAGCACTTAGTCACAGAGGTCACATGCAAGCAATAATTGACAGACAAATATAAAAGAGTGTACATATGTTTATATGAATTGTTTCAACCAAATATTATCAATATATTCTCTATGTAAATACATTTCACAACCATTTCATTTTTCCAAGCGCAAATTTCTGTTGAAAATCTAATATAAATTGAACGGATATCTGTTTACACTGCAAGACTGTCCTCTCCTGTGTGATGTGAGAAGCAGCATGTGGCCACACCCAGTTGATCTAAAAACTAAGCTTTGGGAAACCTGACAGACCTGAAACTGACTGCCCAGTTTGTGGTCCACAGTAAACAGCTCATGACCAGAAATTCTAAGAAGAACCTGACAGACCTGAAACTGACTGCCCAGTTTGGTCCAGAAACTAAGCTCATGACCAGAAATTGCTGAAGAAGGAAACCTGACAGACTGAAACTGACTGCCCAGTTTTGGTCCAGTAAACTAAGCTCATGACCAGAAATTGTGAAAAACCTGACAGACCTGAAGCTGACTGCCCAGTTTTGTGGTCCACAGTAAACTAAGCGCATGACCAGAGATAGCTGAAGAAGGAAACCTGACAGACCTGAAGCTGACTGCCCAGTTTGTGGTCCACAGTAAACGAAGCGCATGACCAGAGATAGCTGAAGAAGAAAAAGATATCTGTTTGAGGTATTCTGGAAGATGTATATATTTTAGTGTGAGCATCCTCGTATTGGGAGAGAAAGCAAGACAGATTCCAATGGACCAAGAGGTTAAAAAAACGCTTAGCGCTGGATAGTGCACACTTTGAAAAAATCCAAGGGAAATATAACAAGAAGGTCTCTTTACTGGAACCCAAGGGGACAGAGGAAGAGAGGGACACCTAGAAATATATGGAGATAAGATTTGGAGGCAGAGAATATAAAGAAGAGCTGAGGGAGCTGCAGGAGATAGCTAGAGATAGGAAGACTTGGCATGAGTTGGTTGAGGGCCTATGCTCCAATGAGGGTTAAAAAGTCATGAGAGATCTTCGTATTGACTGGCGAAAAGACTAATATCGTCAGCATGATCCACACCTTCCAATACTGAGGTAAGTTTTCATTCAATGCCTCTGCTGTTATCCTTTGTGGTTTTTCTCATCAGCCTTTATGGTTACTCTCCTATGGCAAGGTCTACATCATAGGGATTGCATTCCCTGTATACGCTCTTCTTCTTCTTTGCGTTCGTTCTTTACAACCAATTTGAATCACACTTTGTGATATGTTTGATCTTTGCCAAGAACGTTTATACGTAGCACATTGGTTTGGTAGGCCCCTAAACGCATAAGACTTCTACACTTTTAGGACACATGCATCCGATTTCAGCCAAACCTCCTTAGTCGCCTCTTACGACATGCGTGGCAGGTAACAGTGGTTCGATTCTTTACACCCCAAATTTGGGCCCCGGAAACCACTCGGGCGTATTACTGCTCTTAAAAGTTTGTTGTATATTTGGTTTAGTGCCGCATGCAACCCCTTAAAGTTATTATCTTGGGTTATTCCATAAGTGGATAGAGTGGGACAACAGCAAGTGGAACAAGAGATCAGGGGCAGAAGGTGGCGATGGATATGACACACACTGAGGAGACTCCATGACAGCATCACGAGACAGGTTCACTGATGGAACCCTCATGGTAATAGAGGTAAGGGAAGATCAAGGAAAACCTGGAGATGGGAGTTAGAGATGGAATGCAAGAAAATGGGGAGAGAGTGGAGAGATCTGAAAAATATGACCTTGGACTTATGCCTCCCTAGGGGCGAACGGTGAAGAAGAATTCCATTAGTAGATTTTTTACTGAGTAGAGTGGTGGTGAAGGGGGAGCAGAGTTGTGGTGAAGGGGGAGCAGAGTGGTGGTGAAGGGGGAGCAGAGTGGTGGTGAAGGAGGAGCAGAATGGTGGTGAAGGGGAGAGCAGAGTGGTGATGAAGGGGAGAGCAGAGTGGTGGTGAAGGGAGAGCAGAGTGGTGGTGAAGGAGGAGCAGAATGGTGGTGAAGGGGAGAGCAGAGTGGTGATGAAGGGGAGCAGAGTGGTGGTGAAGGGGAGAGCAGAGTGGTGATGAAGGGGAGCAGAGTGGTGGTGAAGGGGGACTTGATAATATAGTCTGAGAAATCTCATGGGGTCAATCTTCTTAGAACGCTTCATTTGACCACTTGTAAACCACTCTTTGTGATTAGTATGTGATCTAAGCCTAAGAGCGAATGTACATTGTGCCAGTTATGCTCCTACAAGTAGGCCAGTACATTCGATTTCTGCGATGCTTATAATTTACTTGTGTGTGAATGTTGGAATGTAACATACATCAGTTACTATAAAACTTGTAGATGATGGAATGTAAAATACATCAGTTACTATCAAACTTGTAAACGATGGGATGTAAAATACATCAGTTACTATAAAACTTGTAACAATGATGGAACATAAAATACATCAGTTACTATAAAACTTGTAGACGATGGAATGTAAAATACATCAGTTACTATAAAACGTGTTGACGATGGAATGTAAAATACATCAGTTACTATTTTAAAAAAGTCAGTAAAGAAACACTTTCTATACTATGTGGTATATAGGGTAATACGGTATTAGGTCAGTATTTTACATTGACCGTCGCACAAATTTACTTCCCAGTGCTTTTCCTGGTACCCAACTGAGGCTGGGTCAAACTAAGAGAGCTATAACGGTCTGAAAAAATTCCATGCCCACTGTGGAATCGAACCCAGACCACTAGCAAAAGAAGCTAGTTGACTAACAACTACGGCTCCCATCAGTTATTATAAAACTTGTTGCTGTTGGAATGTTAGATACATCATAATATAAAACACTGATTAGGGACAAAACATGAAAAACAAACTCTTGCTCTATATAGAAACTAAAAATCACTTTGAAAATAAGATACAATCTGGCTTCACATTTGTCATCTTCTTCTTATGCTCATTATCAACCACTTGTTAAACCCCTTTTTGTGATTTATATGTGATCTGAGCTTAAGAGCGATTGTACATTGTGATATTTATGCGCCTACAAGTAGGCCAGCACATCCGATTTCTGCTACACTTTCATTTACTAGGGTAGCTTCCCTAGACCGTTATCACAGTCGCCTCTTGACATGCCTTGTAGGTTGCAATGTTACTATTCTTTGCTCCACTTGCAGGCCCCAGTTTGTGATCTCTCTCTCGCGATCCCGGCCTAGACTGATGAACCAACTTTTAACATGAATTTTACCGTGTTTTTAAGGGACTCGTTCCTCCATACAGCTTCTCGAAGCTCTATGTTTTGAGGCCAGGTTTGTTTTCTTATACCTGCTATCAGTTGACAATCTTGAAGAACGTGCTCTGCCGTCATGTCCGCTTTTTGCAGGAGCACAGGCTAGTTGTGCCAATTTTAAATTTGTGATCTAAAAATTGCAGAACCTCTACTCGTCTGTATATGGAAACTAGTATAAGTTATAATTTATTATAATATAGTCAGTCATCAATCTATGATATATGTCATAATATTATATAGTCTCGCATCGTTATATGTGGCCCGCAAGTAATTTCTCAATACCGCTCTATCCTGGGCAACTCATTCAATCTCTTCTATCAAATTAAGTCTGATATTTCTCACCTCTCTCAGCAAACTTCATTTCAGGGTTTACCTAGGACATCCTTTCATTCTTGAACCCTTTGCCTCCTACTTCAATGCCTACTTTGTGATTCTTTGATCATTTATACTCAGATTATGCCCAACATGTCTCCATCTTCTCTTCCGTATAACAGTTATCTCATAATCTAAGCCAGCAGTTATCAGTTGCCAGGTTTGCGTGTCTTGATGATCCTTTAGGCTATGTCGGTAGGAGTCTAACTCCTGGCAGGTCTAACCAAGCCGACCAGACTGAAGGTGAAAGGCAAGACCAAAGGGCGTGAAGTCTAATAAGGTGACAGCGTAGAACCCACCAGCGAGTGGTAAATGCTCTGACTGCAACCAACCCATCCCCAGCTATGGGACAAATAGCAGTTGTCCTCTCTCTCTTCCTTGAGGAGGACATCCTTTTTCTTGTCTTGTCTTCTACTTCTATGACACTTTCCCTTAAGTAGATGGGATTAAACTATAGTGTCCAGGGAGCACACCCTACATACAAGACTGGGTTGGTGAGCCCGGCGACAGAAGTCACCTAGAGTAGAACGACTCCAGACAAACTCGGGAAGACAGATCTTGTCAGCAGGGGACTACAACTGTCTAGAGAACAAACTAAAAAAAAAAAATGTCCCCAGAAACGGAATGTGTCAGCCATTATTGGCGGGGAGGAATCAACACATATGAAAGAATCAATGACCAGTTATCAGAGGACTATCATCACAGCACTCCAGCTATTCCATAAGTGCTCCGATCCCTGCCTCATCAAATCCAGCAGCCCAACACACCGGTTAGATGTTGATTAATCAATCTTTTTACATACTTGGTATTTCGTTCTTTTCAGGCTGTTCCGATATCGACATCCATCTCTCTCTATCTGGTCAGTGACTGGGATCCACAACCCTGAAACTCCTCTGTTCTCAAAGATCTTCTCAATGCATTAAAAAATATATCCAGCCACCAAACAACAATAATGAAAATGGTAATCAAGAATACAATGATTAAATAAATATAACAACAACAAAAAGATGAATCTGCTGAATTACAAAAACAAAGTCAAAGTAACGATTGAACAAAATTATATTCTTCTTCTTCTGTATTCACCATGTGAATTCAGGCATTAGCTATGATGCCTGGCTTGACGCTTCTGACTGATTTTTGCATGAAAGCCTGCTTTACTATTTGACTGGTGTCCCTTGCTGACTTCAGAGGTACGCAAAATTATATCAAAATAAAGATAAATGAAGGGTCAAAGGGTTATACCTCTGAAGGAAGAGAAGGCTTGCCTGAATGGTGAGGGACACTGATGATAAGAAAAGCAAACTTTCACACAAAAATCAATCAAAAGCCCCATACTTGATGCACTGACTGTGCCTGAATTCATAGTGGGCAAATGAGAAGAAAATGATTGTAGCCTCAAGTTAATATGTCGTCTTCTTCTTCTTGCGTTCATCCACTATGAATTCAGGCATTGTCAGGGCGCTTGGTATGGTGCTTCTGACTGGTTTCTGAGTGAAGGCCTGCTTTTCTTTTTTATCAGTGTTCCCTGCCATACAGGCATGCCTGTTCTCAGACTTCAGATGTAAATGTGTCTTCTCCCTTGGTATCTAGTTGATTGTTGATGATTGATCTTACCAACCAAGTTAGCCACGCTTTGTGATGTTTGCTTTATGTCGAGAACATGAGTATGTTGCGCCTCGCTTGTGCCCCCCCCTCTTCTGCGTACAGTATGTAGATTAGGCACATCCAAATTATGTCCACAGTATATGTACATTATACAACAAGACACAGCTGTGTACAGACGGATAACTTAAGACAGGAAATAGAGGCTATACATTTTGAATAACTGAAGCCCCAAATTAGTTTTCTTCAAATTTGCAAAAATACCCCACATATAATAACAAAACATTATATTGAAAAGTGAAAGTTACAGATTATAAATACTAAGAAATGCAGATATATAGGAATGATATGGTACCACAAAAGCTATAGGTGAAGAGGAATGTTTAGTAATCTGGTGATGGTGTCATGACAGCCTCTACAAAATTAGCAATCTTGATTTGTCCGCCTGCTTGTACTCCAGTTTCACGCAATAAGGTGTCCACTGAGATGAGAAGAAGAAAATATAGATTGGCAATCAGATATTACAATGTATAACTAAGAACATAAGATAAGGCATCAACAAAATTCATCCAATACTTGTTTGCGGCAACGAGATAGCGGACATGCTTGAATTGAAAGCAACGATTGTTGGGGACTTTAGGATGGATAAGGGGGAATTTCTTCAGTCTCTTGGCGACCTACTGTTGGATGAGGACATTAAAATAGACGTTGAATCAATAGGGCAATTTAGGAGTCTGGAATTACATGTTGTACATAGGTGCTCCGATCTCCTTCGCAATATCTTCAACAGCGTACAGCGACTGACCATACCAGTTCGATGTTGATTGATGCGCCTACTCATATACCTGTTGAGCTGTTCTTTTCTGGCTAGTCCAATCTTCAAACCCAGCTCTTGCAATCTAGCAGTTGACGTGGATTGGTTCAAATGAAAATCCTCTTTGAGGCCACACTCTATGAAGGCGTTCAGAATGTTGGGTCTATCCATTGGCCCTGATATGATGGCAGAGCCAGCATGTCTGACTGCTCTTTCATTACCATCAACACACACATTCCCCCGGAATGAAGATAAGTGTAATTTTGCAAAATTATTAATGCTTGTAGTGAATCGGTCCACATTGCCTGCTCACCAAATTAGCCTCCACCTTTCGGATCATGCTCAATGAATCACTCAGAAACATACATGAGTGTAAGTTTGTGGCTTCAGCCAGAGTGGTGTCTTAGTTACCGCCAGTACTTCTATTGTCATGCTACTTGTTGTCATACTTAGAGAATCACTCAGAATGGATGCATGAGTGTAGTTTTGTGACTCCAGCCAGAGTTGTATCTTAGTCACCACCAGCATTTCCATTGTCATGCTACTTGTCCCGTTACCCAAAGTGAGCTGAAGGAATCATTCAGACTTAGAATGGAACACTGCAATCTCAGAGCACACCTCCACAGAATGGGTCTTAGGGATTCGGCTGCTTGCACCTGTGGAGCACCAAAGCAGTCCCCAGAGCACATCCTGCAAGACTGCCACAGCCAGAGCAGTGTGAGAATGGAAATTTGGCCAACAGAAACAATACTACAAAACAAACTATGGGAGGACCGGTGAAGACCTCAAGCGCACCGCCCTGTTGATGACACATACCGGAGTAGTCGCTAGCAGAAGTTGATTGCAGAAGAAGCCAAATGAATCAGAATAGGGGTCAAAGGCTCCATGAGGTCATGGTGGTAAGATGAGCTCAGGGTTAGCAGGCGCTAACCAAGATCTGCCCCAACCTCCACGTGACCCTGAAATCAGACTATGGTTTCCGGTCTGGCTAAGAGGGGCAGGGATCGGAGAGAAAACTACTGGTAGGGGTAGCAGTAAGACGAGAAACACGATAAAGATACATACAAAGAAAATGCACAAATCTCTGACCGATGTCCAACAAGATATTGCCAAGTCCCTGAACGCAAAGAAAACAGCAAAAGACGCTCAGACATGGATAGAGAGGTGCATCCAGTGACCAACGTATGCCCATGTAGGAGAGAAGCTCAACCCTGAGGAGGGGGCAAAGTTGCCAGCCCATCGGCAGAAATAAATAAGACAGGACCGTGAATGCGAAAAAAGCTACCCGTGTTGAGTAAGCGAGAAGATGAAGCTGACCCCGATTGGTAGTCTGTGAGATACATTACTGGGCAAGGTTTGCTGAGCGCAAAAGAACAAGTTGCGTTAGTGCATACATGAAACTACCTCGATCCTGGGAAAACCATGCAAGGTACAATTGCGTTAAAAGTTACATCCCCGGAAGAACTGAGGTTGGTGATGCTTAACGGAACTGCCAGCCTTGGGGCAGACGGGCAAGTTCGATTGCAGTAGTAACTAACATCCCCGGAATAACTGGGGCGGGTGATGGCCGCGAGCGCAAAATCCTCAGTTACGCTGATAGTGCCGACTGAACGACCCTCTACATTGTTTGTACTCGGCCCCATGCCAGTGCTTTCGAGGTTAATTGCAAATTTCCATGTACCAATACGCGTCTAGAAGAGGCTGAGAATGTTCCTTCCCGGATCAAACTCAAAAATGTACGGTAAAGCAAGGCCGACAATGGACGGATCAAACAGGAAGTTCGGGTCTGAACATTGGCGAAGGCGATACTTTACACGGTGTCTTATACGAGTAAGACGCCGTCCGAGGATAAGCTTACAAGCCCGAGAAATATTTCTCAGTCAGAACGGCATAAACAGCGTAACTCACTGTCCGCGTAGATCACAAAGCCCAAAAATACGGCAAAGCTGATCGAATCCTAAGGAAAGCTCACCCTAGTAAATCAAAAGCTGGCTGAAAACGAACACCCCACCGAAGCATAAGCAACTGGGCTCCAATAGGTGCTGAAGGCTGGTGCACGTACATCACGTTCTGATGTGTGGCTGTTTATATATCACAATGAGAATGATTAAAACAGGCCTAGAACGATCGAAGAAGAAGAATCAAGAATGTTTCAGTAAACAAACAAAAAACCAGTTTACCTTCTTTAGCACTGAGCTTCTCTCCCATGTTGGTAAGTATATGTCTCAGTGATACAGTGTTGACATAACCAGTCTTATCTCTATCCTGTGCTATCAGAGCTGCTTTCAACTCTTGCTGTTTGTTCTCCACCAGCGAGTGATCGTGCATGATGGTTAAAAAAGATGCAAAATCTATTCTGTCAGTAGCTGGAAAACAAAATGACCGAAAATTTACATAACTCTTTCTGTACAAAGTTCATTTAAGGAGGTAAAAATATTTACAAATTTTTTTTTAAAAATCGTAACTACTCGTCAATAAATAAACATATATATATATATCTTATTAGATATTAATTAGAAGAAAACTGAACAACCTATTAGAATAACAAAGTTAAAAAGTAGTCGAAGTAAAATAGTAGAAGTAAAACTAGAAAGACTTGTATAAACGAAACAACTCTCTCTCTCTGCCCCAGCCTGTGCACTGTGAGAATATGGAAATCTGGCCAACAGAAACAACCCTTCAAAACAAACTATGGGGGACCAGTGAAGGTCTCAAGCGCACCGCCCTGTTTATGATACATACCAGAGTAAACACATAGCAGAAGTTGAATGCAGAAAAAGAAGACATAGCAGGAGAAAGCAGAAGATGAAGCTAGATAAACACTTACAACTTGTAGCTTTTGTAAAGTACTTGTGGACTTCCTCTTTGGTGACACAGTAATTCAGTGATCGTATTATTATAGACAAATCACCCTCGCTGGTAATATGACCCTTCTTAGCATGAAAGTAAAAACACTCTTTGAATGCTGTTTGAAACAAAATAAAACAATAACAATTGAAGTTATAATATGTTTTTCTTCTTCTTCTTCTCCTCTTAACCCTTTAGCTACTAAGAACATATATATGTTTTCCCATTCACATCTAAAGACGCATTAACACGTCTGTTATTATCTCTCCTCTGTGGGTTAAAGACATGTTAACACATTATACATTGCTACTGTCACTGCTATGGCGTACATTCACGTTTGTGACCTAGAAACAAAGAGTAGCTATTTTTAGCTCAGCCTTCGGAAAGTATGTAGCAGTGAAAGGGTTAGCTCTCCTTGAAGCATAAGGCAACAACAAATTTCCCCAACCAGATCTGTCTTGAGCAAGCCAGCTTAGTTCATTCCAGGTCTTTCCCACCTTTTCTCTTTCTGTGTCAAGTTCTTCTTCGAACGCTCCACATTGACCACTTGTTAATCACTCCTTGTGATTTGTATGTGATCTGAGCCTAAGAGCGATTGTACATTGTGCCAGTTATGCGTCTACAAGTCGATCCTATTTCTGTGACACTTTTTATTTACTAGGGTAGCTTCCCGAGGCCCCTACCTCAGTCGGACATGACTTGTAGGTTGCCTTTGCTTCTCTTGTGGGCCTTAGCAACACACAGATGACAAAATGACTCAAGTAATAATTCCTACAAAATGATCTCTCTCTCTCTCTTTGCCTTTTTACCTGGGTTGGGGCATAGGCCCTCAACCAACTCATGCCAAGTCTTCCTATCTCTAGCTATCTCCTGCAGCTCCCTCCAGCTCTTCTTTATATTGTTGATCTCCAGCTCCAAATCTCGTCTCCGTGTATTTCTCGCCTCCCCTTCTTTCGCTGTCCCTGCGGGTTCCAGGCAAGGACCCTTCTTGTTATATTCCCCTCGGTTTCAAAGTGTTTCCTATCCAGCGCCAGCATCTTTTTTAACCTGTTCGTTCACTGGAATCTGTCTTGTTCTCTCCATAAGTTTCTCATTTGTGACCCTATCATACCATCTTATTCCCTCTATTCTGCGCAGACACCAGTTGATGAATGTTTGCAATTTATGCGCTATTGTTTTAGTTGTTCTCCATGTTTCTGACCCATACAGTAGAACTGCTTTTACATTAGAGTTAAATATCCGAATTTTGTTCTAGATTTGATTTCTTTGGACTTCCAAATGTTTCCCAGTGCAATGAAAGCTTCTCTTGCCTTCTGTATTCTTATTTTAACATCTCTATCTGTTCCACCCTCTTTGTCTACGTTGCTGCCCAAATATGTGTATGATTCTACCTCTTGAAGTGGGATTTCCCCAGGGAGATCGAGTTGTCGTTTGCTTGGTTAATTCTCAATATCTTTGTCTTTCCCTTATGAATGTTCAGCCCTAGTTGCTGGGACCTTTGATTCAATGTGTTTAGCTTATCCTGCATCTGATTTCGTGTATGTGACAGAAGGGCTATATCATCAGCGAAGTCCAGATCATCTAGTTGCTCTGTCAGAGTCCATTGGATTCCATTTCTGGTGTTAGTTACTGTGGTCTTCATAATCCAGTCTATTGTCAGTAAGAACAACAAAGGTGATAGGAGGCATCCCTGACGCACTCCTGTTTCTATTCCGAAAGTATCTGTTAGTTCACCTTCATGAAGAACTCTACATTCTACAAAATGATCACCATCTTCAAAATTATACCAGGGACTCTAACAGTTGCTATGAAGTTTGTGCACTGCTGCTCAGTTCTTCCTGTGTAAGAAAGAGATCAGAGCACACATTGTTATTCACCAAAGTGCAATGATGATGGTTGTATCTATCAATTAAATGTACAAAACATACAAGTTTGATGTTTAGTTAGACTCTACGGCACAATCAGACTGTACTCACCATCAATTTGAGACTCGCTAAAGTAATGTGCCTATTGATAAAACAATCAAAATTACATTAATAATAATATAAATATAATGGCATGGCATTCAACAATAGACTCAGGTTACAAAAAAAGAACATTAAAAAGAAACATATTCTAAATAAAAGTGAAAATGGAGAGCTGCAGAAGTGTAGTTGTTAGTGAAATCGCTTCTTAGGCTAGTGGTCCGGGTTCAATTTCACAGGGGGTAAAAATTTTTTTTTGGACTTTGGGCTCTCAGGTAACGGCCTCATGGGCCCCAGAAAAAGTGCTGGAAGTAAGGTGAAGTGTGATTTTGCCACCCCCCCATTTTGTGGTGGTCAATGAAAAATATTTTTGTTTTTCAATTTACCTCGAGGCATAAAAAGATCCTTTTTACTTTTTTTTTTACAATCGGGTTTTTTTAAGATTAGAAAATAACCTAATGGCCCCAAATTACTTTCCCTTTGGTTCCCGAACCCAGTACATTAAATCCCCAGGATATGATAAACAAATATTTATAAAAGTGTCAACAAAAGAAAATGGTCGTAACAACTATCCATGGGCAAAATTTAAATAACCACGAATGAAATTTGAAGCAGATGGGCCTTTGGGGATCCCGGAAGAGGTTTACAGAAAAAGGCCCCCCAAAAAATGACAACATAAACCACCTTAAAAATAAGTCAGGCACCATTTTTGACTCCAGCCCCCACTTAATTCACATAAAAAATTAAAAAACCACCCCTGTGTGCCAGCTGTCCTTCATCATGAAATAGTTAATCCTCCCTCTTGGGTGAAGTGCTGGATGATGCCCAGGAAGATCTTCTTCCTCCTAGGGCGATAAAGGGAACATTTATTATTTTAAAAAGGGACTTCTTTTCTTTCGATCTACTTTTGCTTCGTTTCTCTGGTGTCAAAAACGGGGGTTGGTCTTCCCCCGGTTCCTTTTTTGTCTTGGTTTGTTTCTTTTGGGCCAGATCTCCTCCCACTACTCAGACGGGGGATTTTGGGATGTGCTCTGGGGACTGTTTTGGTGCCCCCACGGGTGACTCCCGGTCCCGGACCCATTCTTGGGGTGTGCTCTGAGACTGCATTTCCCGTTCTAAGTCTGAAGACTGTGGTCTGTCTTTTCTGTTTATTATTTATCTGTGTCTCTGGTTTATCCTCCATTTTTTTTCCCCAGATCTTTTTCCTGGTTGTTTCAGGGGGTCTTTCTTTTAAACTTTGTTTTGGGGTGGTGTTGTTTTGGCCCCCCCGCCCTTCGGTTTTGTCACCTTTTCTTTCCTGGTAGCCACAGTGGCCTACCCCTGTAAGCCCGTTTTTTTTCGAAAAATGATATTTCCCGTTATCTAATGATTTTGTCTTGTCTGGGACAGGGGAATAGCCGGGAAAAACGGATCTTGTCCCCCAAAGACGCAATTTTTTTGCTGCACGGGGGTTTTGAAAATTTGTATGGCTAAAAGGGCTGTTTTTTAAAGGGTTGGTGCATTTTTTCCCCTGCTGCCAGGGGTGTGTTTCTTGTTTAGGGTGAGTAAAGGGATTCCTGCCCCCCCTTTCTGGTAGCATCTTAGCAAAACCTCTGTGAACAAAATTTCCAGGGCTGGTGGGATTTTCTGTAGCATTTGGGTAAATTTTTTCTCTTCTCTGTTTTTTTTTTTTTAATTATTCTGAGATTTCATGTTTTGGGCCCATTTTTGGGGGCTTCAGCTCTGGTATTTGGTTTCCCCACATTTCTGGGTCATTTCTGGATGTCTGTATGTTATATGAAATTCTCGGGAGATTTAAATTTTTCCTTTCCCCAAGTCTTTTTTGTTTTCTCTTGGAATTTTGTTTTGGGGGTGTTCTTTTACCCTTTTAGTTTTAAAACGGTAGTGTTTTAATTTTTGGGAGTTCTAAACTCTATTCTGCAGTTTTTTTTTTTTCTATATGGACTGTTTCATTGCTCCCAGAGTTTTTTAGGCCTATTTTTTGTATTGTCTATTTTCTGTGTGTTTTTTTTGGCTGTTTGCCCAAAGGCGGGAATATTCCATGTTTAAGGGTCAAAAGGTTTGGGCCATTGTTGGTTTTTATCCTTCCAGCCCATCTCCCCCCACTTCCCGGACTATTCCCGCTAAACTCCCCCCAGAAACAATTATAGGGTCTCTGGAAAAAAGAATGCATCCATAAAAAGCCCTGGTTTGAACCCCAACCTTTAGAACCAAGGCACGGCTAACCCCCACCCCCCTCACAATAAAAAAAAAAGAACAATTTGCACCACATGCAGATCCACTCACACGAAACTCTCTTTTTTTTCCCGATAAAAACAGTGAAACTCCCCTTGGTTACAAACATGAAACACTATCCCCAAATCACAAACCTAAAACCCTCTCTCTCATGATCAAAAATGAAACTCCCCGATCCCACTGAAACTCTCTCTTGTCGAAAAAAACAGCTGAAACTCTTTTCTCGCGCCCAAAAATAAAACTCTTTTAAACCCAAAACAGCTGAAACCAAATACAGAAAAGGTCATGAACAGAAAGAATGGTGTGCATTTGTTGTTTCCCCTAAAAAACTGATCATGCTGAGAGAAAGGGGAGAAGAAAGTGATAATTCCCTACATCCCAAAATGTTAAAACAATGATTTAAATTCTTGGGCCTGTAAAATTGTTTCTTTAAATTTATGGTTCATTGGATTTTTTTTTTAAAAAACAAGTCGTCTTAAAACAAAATTTTTTTGTAAAAAAGGGGGAAACTTAAAAAAGTATGATAAATAAATAAACATTTACGTTTTAAAGTGCTTCAAAATACAAATTGACAAACACAGGTTCGAACCCCTTACTTATTTTTTAAAGACATCCATTCAACATTGCTTAGCCTGAATGAGCGTTCTTAAAAACCAACCACATTGGCTCGCTGGTTGTGTTCTCCCAAATTTTCTGTTAAAACTGGGCAAGGGGTGTCATGATTAAGTCAAGTGGTTTAATCTTTTTCTTTTTTTCTATTTTAAAAAAATCATCTGAAATTCCCTGGCGAAAAAGTTTTCAAAGTCCCCTGTTTATATCTTAAAATCTGTGGGAAGTTTACATTTTCCGGGGCAAAAACAAATGAAATTATTTTAAATTAAAAAGTTGAAAAATTTTGAATAATATCATTTTTAAATTTTTTCTCACTGGGACTACACGCTGTGGACGGACTTTTCTGTGGACTGTGACACAATAGTGGGGAATCTAGGGATTCGGATCTGGGGCAACACCCAAACCCCAACGGACAAACCCCGTTGATTGTGATGGATATCATCATCATTTTTTTTAAAACTCCGTCCCCCCCATACCTAAAAAATTTTTAAAAAAAGATAGATAACCCTAAAAAGCTGGGTTTTCCTTTCCCTCGAAAAACTTTTGAAAAATGGTTTGTCTAGATCAAAGTTGCTGCGCAACCCCTACCTCTTGATGGGAGTTAGAAGGGGAAATTTAAAAATCGTCAAAAAAGGGCTGATTTTAAATTTTCCCCGACCCTCTGCTAATTGGATTCCCCAAGGTTTATTTTTTTTTCAAGTTTTTGTTGACCTCTGTATCCCAAAGAAAAAAAGGTTCCCTTGGGTTGAAATGGTGTCTCATAAAGGTAAACCCCCTAAAAAAACAAAGTTTTGATCTGAAAAATAAAACATTGGTAATTAATTTTTTTATAAATTCTTTTATTTACAAAAATGATAACATAATATTCAAATTTTAGAAAAAATATTTTAAAATCTTTATTTTTTTAAAGTTTCAGGGGTCCGTTCTTGACTTCTTAAAATAAATTTTGGGGGAAAAAAATTTTGTGGAAAATTGGGATTCATGTAATAAAATTATATTATGAATAATTTGACATTCATTAATCAATTTGCAAATTTTTCCCAAATCTGTGATGTGAACGAAGGATGGTTTGACCCTTATTCTGTCTATATTATTTTTAAAAAATTCTAAAAAATTAATAAACAAACTGCTTCAATTATAACAACAATACTACAAATAAAGTAAAATTTTAAAGTACCTTTGACCTCTTTTGGGGGAGTCAACACCAGCCTTGGGTTTGCCCAAGTTTTCCCCGTTCAGTTAAAAAACAGTGGGAAAACTTTCCTTTCAATGTTTATTTATCAGGTTTTTCCTCTGGGGTCAGAAGGCCCCCCTGTAGGGAACACTAAAAAATAAAAGCAACATTCTAAAAATCATAAAACCCATCAGCACCTGGCGGCCAAAAAGGGGCAAAACCAAAAAAAAGAAAAACATCGATTTTTTTAAGCTGAAGTATTCTTTATAATTTAAAGGTTATGACCATAAAAAAGCTGTCTTTTTTAACCAAACCCTTGCCCTTATTCCCTCCCCTTTAGAATTTGTATCTCGTTCATATAAAACCCATTGTTTGTTTTTTAAACAAAATATCAATTTTAAACCAAAATGTAATGGTTAGCTGAAAAAAAAAACCCTTCCAAAGGGGGCACAAAGCAAAATGGAAAAAAACACCAAACAAAAGAAGACATGGATTTCTTTTTCCCAAAAGAGACCAGAAGCCATCTTCCTGGGGCCCAAACAAAAGGGAAAACCCCACCTGCACAAAATTCAATATAGGCTGTTGACCTGGCTGAGTTGACCGAAACCCCCGAATCAAAAATAAACTGGGGAAAAAATTCGGGGAATTTCCCCCGAGAAAAACCCCAGCGTCCACCCTTTGAGGGAGTAAATGGGTGGTCCTTTCGGTTTGGTAACTCCCAAAAAGGTTGATGTTGGTGAGCTTGGGGGGGACGAGCTGGACAAAAAAAAACGCAAAGACACTCTTAAATTTCCGTCCATATAGACAATCGTGGGGGAATCCCTTACAGATGCTTTTAAAAATGTAACAAAAAAAAATAAAAAGCAGAATCTGTTTGATCAGAAAAAAAGCGGGGCCCAAAAGAAAACAAACACGAAATTTTAACCGTCATGACCCCACCTGTGGTGGGGATTCTTTTTGGTTGGACTCTAAGTCCCCCCCCCAACACCAGAGGTAAACGCCACGTCTGGTTTTGTCATCATGTTGAGGGAGGCTATATATATATGAAAACGAAAAACCCTAAACTGCCCCAGTTGGATGAGAAGAAAGGGGGGCCCCAACACCCCCTAAAAGAAAACTTATGGTGTGACGAAATCTGAAAATCCAAAATCCCAATCTGTGAGAATACAGAAAAAAAAAAACAAATGTTTTTGGGAGGGGGGGTATATTAATTTCTCGGAAAAGGAAAACCAGATTCCCCCCAGAGCAGGTAGTCAGACAAAGCAATAGGAATAAAAGGGAAATACTCCACAAAGGGGGAATAGTGTAAGTGCAGTAACCGCTCGGATTGCTCATATCAGGGAAAAATAAGAGGGGGTCATCTTGGATGGAAAGAACTTTTCTGGGTCTATCCCTGGGTGTATAACATGCTTTGCTATCCCGATTTTGACAATCCGGGGTTCAAGGAACTTGGGACAAAATATTGGAAAAAAGGGTTCCTGATCTTTTCCTGGGACTCTTCTTCTTGGTTAATGCTTTAATTCAGACCCCGATTGGGACTTCTGACTGATTTTGATTTTTAAGTGAACTTTTTTTTTTACAGTGTTCTCTGCCTAAAGGGGTGTCTTCTCGACTTAGAGGTTCTTGGGATCTAAATTGTGCGTGGGGGTAAAACTGCCAAAAGGACAGGACACTGATGATAAGGGAAAACTGCCTTTATGCCCCCATGTGTTGCCGGCTGGGGGCAAAAAATAGTATCACTCGACCTAAAACTGTCGCAGGGGTGGAAGGCCTACCCCAGTAAATAAAACATCTCGTCGAATGTCCCGGATACTTTGGGAAAAAAACCTTTTTACTTTTAGGCTCAGATCCCTTTACAAAAAGGGGGTTTAAAAATTGGGGTAAAATGTAAGAAGAAGGACTTTTTTTTCTTTAGCTAAACTTTTTTTTTTTTAAATTACCATTTTTTTTAAATTAATTTTTTTTCCGTTCCCCTGTTTTGATCTATTTAAAAATACCATATGTAAAAAAAACAAAAAAAAGAATACATGAAAGGGCAGGCCTTTTGGGTCAGTTGTATGTTTATATGGAAATTCCACTGCTTTTTCCCCTTCACATAAGAATCGACGAATCAAGTTCTCCTTTAAAAAAACTTGTTTCATTCCAAAACATCCATGTTTGCTAGGGCTTGCAAAAAGGAAAAATTATCCTGTGACCTACAAGGGTGGAGGTAGAGATTGGGAAACTACCTAGTAAATAAAAGTGTAAAAACAAGTTCTCTTCTTATATTATGCTGGCCCGCGTTCGCTCTTTTTAATCCTACAAATCACAAGTGATTTAACAGGGGGGATTGGGCATTGAAGGGAAGAACCCCCAGTAAAATTTCATGTTTGCAATCCTTTGTTGGCTCTGTATTCTCTCTATTTTGTTTTACACTACAACTTCACCAGGGTTTATTTTTGATTCTGCTCCCTTCACAATTTTTTCCCATTTTCCCACAATCTTTCACTATCTTTCCCTTCCTCCATGATTGGGTTTTTGTGGTGAGCTTTTCCATGCGTTTAAAAAGGGTTTTGGGGGTTTTCTTTCTCATGTTCTTTTTGGCCATTTTTATCATTCTTTTTTGATATAAAAGCCTTCAGAACGTGTGTTTTCACATCTTCAGCGCCATTTGGGCTCTGGTGCTTATCCCGGGGTGTTTCCGTTTACCCCGTTTTCTTTTTCCTCCGTCACCCTTTGGGGTTCCCAGCCCACCCAAGGGAGCAGGTTTGGGGAAAATTAATCTGGACTTGCCCTTCTTTTCTCTCTCTTTTGCCTTTTTTCCCATTGGGGGATGGCCCTCACAACTCTCCTCTTCCCACTCTCTTTTGCCCCCCCCTTCTTTTTTAAATGCATTTTTTTAAAATCCCCAGTTGCCCGGACAGGGAACATCTCTTGGAGATGCATTTATCGAAAAAGGGAAAAGGGTTTTGGGGGTTTTGGTTCTAAACTGCGTCATTGCCTCGGGCAGACCAAAGGGGCCAGTCTCCCCAACGAATGAAATATGCAAATGATGGTTCTGGGCTCTTTTTAAAAACCTCTCCTCTGCCTCTCAGGCATCAGCGACTTGAACAACAACTCCAAAAACTTTCCGATGATTCAACATTGATTTTTGTGTTTCCATCCAACAACATGGAAGACCGAAAATATTCCCCCTTTTCCATCTTTAGCTTTCCCCCCTCGTACAAGACCCCTCTTTAATAAACACCTGCTGCCCAGGATAGTATATCCCCCTAAAATGGAGTTGAAACCTAACACATCCACTATAGGAAAATCCCCTTTTGGGTCTTGTGAACATCGCGAAGTCAAATACAATAACTGCCCCGTAAAAAATTTCCCCGAGTCCAAAGGGGGCGGGGTGGCCTCCCTCCCTCCCCCTCTAAAAAGTTGTCCTTTGCCCCACCTTTTTCCCAACCTACCCTGCCTTCCAAAAACCCCCCGGGGTTTTTCAATTTGAAAGACCCCGTTTTCCATACATTTATTATCTTTATCAGCTGTTTAAATTGATGCCCTTTTTTGAAACTCTACATTTTTCCAAAATTAATTAATTAATGTTGGTTTCCTATCTTTGGGGGTCCATTCTTCCTTTTTTGTAATTGGAAATACCCTTAATTTTTCTCCATGACCTGACACCACCCTTGATTCCTTCCCCATATTTTTTCTTTGAAATGGATTTTTTTATCCCGGGAAAAATACTTTTTCGGTGATTGCGGGGCGTGGACAGAGGAAATAAATCTCATCTTCCGGGGGTTTTCTGTGCGCCCCGGCTTCTACCTTTTCTGAACCCATTACTTGATCTTGATCGTAAAAAATTAGTCGAAACTACCCTGACATTTCAATCGAAAAAAGTAGTTTTCTCAAAGGGGTGCGGCCACCTTTTGACCGAAACCCTTCCTTTTTACCTGTTCAATTTTTTGGTGACTCGATTAAAAGGGTTTTTCCAGATATTTCTCTTCCCCGTATTTTTAAGATTCGGGGAGGGACCCATTAATTATTCAATCAATCCCCAGGGGTTTGAGTAATAATCATTTTTTGACCTCCTGTTTTTTGGATCCCGGCCCTTTCTTCCCTCCCCTGTCCCAACCCAAAGCAGCTCAAATATTATATTATATTTCTCTTGTACTTTTGCCCTTATTTTTGACCTGCAACAATTTATCCTCCTCTTTATCCTTCCTCTTCAAACTATCAGGTTTAAACATTTCATTATTTTTTCCAATTACATTTTACTTCTTCTTCTTTGAACGCTCCATTCGTCCCTTGTTAACCCTCGTTGTGATTTTATTTATCAGCCTAAAAAGGGGATTGTATGTTGTCCCGTTTTTCTAAAGAGGCCAACATCCAATTTCTGTGGCGCTTTTTTCTTATTGGGTAGTTTCCCCAGGCCCTCCCCGTAGTCTCTTACTTTTTAGGTCGATGTTTTCTTTCTTTGCTCCCCTTCAAACCTCGGCAAACACGGGGGCCCCCAGCCCGTTCTTAGGGGGCAAAGAAAAACATGCAGAAACCGGGGTTTTTGCCTTTTTCTGTGGCGCCCACGCCCTACTCTAAAGTGCAAATCCCCACAGAAACCCGGGGTTAAAAAAGATTGGGGAAGCGACGATACCTACTTTTTTCTTATACGGGGGTTTCAAAATTAAAGCAGCCCCAAAAATGAAATTGAATAATCTGCTTTTTGTTTATTCTATTTAAACCGGTTCTGACTAGCTCGTTTGCACATTTGTTCATCCCCCCTTCCCTTTTTAATTACTTCCCCTAACCTTGACCTATACTCGTCATTTGAAACCCTTTTCATTTTTCCAATATGAGATTGACTCCATTCAGTGCTATTATCGAACACCATGTACAACTTTTCTAATAATTTTTTTCCACTTTATTCATGAGTATAAAAACCAACCCCCAAAAAGAAAAAGAAGATGGGAAAAAAGATCGAAACGTTTGGGCACTTTTATTAAAAAAACATAGCAAAAAATGGATTAAAAAAAAAATAATTTGATGTAAATGAAAGGGTTTTTTATTTCAAATTGGATAAAAAGTGGTTTAAAATGTTTTGTTCCATTCCCTCTGTTATTTTTCGTTCTTTATTAATCATGCTTATTCGTCTGATGAAATTGTGCGCATTTGGGAAAATCTCCTGCTTTTAAAAATTGCGGTGTGGAAAAAAGGGACTCCAAAAAAACCCAAAACACTAGTTTGGCTTTTGTTCCACTCTGCTGTATGGTAGTGAACATGGAAAAAGCTGGCTGCCTCCCCTTTCCTTTCTCGGCGTATATACAACATCCATTTGGGAAATTCAATATGGGGCTGGCATTCCCCAAATATGTACATTTCTGATCAGCGCGTCTGGAAATTGTGCCTATGACGATAGAGTCCCAAAAACATTCTTTTGGGCACCCCCTCTGGTCAGACGCATGGGCGCCCATTTTCCAGTTTTGCAGCGTGATCCCAACCATCGGCATAGACAAGAACACTGGGGGCTGGCCAAGACAGGCAAGCTGGTGAGGGCGGTTCAAAAAACGTCACATGTGGGGAAAGAGGAAGAAATCCTATGTATCAGCTCCCGTTTACCTCAGCACTGGGAGGGGGTGCCCTCCCGAATAGGGCCTTAAACCACAAGTGTGATTCAGCTACCTCCCAGCAAAAAATTTGTCTCCTGGACAAAGAGGCCAATGAAAATCTTCTGACAGAGGGTGGCGTGAGGTTAAGCATCACCTTGTTCTGAAGGTTGCTGTTTTTTAAACTGGACCATTCGTTTTTATGTGAGTTCTTTCTTTTGTGGGAAAAAAATTATTAAACTTCTTTCCCCCCTTTTGGGGGCTCAGAAAAAAATAACCTGCGACCTGTGATGGATGTCTAATGTAAAAATCTTAGCGTCAGTTTATATGGCAATGTTAATCCAGATAGGGGGTTAAAAATCTTGCTTAAAATGGTCTGATATTCTTCTATTTTTCTTGCACTTATTAAACCGCACTTTTTGGGGTTTTTTTATCTGGCCTAAGAGTGATTTGGTGTGCCTGTTATGCCCAAAGAGGGCAGCACTTTCGATTTCTGTGCTTTTTTTTTACTGGGTAACTTCCCCAGGTCCACTGTCCCCCTTCCTCCCTTTTAGGTCACAGTGGGGCTATTCTTTGCTTCCTAAGACCCCCGTACCTGGGGGGTCTGGGTCAAAAATTTAAATATTATGTACATTTTTGTTTTTGTGAATTTTTTTAATGTAATAAATAAATAAAGTTTGTCATAAGTTCAATTATAGTATTGTCCTCATTTTACAATCTGCTTTCATGTGGTTGACATTCTTACAATGTATATATGAGACTGCAGTAAAACTATTTGATTGGCAAAACACGTAATCACAAAGTACTGTAGTTTTTCTTCTTTGCGTTCGTTCTTTACGACTAACTTTTATCACTCTTTGTGATATGATTTGATCTTTGCAAGAATGTGTATACATTACACATTGGTTTGGTAGGCCCCTAAACGCATAGACTTGTACACGTTTAGGATATGTGCATCCGATTTCAGCCTAACCTCCTTAGTCGCCTCTTATGACATGCATGGCAGGTAACATTGGTTCTATTCTTTACACCCCAAATTTGGGCCCGGTAATCACTCGGCCCTGTAGTTTTACAAATTACAAAAACAAGGACAAAATATATGGCCCTTTTCATCTTTACAGACGGTCAATAGGCAAGTGTTTTACTGTGACAACTTCTGAGTTTTCGCTTTTCTCTCTTGTTGTTCAGCTCAGTACAAGTCTCTTCTCAAAGACTCTCGCCTTCCGTAATTTGGCTTTCCACACAACTCTGTCATCAGCTAGCCCCTCCCATGTGCTGGGATCTATAGAAAAGTTTTCATTGAGGTTTTGCAGACATCTTTATATCTGAGCAGTGGTCTGCCCTGGTGCCTCTTCCTCCGAAAGTTCACAGAACAACATTTGTTTTGGTATGCGATAAGTTTCCATTCTTCTCACATGTCCCAACCATCTTAGTCGTCTACTGCTGAGCATGCCCATGATGGAAGGCAGATTTGCACGTTGTAGTACTTCAGTATTGGTTATCTTGTCGACCACCTGATGTTCATAATCTTGCGGAGACATCGAAGGTGAAAGATGTTAAGTCTCCTCCCGTGTCTTGAGTAGGCTGTCCATGTTTCTGAGCCATATAGTAAAGAACTAATTACACAGGCTCGATATATTTGAGTCTTCGTCTGCAATGTCAATTTTTGTTGTCCCACGCTCGCTTTGATAGTTTGCCGAATGTAGTAGCGGCACTCCCTATTCGAGCGTTGATTTCCTCGTCAAGAGAAAGGCTGGCAGTGACCGTGGACCCAAGATAGCAGAATTTTTGCACTGGTGTTAGATGGTGCCATTTAAAGTGATATTTGATGTCTTACCTCCCTGACATAATACAACTTTTTTGGAGACACTTATTGTCAGAGAAAAGAGGTCGCATGCCTTTGACAAATTATTAATTAGACTTTGCAGTGTGGTCTCACTGTGGGCGACTAAGGCAGCATCGTCAGCGAAAGGAGGTCCTTGAGAAGTATTTCCGTCGTTTTGTCTTGGCTCTTAAGCGAGCCAAGTTAAACAGTGAACCATCAGATCTAGTGCGGATGAAAACTTCACCATCAGCGTCCCCTAAGCGTGTTCAAAGGACTGCGAAGAAGATACCAAAGAGAGTGGGGGCAAGGACACAGCCCTGCTTGACTCCACTCTTAACCTCAAAACTATCAGATGTGCTGCCATCGAACTGTATGCTGGCTTTCATGCCCTCATGGAAGGAAACAATCAATTGGAGCAACTTTGGGGACAACCAATATACTTCAATATTTTATAAAGACTTGGCCTGCTGACTGTGTCGAATGCCTTAGTCAAATCCACAAAAGCAATACATAGAGGCTTGCTCTGCTCTCTGCACTTCTCTTGTAGCTGTCGAAGGGTAAATATCATGTCAGTTGTTGACCGTCTAGCTCTGAATCCACATTGTGACTCTGGAAGAACACGCTCCCCCAGTTTCTGTAGTCGTTTTGAAAGGACTAGTGCAAAAGCTTTGCCTGTTAAGCTTAGAAGGGAGATGCCTCTGTAGTTGTTACAATCCCCCTTATCCCCTTTGTTTTATAGAGTGTCACTATCTTTGCATCCCTCATGTCCTGAGGAAGTGTTTCCTCTCTCCAGCACTGAATAAGGAGATTGTAGAGGTGGGCAGGGACATCCCTATTGTATTTGAGGATTTCTGCAGGAATGTTGTCTAGTCCTGATGCCTTGCCATTTGAAAGTTTGTTGATTGCTTCGGAAAGTTCCTGCTCCGTGGGTTCGGTATCCAGCTCGGTTAGTTCATGATGTTTCGTATGATCTGATCGAGGACTGGGTGTGCTGGTTTCTCCACAGAGTAAAGATTGGAATAGTGTTCCACCCATCTTTCGAGCTGTTTGGTCATATCTGTTATTGGCTCACCTGTTTCTGATCTTAGTGGTGCAATTTTGTTATGTTTGGTCCCAGAGCTACTCTGATATTTTCGTACATTGCCTTGGTGTTGCCCATATCTGCAGCATTTTGTATCGCAGAACACAGATTTGACCAGTATTCATTTGCACACCCCCTTTGACTTCGTTGCAATACTGATTTTGTGTGTCGAAGATGGTCCTTTGAACTTTGCGAGGGTTTATTTTTGTGATTTATTAAAGCTCTTTTCTTTTCCTCAAGTAGAGGGCTTAGGGTTGTTTCATTTTGTTCTCCCAGTCTTTTTTGGGAGAATTTCTTGGTGCCAAATGAGTCAATGGCACAGTCATATATGTTAGATTTTAGAATGTTCCACTTTTCGTCTACTCTACATTCTCCCATTTCATTCTCACACAGAGCAGTAACGCCTTTCTGAAAGTCCCCCTATTCTCTGTCATCCCATTTTAGTGCCTGACTTTGGGTTTGGGTGGTCTTCTTGTTGAATAGGTTTTCCTTGGAAGTATTTTGACTTTGCTGATAACTAGTGCATGATCTGTATCACAGTCCGCGCTGTGGAAAGTACGTGTGATTTTCACTGTGTTGATGTGTTGTCTGCGTGTGAGTACAAAATCAGCTGGTGCCAGTGACCTGATCTTGGGGGCACCATGACACCTGTGTCTGTGTTTGACAGAAAAAAAAACGTATTTGTCACACACATGTTGTTTTGGGAGCAGAATTCAAGCAGTCTTTGACCATTATTTGATATTTCAATGCATGATGACCCAGGCATACTGGCCATGACTGGTGATCAGATCCTATGCGTGCATTTAAGTCGCCCAATATAAACAGTTGCTCATCTACTGGAAATGAATTAACGACATTCTGTAATGAGTCATAAAACTTGTCTTTATCTTCTGCAGACGCTGCTTAGGTTGGTGCGTAGACACATACGATGTTTAGGAGTCCACTTTTTTCATTGAGTCGTAGTGATATTACTCGCTTTTGATGCAGCTACTGGTGTATGAATAGCTTTCACAAGTCTATTGTGTACTGGGAAAGCCGACTCCATACAGTCTAGGTTGATTGGTGCTAGGCCCTGCCAGAAGAATGTGTAATTCTTTTCTTTTTCTGAACCACAGTCTGGGAAACCTGGTTTCCGTAGCGCTATGTCTACCTGCAGTCTCTCAAGTTCTCTGTCTATAACAGCTGTTTTCCTGATGTCTTTGTTTTCGTCGGGTCTAGGTTGACAAGTCCGGACACATGGTCCTTACGTTCCATGTGCCAAATCTAAGAGGTTTATTTGTCTTGTGTCTCTGTAACTGTTGCTTACCGTGTTGTGCTCGAGCGAAAGAAAAGATGAAGTGTCTTTCTCTTTGTGCCTAGCCTGGGCAGCTGATATGGAGAATGTGCCTTGCCCATTTGCACAAACCCCCTCTCTACCCTACTGTTTTTCCAAAGGAAAGACAAAGTCTATACGTTTGGAATCCAGCAGGGTTTGCAGGAGATGCCAGAAGATAGCAAGGAATACACACTTAACCATCAACTGCCTTAGGGTCCCTCCCTCCGGATTTTGGTCAAGGTTTACTCCTCTAGCCCTCTGCATTACCGTGCTGACCCACAAGGCAGTGGGATTTTTATCAGGTTTACTCCTAGCCTTTGGCTCTCCCGAGCCCCTCTCCACAAGGCAGTGTGTTTAGCAATTACAAATAGTACATACTGGGTAAATAACACAGTATGACCATAGGCCTTAATGACGTTTTCACATCTCTATTGATAGGATCTTGCAGCCGTTTAACTAGTTCAAAGCAGATAATAGTTGCTTATATACTTCAGTAGTGTGTATTCAGAAACTACTGAGTAAATTTCAGTTAAACTTCGCTTTCGTTGATGTGTGTTGTAGTCACGCTACAACTATTGTTCCGGTCGCCCTGATGTGTGTAAGTTCACATTTCCACAAGCGGCGCGATGGCGATAGAATAGACCTGTCCTGTGTGTCTGTCTCGAAAATTACTGGACAATTCTCTTGTCACAAGGTACTGCTGATATTTTCATCAGCACATAACAGGAACCTTTGCAGACAACACACTGACGATAATTACAGGTTCCGTGCGTGACCTTGACTTTCCTCTTGACCTAAATGGGATCGCGTGGTAGTTTTCAGCGCCTGGCGTTATTTTGAAATTTTCATCGATAACTGGTGTCGACTAGAAACACAGTCTTATTTACGATTGAGTAGAATAGAATTGCTGATATTATAATAATACAATTACACCTTAAGTTCTTTCACCGCTTATACACAAGCGAATAATGGTATAGATATATATGTACTCCGTTTCGAATTTACACAGATTAATTTCCCAGAAAATAAAAATTTAAGAGCAATCAGTTAACACGCCCGCACACCGGGCGACCGGAAGCACTAAATACAGCAACGTTTATTCCCAGATTTTCATTAGAAACGTTTCTCTTCTTTTTCTTTGCGTTCGTTCTTTACGACCAATTTTAATCACTCTTTGTGATATGATTTGATCTTGCCAAGAACGTGTATACGTTGCACATTGGTTTGTAGGCCCCTAAACGCATAGACTTCTACACGTTTAGGACATGCATCCGATTTCAACCAAACCTCCTTAGTCGCCTCTTACGACATGCGTGGCAGGTAACAGTGGTTCTATTCTTTACACCCAAATTTGGGACCCAGTAACCACTCTGACAGGAAACGTTTGTATTTGGTTTTTTTAATTTGTCACTCCTGTTGTTCGTTTGCTTGATAAAGGTCTTGTTGGTCGAAACGTTGCTGTATTTTGTCATTGATTTTGTAAAACTACTACAATACTTTGTGATTCGTGTTTTGACACACAAAGTCATAATGTAGAAGTGTGGGTGTTAATTTCTGAGAACAATATAATCATTTACACAGATGGGTCAGTGATTTGACACATGTGAATCTCATGGGCTTTCACTGATCTAGTCAGAGAGGATGTTGTGAAGGAAAACTGGTGGTTTTGCAGTGACTACAAGCAGTATTACTATGGAAATCATGGCAGTAACTAAAGTGATGGTCTGGCTGGAGTCACAGTGACTGCTGTAAAAAATGGGTGAGCAATGGATCAGGCTGATATTCTAAATTTCATAAGGGAGAGTTGTGATGGTGAATCTATAACCCTAACCAGATTGATAAGAATACCAAGTCAAATGTGGTGTAGCTAGACAAGAGCACTATACTGGTAGCCAAAGAGTAGTAAACCAACAAAGAACTGGTGTCGTTAGTTGCCGCACGCCAAGAGCCATACTGAGATGGGAGCACTTATGGACTAAGTGGTTCGATGTGCAGTGATGATCTTCCAAAAACTAAAATTCAAGTCATATTCTGCTGCTACACTAAAGGGCCAGTCTTGGAAAGCTATTCTGGCCTGGTTACTCATTACTTGTGTGCCAGAATGATCACAAAGCTTGAAATTCTTGCTTGTTGATCAACCAATAAACTAAAGATTCACTTCAGGTTATCCATATCAGGTTGTAGCCAGACCTCGAGAGGAGCAAGAATAGTAGCACTGTGACCAATTAGGCATGTCGTGTAGGCAACTGAGTTAGGAAGCTACCTAGCATATAGAAAGCGTAGCGAAATTGGTTGTGCTGGCCTACATGTAGGCGCATAACTGGTAGTGTACAATTGCTATTAGACTCCAGATCACATACTAAGAGTGGTTAACAAGTGAGTCGATATGGAGCGTTCAAATGTTATCCATAAAACCCTCAGATTAGTAGTGCCATCTGGGTATATCATATTTTCTGAAAGCTTCCCCATAGAGCTGACATGCACAATGAAAGCGTTCTAGCCAGTGGTTACGGGGCCCAAAGAATAGAACCACTGTTTGGCTGAAATCGGATGCACATGTCCTAAACGTGTAGAAGTCTATGCATTTGGGGCCTACCAAACCAATGTGCAACATATACCGTTCTTGCCAAAGATCAAACATATCAAGAGTGATTAAAAATGTATAAGAAACGCAAAGAAAGAAGAAGAAAGAGTTATATGCATACTCCAATTCAATCCCAACAAGAAGTCTCCTGCTTGGATTGAAAGCTCTCGTAACCAAAACCAAATGTGCCAGTATTATCACTTTCAGTGGCTGGTAGCTACCCGGGTATCGGGGAGGATGTGATCGTGTCCAACAACACACACATCAAATGACATCTACAATATAAATGACAAATAAATGCTCAATCATACCAATAAAAATGAGAACAAAAATAATATTTATGATTATTCAGAGCACTTTATTATAACTTAAACTGTTTCTAGTACTGGTGGTTCATATCCGTCTACTCTGTCCACCTTCCCCACCACCTTCAGCAGATGTTGACTTGCCAGTGGTAGTTGTGGTTGTTCCACCCTCACCATGAAGTTCCATCAGTTTGCCAACTGGACAAAAAAAACAATGCTTATTAGTCAAGATACAATAAAACATGCAGCCAAAATAGGCGTATACAATTATGAAATGTTTGTATGTATGCAGGATCTCTATGGAAAAGTGGCTATGCCTTTGTCTTGGAAGGTATAAACTATCGGAAGGCTTGAATCTGAATCAAGCTTTTCTGTTAAGTAAATATTTTCCAGATATCCTAAGACTGTTGCCAGAGCTATGAAGTTGGCATTGCGCATCTCTTGGTTGGTGGTGTACCATTTTCCCGGTGAGGGACGGACCGAGTCATATGGGGAAACCCGGTAACAAAGTCAATCCATATGTAGACAATTTTTTCTAATGATATTCAAGACAAACATAGAACACGGATATAATTATCTCGATTATGGGCCCCATGATTATCACAGACTCCAATATACTTCAACGGATTGAATCTGGAAGTCTGCGTGTGGAATAGGTGGACAGCATTCTGAGATCACATCTCAAGAAAATGACTTGGATGTACACACCTGGACATGCTGGAGTGCAGGGTAATGAGTGCAGACTTTTGCAAACAATGCCTTGACTCAAGCGGGCAGAATTTGGACGAGCCAATATCAATGGTACGCTCCCATTTGTGTGATAAGCGAGTCTCAGACACTGGAACGAGCGAGAATTGGGAGTTAAAGTTTGGACATGCCAGACAGTGTCGTCTTTGTGGTAGAGAGAATGTATATTAATCAAACTTCTCATAGGTACAGTGAGCAAATGGACTTTGAGATGGCTGCTGCAGTGGAGGACAGAGCCCCATGGGACGCCCAATGTGCCAAGGCGACAATCGTAACATAACATGGGAAATGGAATCCCTAAGGCAACTCTGCCCCAAACGTGTACTAACATTGTCAATCCTTTAGTGCCACCAGCCGCGTATGTGTGGTGGATGGATGAGAGTGCACAGAACTGTGTGTATGTGATGATACTATTATGGACAAACTATAACATGTCCAAAATAAATAGATACCATAGAGAAAATACCAACCTTTGTTCCAGTGGTGATACAATTTCCTAGTTTGTTTGGAAGAACTATCTATAATAGTCTAGTTGTTAGATACCACATTTTGTTTACATGATTTGTTACACTAGGGCAGGTCACCCACCATACTAAACATTCCCAAACCTAGTGACGTTGACAAGAGCAACAGCATATTAATGTTATCTTCGAACGCTCCATATCTACCACTTGTTAACCACTCTTTATAATTTGTATGTGATCCAAGCCTAAGAGCGATTGTACGTTGTGCCAGTTATACACCTACAAGTAGATCAGCGCATCCAATTTCTGCAACGCTTTTATTTACTAGAGTAGCTTCCTAGACCCTACCGTCGCTTCTACGATATGCCATGTAGATAGCAGTGTTACTATTCTTTGCTCGCCTTGTGAGCCCTGACAATACACAGGCGTCATTTTAATGTGAGCAAAACTTTACTAACCATCAAACTTGGGCTTCTTAAGAACCTTGACTTTGTGGATGAGGACATCATGTAATGGGTAGATGCCTTGACATGTCTTTTCAATGTCTTTGCCAATGCTGTCTGGGATGCTACATATATATAGAAGACAATATTATGTTAATGCAGTTTCACACACTTGTTCTTGTTAACATGTGATTATAATATCAGAATAACCTAGTGAGCAGGGAAGATCAACTGAACACTGCAACAAATGTGGGAATGTTTAAAGATTTCCTAGAGAATGTTTCTAATGAGTTTCTAATGGTCCAATGACGATCCAAACCAGATATCTAAATCAGTGTTTCCCAAACTGGGGTCCGCAAGTTACAGGGGGTCCTCAAGCGCTTGAAGAAATGTGATCTTTGACATTTCAAACAGAAAAATGAATGTTCAAAATATGTATAAAAACTGGTAAACTAGTTCCACTGCGAAACCAAAGGACCCGGACTAGACCGGATTCTAAATGTCTGACAGGACGAAATGAAAAATCATTAAGTTTCCCGCAGTCTGAGAACATTGTTTACTATTGTAACACAAAAATAATTCATTCCTGTCCATTTTCAAATTTAGAAACTTTTGGGGTCCGGGGCATCAAAATGTATTCAGGCGGGCGGCGTATGATGAAGAACCATGCAGTGGTGTCGATAACACGCCCTTCTAGTAACTACAGACAACGAAAATTTGTGGTTCATGTCCAATTGTCTTCAAAAAATGATGTGTGCATTCAGTGTGCTGTTAGGCTAGTTTCCCTGATTCTTTACTTGGAGATTTTCTAAACTCAAGTACATCTGAAGTACGGTTCACCTGAATGGCAAGAGGAACTGATAAGTAAAGCAAGTCTTCATGCAAAAACCAGTAAGAGGTGACATTAGATGCCGTGACATTAGATGCCCTGACAACGTCTGACTTCATAGCAGTGAAACAAAAAAAAGTATATGCAGTACATTCAGACTAGAGTATATTTAGTCAGAGAATGACTTTCTGGTCAATCTCTACATCTGAGACTAGATGAGAAGAGACCAAACACTAATCAGATGAGAATATCTAATGAAATAAAGAATGACATATGGCTAATTGAGTAGGAGAAACAAAGGCTCAAATTGGAAGCATTTGTTTCCAGTCTTTCTTCAATTCAAATATCACTTTTTTTTTTAAATTCATGTGGAGATCACTCATGTAGTCCACTCAGCGTAATTCTTTCCACGCTGAGTTATTTCCTCAATTTTTAAAGTTAATTCAAGGGAGGTAAAAAAATTTAATTTAAAAATCCTTAACTACTCGTCAATATATATATATATTTGTGTGCCTTTTTCGTCTTTACAGACGGTCAATTTGCAAGTGTTTTACTGTGACAACTTCTGAGTTTCGCTTTTCTCTCTTGTCGTTCAGCTCATACATAAATCTCTTCTCAAAAGATTGCGCCCTTGTCATCAGCTAGTCCTTCCCATGTGCTGGGACCTATAGAAAAGTTTTTCATTGAGGCTTTGCAGACTCATATCTTCATATCTGAGCAGTGGTCTGCCCTGGTGCCTCTTCCCATCCAAAAGTTCACAGAACAACATTTGTTTTGGTATGCGGCAAGTTTCCATTCTCACATGCCCCAACCATCTTAGCCGTCTACTACTGAGCATGCCCATGATGGAAGGCAGGCTTGCACATTGCAGTACTGCAGAGTTGGTTATCTTATCGTACCACCTGATGTTCATAATCTTGCGGAGACATTGAAGGTGAAAGACGTTAAATCTCTCGTGTCTTGAGTAGGCTGTCCATGTTTCTGAGCCATATAGTAAAGAACTAATTACACAGGCTCGATATATTTGAATCATATTATTATATAGTAAATTGAAGAAAACTGGACAACCCAATAGAATAACAAAGTTAAAAAGTAGTAGCAGTAAAACAGTAGAAGTAAAACTAGAAAAACTTCTTATATGTGAAGCAACTCTTTGGTGCAGTGTGCAGCGAATTGCGCTCAACAGACTTCAGCCGTGGCACAGTGTGCTGCGAAAAGAGTTAATAGATATAAGACTGTAAACAATTTCAACTTACAGTTTATTGACAACTTCTTTCATGTCATTGCTGGAGACCTCTCTGGCAACAATCTCTACCATCTTCTTGCGGATGGCCTTTACCTAGATTCAAATATAATCAAACAATTGCTGAGTACAGTTTCCCTTAGAGACAATATTTCAGGCAAACGAAAGGAAGATTAAAATAGTGATCATATTTGTTGACTGAGTGACGAATCTCTTGGTATGTGCAGAATTGGTGGCTAGGCCTAAAGGCATCCCCAAGAGGTGCACCCAAATATGGGCAACCTGTCATATATCTTATATGCTGCTAACCCATTACTGTAGTTTTAAGTTTACTGCCCAAGGTCCAGAAACGGGTCCTCCGAATACTAATGACAACATGAAGGCATGCACAGGAAAGAAATTAGTCATGTTTCCAACATGTTGCAAGACAGTCAAAAAAATTTATCAAATAAAAATGATAGACTAGGGATAAAATACACCGGAAAGAGCATACTATATATTGCCCCTATATTGCAGAATGTCCTAAATCTATAAAACTTAAAACCTAAGATTTAATTGTTGCCAAGTACAAACATTTTTAGCATTGTATCAAAAGAGCAACTGGTTCAGAAACTCTAGTACCTCTGACATCGGAGAAGATACACCTGTACGACGGGGAACTCATAAAAAGAAAAGCAGGCCTTCACGCAACAATCAGAAGCGCCATACCAGACCATCTGAATTCATAGCAGGTGAACGCAAGAAGCAGCATCTCTAGTCATAAAGAACAGTCATACACAATTTTCACTGCTGGTCAGAAGACAGATCATACTAAACATCACTTTACAAGTTGAATAAATGACTCTGACAACCAAATTCATATAATAAACACATACACAAAGATTCAGATCATACCTGAGCATGTTGGGCATAGCATGTCTTTTTGACTTGATTGTTCCTCTTCTTTGTGAAGCCAATGACAAACACTCGCAGCAAATAGCCATCTGTTGTCTTCACATCAACATTAGCTTCAATCAGAGTCTGAAATTGACACATTTATTCTCAAATAAAAAATATATAAAAATAGAATGTCTTTTAGTTTGCTCTAGTATATCCCTTTATAAATTATGATTTTTAGTAATTTTCTACAGCAAAAGTAAACAACTTGATTTCATCCCATGTTGTATATTTGGGAATATGTGTTAGACCTGTATTTTTCTTTGACCAACGGTCCATGATGGCTAGTGATGTGGTCAAAATGACACCAGCAGTCTGTACTTCCCAATGTTTCTGTGGCACTCAATCTGTTGCGGTTGGAAAGATGTAAACCACATCTACAAGTAGGCCAGCACATCCAATTTCTGAGATGCTTTTCATTTACTAGGGTAGCTTCACTAGGCCTCTACTGCAGTCACCTCTTACGACATAGCTTTAAGTTAGTGTTACTATTCTTTGCTCCCATTGCGGGCCACAGCACCACACGGACGTTATTAGCAAATAATTTGAGCATTATGTACTATCAATATCTCCATCGATAATCGCCTACTAAATCAAGTAAAAGATTTCACATACCTGGGAGCATTTTTTCAGCAAATGGAAGAATAACTAATGAAATTCAACACAGATGCAACAAAGCAAATCAAATGATAGGGCAAATGGCGCCAATTTTAAGATGCAAACACGTCACCATGAACACAAAAAGAGCAATGTTCAACACAATATTTCTCCTACATTATGTTACCAGTGCCAAACCTGGAGCTGACAACAAACGATAGAAGAAAACTAGTCACAACAGAGATGAAGTGTCTACGCAGAATGCTGGGTGTAACAAGAAGAGACCGGTTGAGAAATGAAGACATCAGGAAAAAGTGGGTACAACATCAGTACTAGACTTCATCAAGAAACAACAAATTAAATGGTTCGCCACGTAAGCAGATTACCACCAGACAGTGCACACCAAAGAGCAATGCTGCTCGATACAATGGGTACAAAGCAAAAGGCCGGCCACGCAAAAGATGGACCTCAGAGATAACAGAGGCGAGGAAAAAGAGACTATCTACGAAGAGCATACTAGGGCCCGTTTTAGAAATCTCTTCCTGACCTGACGCTGTGAGGCATACAGGATTCGAAAATAAGAAGAAACTATTTTTTTAGAGGGAGGTAAATATGGTAGTGCTTACCTGCCACTTCTTGACCATAGAACACAGCTTGTCTCTGGTAAGGGACATACCATGAAAGTTGGTCAATACATTACGGCCTTGAACTTCTTCAGCAATCAGTTTGAATTTTCTGAAGGTAACTTCATCATTTTGAAGGTCAGCAAGACTGACTTCAAAGACACGACCCTTGAGGTTATCACTGGCAATTTCTGTTGGGAATAAAATAGATCACATATTAAAGCTTCATATTAAATGCTAACATTATTTAATATACTATACCATAACCCTTTCGACGCTACATACTTTCTGAAGGCTGAGCTAAAAATAGCTACTCCTTGTTTCTATGTCACAAGTGTGAATGTACGTCTATAGCAGCGACAGTTAGCAATGTATAGCGTGTTAAAACGTCTTTAGCCCACAGAGGAGAGATAACAAGACATGTTAATGCATTTTTAGCAGTGAATGGGAAAAACGTATATGTATGTCCTTAGCAGCTAAAGGGTTAATGATAATATGATACCTTAATAACATCTAACAATAATGCTTTATTTATCGTTCAAATCTACATACAACACAGTGTTGAAGAGCATAGTGCTATAGAAAATTACTCAGAATGTACTAGAAATACATACTGATGTTCCCCCCAAAGAAATCTGCAGGGTGGGATGATTGTAGGGCATGTTGCCATGCTACCTGCCTTCCCAACAAATCGATGTTGGTATCCTAATGTTGACTGCTACCATTGCCAGAGTCATTAACATGGAAGTCAGAGAGCAAACAAAGCAGACAACTAGATTCAACCAGTACAGCATGATGGTTAGACTGAAAATCCTTTAGCAAATCCTTGGAATAAGATAAGGGTTCAAGAAAGAGTTGTCCAAACAAAAGTGAAACGGACTTTGCTGAGACAAGAAATATTGGACTTCTTCCTTGTTCGTTCTTAGACCAATTTTAATCACTCTTTGTGATGTTTGATCTTTGCTAAGAACGTGTATACATTGCACATTGGTTTGGCAGGCCCCTAAACGCATAGACTTCATGTTTAGGACACATGCATCTGATTTCAGCCAAACCTCCTTGGTCGCCTCTTATGACATGCGTGGCAGGTAACAGTGGTTCTATTCTGTACACTCCAAATTTGGGCCCCGGTAACCACTTGGGCGAAATATTGGACTAATTCCATGGACGAGATTGAGCAAGTTGCTCAGCACAGAGCGGTATGGAGAAATTACTTGCAAGCGCTATCTAACGGATAACAGTATGAGAGGAATATGTATATATACTATGAAGTATAATATATATCAATAATATTAGTAAGTGTAATATACAGAAACATTTGATGAGCATAAAGTAAGAAAGCTTACTGGTTCCTTGAGATCGTGTGACAAGGGTTTTTCCAACCTGTCTGACCAAAAACATCGATGGGGCCTTCACATCGTACCATTCTTTCTTTGAAAATGGGTCCACTCTGCAAAAGTTAATATAATATTTAAATATAATTGTTAAATCTGCATATCAGCAAAGGTATAATTAGCACAAACATGTCATTCATCAGAAAATGTTTAACGTTGTTAGGTCTGAAGTGAGACAAAGCGGCATACGATCACCGCTGTTAATCACGTCAAACAAATCTGTAAAATAGCTAACACTAACACGAGTGAAGAAGATAGCTTTGAGGAACTCCTAAATTAATTGCTTTTTACCGACAATCAGGCAATCTTATCATCCAACAGAACACCAACATAGTAATAGACTTCAGTTAACGAGATCAATACAACATGAAAATAGACAACACTGAAGTAATACAAAACAACATTCCATAGAAAGGAAAGCAACACCATTATTGATTATTTATAATCAGCCAAACATCAAACAAAACAAGTTAAATACTATTTGGTACACCATTTTTTCAAGCCAATGAATGAAAGAATATATAACGAAATCCATCCAACATAGATGCAATAAAGCAAATCATAAGACAAATGGCACCAAGTTTGAAATGCAAGCATGTCGGGATGTCGCCATGAGCATTGTATAATTATCTTCTTTGCATTCGTTCTTTACGATCAATTTTAATCAGTTTGTGACGTTTGATCTTTGCCAAGAACGTGTATATGTTGCACATTGGTTTGGTAGGCCCTAAACGCATAGACTGCTACACGTTTAGGACATGTGCATCCGATTTCAGCCAAACCTCCTTAGTCGCCTTTACGACATGCGTGGCAATTATACATGACAAACATGAGTGTATAATTATAACTCTCTCTTGCGATCCCGTATAATTATAATACAATCTTTCTCCCGACATGCTATCAGTGCCAAACATTGACGCTGACACCAAACGACAGAAGAAAACTAGTCACTGTATTCAGAATGCTGAGGGTATCAAGAAGAGACTCAGAAATGAAGACCTCAGAAAAAAGTGAACAGTTCTGAACATCAAGAAACAAAAAATTACGTCAACAGTGTTTTTTACACAGCATTCCTACACAAAAAACACAGGTCCAGGAATACACGGCCTAAGTAAAAGAAAGGTCTTCCACACTGACAAACACACAGGTGTGAGGTGGAACTTCGGAACAGAAATAATAACACACACTTCACTGTCACTACACAGGCAGTGTAAAGAGAACATTTACAAATTGCACACAAGAGCATGTTCTATATAAATCTCTTCTTATCTAGACTGTATGCAAAACAGGATTTTGAAAAAAATAAAATACTTAAAATAGGCATGTCACAAATGAAATTGTTACTATTAGATTAGTCAACTACGACTTTTCCTTGCAAACTATAACAACTGCTTATATCAGAAATTCAAGATAACATCTCCCGTATTCAAAATGTAATATGTTCTTAATACAGTGTCACTGCTTGTTCTACATGCAACAATAAACACACCACTGACACAAATGAGGACTAAAACATGGTCATTTATCAGCGGTCATTCTGTATTCAGTCAAGACTGATTGATGGCATACAAGATACGAAATATAACATACTATTTTATATCCGCGATAATCAAAGTTAAAAAGCATAGTTGGGGCACTAAAACATAATAATTGCTACGTAAGTTCATATTACAATTGAATAACAACACAATAAGTAACTTACACCTTCTTTTGGCACCTTCTTTCCTCCTTTAGTTAGTCTCTTATTTTTACCGACAGCCATGTTTACTGTCTCATGAGAAAAGGAATGGAAATTCGTTTGTTTGCGAATTATGGGATGCGGTATTTCTAAAAACACGAAATAAGCAACACTTTAGATATTAAACTCAGAAACGAAACGAAATTGAAGATTACTTGTTAAGAATAAAAACACTTGCTTCCGACGATTTGTAGAAGTTAAAGTGTATTTTGTAAGCACACAGTACACAAAGCAAACGTGCTCCAAATTGTCTAGACTAATTTAGAGTGCATATGCATAACTAAAAATAAAATGTCTGTCAGCGTGAAAGCTTGAAAATATTCACGGAACTTTTGAACATAACCAGGCACCATAGAATGCATAGATGCAGTACGACAGAAACTGAAACACGTAAAAACAATGTCCTGTAGTTTCACAATAACAATACACGGCGAGGTTTCGACAAATATGTCTCTTTATCAAGTAGATGATACACCAGAAGGGAAGAAATTCACAAAGGACTCAGTTTGAATATTAAGAACGCCCGTGAGGTCTACGGAGCTAAGACAAGTACAGCCATTTAAATACCTTGGAGCCCTGGTAACATCGGATGACAGATGCAATTCTTAAATAAAGAGCAGAATAGGGCAGGCCAAAGCAGCGTTCCAGAAAATTAGAAGTATTATATGCAACAAGTCATTGTTATTTGAGATCGAAATGAGAGTTATACAGTGCTAGATAGAACCAATACTTATGTATGGCAGTTAATCATGGACAATGAACAAACAATCAATACGATCATTGGAAGCCACAGAGATGTGGTTTTACAGAAGAATGTTGAAAATTCCATGGACTGCAAAGAAAACAAATGTGGAGGTTTTAAATCAGGCCTGCACACAAAGAAACCTTATCAAAAGAATAAGAATCCGACAATCAAGGTTCTTTGGGCACATAATGCGAAGAGAAGATTTAGAACATTTGGTGACTACAGGTAAAATTCAAGGAAGGAGAGACCGTGGAAGACAAAGGGAGAAGATGTTGGATGGCCTGACATCATGGTTCGACAAAATATCGACGTCAGAACTGATTACATGCACCTAGCAAAGAGAGTTGTGGAGAGACATGATCGCCTACGCCGGCAGGCACGGCACTTGATTGAGATAGAACCAATACTGATATATGGAAACGAGTCATGGACAATAAACACACAGATTGAAAAATCTCTGAGGACCATGGAGATGAGGTTTTACAGAAGAATGAGGAGAATCCGTGGACTCTAAAATGACTAATGTTGAGGTGTTGAATGAGGTCAAGACACAGAGAAAGCTTATCATCAATATAAGAAAGAGGTAGTCATCATTTTTCCGGCATGTGATGAGAAAGAGAGGTTTAGAACACATTTTAACAACTGGTAAAATCGAGGGAAACGAGACAGATGAAGGCAGAAAGAGAAACTTTTGAATAGCCTGACTTCATGGCACGGAAGAGCGCCAACGTTTGAAATGATAGCAAACACCTGAGACATAGATTTGCGGAGATCCAAGATTGCCTACGCCAACCGACAAGGCACCTGATGATGATGTATATGTTCCGTTTAAGAAGTGAATTTCTTCCCTTCTTGTGTATCATTTTCTTGATAAGTCCTATCTTGTGTATCATTTTATTGATAAGGCCTATCTTGTGTATCATTTTCTTGATAATGCCTATCTTGTGTATCATTTTATTGATAATGCCTATCTTGTGTATCATTTTCTTGATAATGCCTATCTTGTGTATCATTTTATTGATAATGCCTATCTTGTGTATCATTTTCTTGATAATGCCTATCTTGTGTATCATTTTCTTGATAATGCATATCTTGTGTATCATTTTATTGATAATGCTATCTTGTGTATCATTTTACTTGATAATGCTATCTTGTGTATCATTTTCTTGATAATGCCTATCTTGTGTATCATTTTCTTGATAATGCCTATCTTGTGTATCATTTTATTGATAATGTCTATCTTGTGTATCATTTATTGATAAGGCCTATCTTGTGTATAATTTTCTGATAATGCCTATCTTGTGATCATTTTATTATAATGCCTATCTTGTGTATCATTTTATTGATAATGCCTATCTTGTGTATCATTTTCTTGATAATGCCTATCTTGTGTATCATTTTATTGATAAGGCCTATCTTGTGTATCATTTTCTTGATAAGGCCTATCTTGTGTATCATTTTCTTGATAAGGCCTATCTTGTGTATCATTTTATTGATAATGCCTATCTTGTGTATCATTTTATTGATAATGCCTATCGGTCAAAATGTCGCTGTATTATTATTGTTTTTGTACTTTTAAAACTGCAGTAGGTCTAATTTGTTTTTACTTGTTTCTGTCATTGCCACATGGATTAACTGCAGTCTTCCTTATATCAATAATGCGACAGAAACTAGACATCAAACCGAGTAGAGCAGTTATAACTTCAAACAGGTAAAACATCCGATGGTAAGACTTCACAGCGTATGTCAAAAGTCCATAGTAGAAGAGGGCACTGGGAGGATGCGTGCGACAGCTTCTTGTGAATAGTCACACAGTTGACATTGTGAGGCAGTTGAGTATCTACATCTTGATAAAGTATCTTGATAAAGACAATTTGGTCGAAACGTTTCTGTGTATTGTCATTGTTTTTGTAAATCTCTAGTACTTTGAAAAAGTGATTGTACGTTGTGCAAGTGTATGCGCCTACAAGCTTTCCAGCACATCCGATTTCTGCGCTGCTTTTTATTTACCAGGGCAGCATCCCTAGTGTTTACATTAGCCGCCTCTTACGACATGTATTGTAGGTTCCAGTGGTACTATTCTTTGTTTCCCTTGCTGGCCCTGTCACCACACGTGCGAGCTCTGTTGACAACATCAACTGTACGAAAGAAAATTGGGTACTTTTGTACAATCCACAACCAACTAAATTCTAGATAAGATACTGGCTCTGATCGACTAGCCAACTCTAGATCAACAATTCTCAACAGACAACTGATGGGTTTTGAATTCCTGACCTAGACCAGAGATGGGGCAAATGGAAACTATAGATGTTTGTTGATAAGAACACCTGCAAAGTTTTTTCGTTGCAATATTTGACTTCAATTATGTGAAGTCTATGCGCTCTATTTATTTGACAAAAATTATAATATTGATATTCCTTTATTGTTAAACTTAACTTGTTGCGCATAATATAAATTCATTTATGTAAGCATTTTTGTTATTTTATTAAATAGAATTCTGTCTATATACTCATAGATTCCAAAACTTTTTGAACTTACCGCCCACTTTGGACATGCATCATTTACAACTTTGTCGCCTCTTTCGACATTATGACAGTGTTGCCCAACGCCCCTCCCTACCACATATATACCATGCCTCTTCATCCTTTCTTGAATAACAAATTGATATATATTTCAGAATGAGATGGTCTATTTTCAAATGATTATTATGCGGAGGTAATAGAAAATCCATGTTGAAAAATGGGATCGGTATAGACGGACATAAGAGTAAAAATAAAATCAGAATTCAAATTTAAAATAGATCCATGTTAATCAGAGAATCACGAAAAATAATTTATTTAAAAATATTTATTATGCTAATTTCCATTTTTTAGGTAATCGAGCCCCTCCTCCTTCTTCTTCTTTGCGTGTCAGTTCTTACGACAATTTTAATACTCTTTTGTGATATGTTTGATCTATTGCCAAGAACGTATACGTTAGACATTGAGTTTAGTCAGGCCCTAAACGGATAGAACTTCCCACGTTTGAGGAATGCGCATCCGATTTCATCCAAACCATCCTAAGTCCCTCTTACGAATGCGTGAAGTGTAGGTGGTTCTATTTTGAAGCTGTGTCCAAAAGAATGTGGCTGGATCAATACATCGAGACGCTATAACTGATCCCTAATCGCTTGAAACAAATTTATCTGAACTCACATCGTCCCCAGAACGCTGTCCCATGTTGACACGAAAGTGAGGCGAGTACACGCCCACTTAGAAACTAGCCATGTATGAAACGAATAGTGAGATCAAGAGTATCATCGGAGATGCGTAAAGTACAGGGAGACATGGTATCAAGTGTCATGAAAGTCGTAGTTTTTGAGGGGTGTAGGTATAGTTTTAACAAAAAAGAGGTCTTTTGATTTGAATTGGGAGCCCATATAAAAGGACTGTATGAGGGACTGTGAGAGATTGGCGTTAATAAAACGTAGGTCCCATGTTTGAAGAGAAAGTGTAGGTGAGATCAAGTAGTACTATCGGAGACGGATAATAAAACGTAGATCCCATGTTTGAAGAGAAAGTGTAGGTGAGATCAAGTAGTACTACCGGAGACGGATAATAAAACGTAGATCCCATGTTTGAAGAGGAAGTGTAGGTGAGATGCAAGATACTATCGGAGACGGATAATAAAACGTAGATCCCATGTTTGAAGAGAAAGTGTAGGTGAGATCAAGTAGTACTATCGGAGACGGATAATAAAACGTAGATCCTATGTTTGAAGAGGAAGTGTAGGTGAGATCAAGTAGTACTATCGGAGACGGATAATATAACGTAGATCCCATGTTTGAAGAGGAAGTGTAGGTGAGATCAAGTAGTACTATCGGAGACGGACAATAAAACGTAGATCCCATGTTTGAAGAGGAAGTGTAGGTGAGATCAAGTAGTACTATCGGAGACGGACAATAAAACGTAGATCCCATGTTTGAAGAGGAAGTGTAGGTGAGATCAAGTAGTACTATCGGAGACGGACAATAAAACGTAGATCCCATGTTTGAAGAGAAAGTGTAGGTGAGATCAAGTAGTACTATCGGAGACGGATAATAAAACGTAGATCCCATGTTTGAAGAGAAAGTGTAGGTGAGATCAAGTAGTACTATCGGAGACGGACAATAAAACGTAGGTCCATGTTTGAAGAGAAGTGTAGGTGAGATCAAGTAGTACTATCGGAGACGGACAATAAAACGTAGATCCATGTTTGAAGAGAAGTGTAGGTGAGATCAAGTAGTACTATCGGAGACGATAATAATACGTAGATCCATGTTTGAAGAGAAGTGTAGGTGAGTCAAGTAGTACTATCGAGACGGACAATAAAACATAGATCCATGTTTGAAGAGAAGTGTAGGTGAGATCAGTAGTACTATCGGGACGGACTAAAACTAGATCTCATGTTTGAAGAGAAGTGAGGTGAGATCAAGTAGTACTATCGGAGACGGACAATAAAATGTAGATCCCATGTTTGAAGAGGAAGTGTAGGTGAGATCAAGTAGTACTATCGGAGACGGATAATAAAACGTAGATCCCATGTTTGAAGAGAAAGTGTAGGTGAGATCAAGTAGTACTATCGGAGACGGATAATAAAACGTAGGTCCCATGTTTGAAGAGGAAGTGTAGGTGAGATCAAGTAGTACTATCGGAGACGGATAATAAAACGTAGATCCCATGTTTGAAGAAGAAGTGTAGGTGAGATCAAGTAGTACTATCGGAGACGGATAATAAAACGTAGGTCCCATGTTTGAAGAAGAAGTGTAGGTGAGATCAAGTAGTACTATCGGAGACGGACAATAAAACGTAGATCCCATGTTTGAAGAGGAAGTGTAGTGAGTCAAGTAGTACTATCGGAGACGGATAATAAAACGTAGATCCCATGTTTGAAGAGGAAGTGAGGTGAGATCAAGCAGTACTATCGAGACGGACAATAAAACGTAGGTCCCATGTTTGAAGAGAAAGTGTAGGTGAGATCAAGTAGTACTATCGGAGACGGATAATAAAACGTAGATCCCATGTTTGAAGAGAAGGTAGGTGAGATCAAGTAGTACTATCGGAGACGGATAATAAAACGTAGTCCCATGTTTGAAGAGGAAGTGTAGGTGAGATCAGTAGTTATCGGAGACGGATAATAAAACGTAGATCCCATGTTCACGTTGAACACATACAAGAACCATTGGCAGTTTAAAATCGAGAAGAACAGCTCAAATTGAACACGGGACCTACATTTTATCGTCCGTCTCCGATAGACTAGGACTCTTCTTCTTCGTGTTCGTTCTTTGCGACCAATTTAATCACTCTTGTGATATGTTTGATCTTTGCCAAGAACGTGTATACGTTGCACATTGGTTTGTAGGCCCCTAACGCTATATTTCTACACGTTTAGGACATGTGCATCCGATTTCAGCCAAACCTCCTTAGTCGCCTCTTACGACATGCATGGCAAGTACAGTGGTTCTATTTTTTACACCCCAAATTTGGGCCCCGGTAACCACTCGGATGACTAGGGACTCGATCTCACCTACACGGATCAGGGATCTCTGGAAAAAAAATCCGGATACTACGAGGGAACGAACATTGTACCGCTGGCACGAGAGAAGAGCACATAACCTCGACGCCACAGAAACCCAACATACGACAAGGAACGGAACATTGAAAAGCGAATGAACACGTTTTGTCACCTTTCATAAGAAACGTTATGACAATATTATAACACATTGCCGACTGCTACTGCTTAACAGTTCCTTAATATGCAAGTCTTTTTTTTTTTTAAAACCCGAAGATACAGCTCATTGAACCCATAGCTGCTGTGAATGTGATCTGACTGAAAGCAAAATGACGAAGAAGCAAAGGCGGTTCGTCACTGAAGGCCAGTGGGGTCGGGCCCCACCAAAAATAATGTGTAACGTATTTATTATTTTATAAATTAAAAATAACAACCCACATCCATGATTTGTCCAAAATATTTGTCTGGCCCACCAGCAAAAATTATCAGAGCCGCCACTGCGAAGAAGAATATTGAAGAAAAAATGGGGAGCAAGGACTGTTATAGGCCTCATCTAAATAATGAGAAATGCCTGCAGTCAAGTCAACCGTACTTCACGTGGTGCTAACCCGTTTAAACTACACGGCTCTGGCGTGGGCACTCATAAATGGAAAAAGACATCAACGCACAATAGGTTAGTGAGTATGCTCAGATATTTACTTAGATATGGGGTTGCTCCTGTGGACTGCTGCCAGGCGGAGCAGCGCCGGATCCTAAGCCTCGAAGGGATCCACCCAGCTACTGACAGTGAGCTCTGGCATCGAAGAACCAGGATTAAGCAGAGTAATGCCACTGGTCAAAACAAGAACAGCACACTAAAGATCATGCAATGGAATGCAGAAGGCGTTGCCAGAAAGAAACTCGAACTGCAAAAATTCCTACATGAACAACAGATCGACATCATATGCATACAGGAAACACATCTAAATAAAACTGCCGCTTCTACTCAGAGGCTATGAGACATACAGACTGGATAGAGACGACACAAGGGAGGCATCATCACACTTAGTCAAAACAACATCGCAGCCTCAGAAACCTCCAGAAGTACAGGTGAAGCCGAACACCTAACAGTCAAAATACATGTCCTCCCAGAACCAATACATGTTACAAACTAGTACTGCCCAAACAATAAGAAATTAGAACTATAGAGCATACATACAGCTGAGAAGAACCAAATAATCTTAGGCGACTTTAATCAGCCACTCCCCAGCTGGGGATATGATACTATGGATTCAAGAGGAGATGAAGTAGAGGAATGGATGATGGAAAACCTACTCATACTCATAAACAAACCTGATTCAGAGCCAACTTTCTACTCAAGAGTATGGAGAACACAAAGCACACCCGATCTGGCAATAGCCACAGAAGACATCCAGAAACGTGCAGAAAGAGAGGTGATGAAACAACTAGGAGGAAGCGACCACAAACCAATCATTATTACTGTAGAAAGCTCAAGTCACAGAAAACAGGAAAAAAATAGCCAGCTTGAACTACAAAAAGGCAAACTGGAACCTGTACAGAAACCTAACTGAAGGAAAACTGACAGAAACCCACACAACAAACATCCAGAAAAACATTACAACTCTCACAAACATCATACTAAAAGCAGCACAAAAATCAATTCCCAGAGGAAGAAGAAAACACTACGAACCCTTCTGGACCAACGAACTACAACAATCACATGAAAAAGCCACAGCAGCACGAACAAAATGGAACAAGACCCATCTGACACAAATGTCACAGAACACAACAAACACCAAGCCGTATACAGAAAAGAAAAACTCACATGCATTAGAAAAAGTTGGCAGGAAAAAAACAGCAACACTAAACATGGAAAAAGACAGCACAAAACTGTGGCAGCTTGAAAGAGCCTAAATGAAGAAAACACACCAGCCATGCATGCACAGTCATAGAAGATGGAGGAAAACCTACACGGGCAAAATAGCTGCAAACATTCTTGCGGATGGCTTTGCAAAAGAAAGCAACATACACATGTCCAAAATCAAAGTCAGGGAAACAAAAAAGAACTAAAAAAAATAAACAAACAACTTGCAGACAAACAAGACACAATGAACAAACCTTTCTCAAAGAACTGGACAGCGCAATAAAAAAACTAAAGAAAAAAAAAGTACCAGGACCAGATGGGGTGACAAACGAAATGATAATAAACCTAGGAACAGGTGGCAGACAACACCTCCTGGACCTGATAAACCAATCTTGGATGCAAGGAGTATATCCAAAGGAATGGAAGGAGGCGGAAATAATCCTATAGCAAAAAAAGGCAAGCCCAAGGAAAACAAAGAAAGCTACCGTCCCATAAGCCTCCTCAGCTGCCTTGGGAAAACAATGGAGCGCTCAAACAACAGGCTGCTTAACTTTCTAGAGGAAAAGAAAATACTTGATGACTGCCAATCAGGCTTCAGAAAACACAGAAGCACAGATGACCAAACCACCTATCTTGCCCAAGAAATTGAAGATGCCTTTCAGAATAAACACAAGCTGCTGGCCACCTTCTTCGACCTGACTAAAGCCTTCGACAAAGTCTGGAAAAAGGACTCCTGCTAAAACTAGCACAAAGCGGGATCAAAGGTCACATGTACACATGGATCAGAGATTTCCTACACAGACGATGTGCAAGAATCAAACTGGAAGGACACAGAAGCAAGCTGGTCAGACTAGAAGATGGGGCTCCACAGGGAAGTGCAATATCCCCTACACTCTTCATCCTTTTTATCAATGATCACAAATAATTTACATCTAACATTCACAAGGCACTCCATGCAGACGACTTGGCCATATGGACCCAAACAGAATACATAGGAACTGCCAAGATCAGAATGCAAGGTAGCCATAAATGCGTAAAGAAATGGGCAGACACTTGAGGGGTCACAATAAACCAAAACAAGACAGTGTCAACACTGTTCTCACTCTCTACAAAACCTGAACAAGTCGACTTATACCTGGACAACAAACCACTACCAAGGAGGACAATCCTACTCTATCTAGGAATAAAATTCGACAAAAGACTCACATGGGGTCCCCACATAGAAGAAACACAAAGGAAAGCCACAATAAGATTAAGACTCATGAAAAAACTAGCAGGAATCCACTGGGGCGCAGATGCAAACACTACACGCCAAATATACACAGGATATGTACGTCCAAAACTGGAGTATGGCACAGGAGCCTACACAACCGTAGCACAAACAAATCTACACAAGCTTAGATACAATATAGAACACAGGCCTCAGAATCATCACGGAGGTCTGAGAAGTACACAAATCAAAGATCTAGAAGCAACTGCTGCATTGAGAGCCTGGGACGAGCAGGAACAAAAATACTCACACTATCAGAAAAGTTCAAACGCACAGAAATAACCCATGCACCAAACAATCAACGAACCAACCAAAACGCATAAAAAGACACAGCTTCCATCACTTGTCAAAATCACTCTCTGCAAAAACATGGACATCCTCTCAAAAGACCCAGCAACCTGGGAAATGATAGTACCATTCAACAACACAGACCTACAGCCCAACTTCACAGTGATAAAAACAATTCCAAATGTAGACAAAAAGGGTGAAGAAACAGGTCCCATCTTGAGAGCAAAGACACTAGAACACATTGACACCTCATACCCCCATCCCGAGTGGACCCATATATTCACAGACGGATCATCAGACACGACAGCGAGGAAAGGAGGGGCGGAACCATCATCATACTCCAAGATGGGACTACACTAACAAATTCAAGTGCCACTGGAGAACTATCAACAAATTTTAGAGCCGAACAACAGGCAATTGTGGATGCCTCAAAAATACTGCAGCAAAGAAACATCCAAACAACAAACTTGTCTTCCTTTGCGACTGCTTGTCAGTCCTGCAGGCCACACAAAGGGAACCACAAGATAACATGGAAAGAGAGCTAACACTACAGCTAAACAAGCTCTCAGAACACAACAAAATTATTCTCCAGTGGATACCAGCCCACTGTGGCGTTCCAGGAAATGAGAGAGCAGACGTGCTGGCTAAGGTGGGAACAAAACTTACACAACAGAAACACCAGTATCACTACCAGAAATCAAGACACATATCAAAAGAAAGTACAAAGAGGTATGAGGCAACAAACCCACAGCAAACACCCACAAGATCCCATCAGCAGACTAAACAGAAAACAGCACACAACAATCTTTAGCCTAAGAACAGGTCACTGCAGGCTCAACCACCACATGCACAGAATAAAGCCTGCTCAGACTGCAGTGTGCATGCCAGACAGAAACACAGACTCCAGAGCACATCCTGCAGTCATATCCATCATACATACACCAAAGAAATGAAACATGGCCTCATGAACAAAGCTTACAGACCAAGCTATGGGAAACTCTCGAAGAACTCCAACTAACATGCAGCTTCATAGAGGCAACCCATCTCATGATTTAGACGAGCATACGAAACCGAACGCAAAAGAAGAAGAAAAAAATGAACGGAAAAAATAGTGACGCCAAGAAGTGAAAGAAATGAAGGATGGTTTTATTTGTACTTTACAGCTGCGGTTATCAAGAGATCTGAACAATGATGACAAATGAGTTAATGAATCGATGAAGAAAGGTGTCCATGATTGCAGAAGATACCGCAGTTATTACGCTTGTAGGGTCACATGACTTGAATGATCTTTGTAGACAGACAAGATGGAGGACAATGTGTTGTTGTTAATATTAACGAGTTCAATTCGTGTTTCTTCTTGTTTGCAACATTGTATAAATAATTTCCACGGATGAAGTGACATTTTGTTGTAGTTAGGAAGTTTTAAAACACTTTAAAATGTCGGAGAAAATTGAAACAGAAACTGTTTACGTTACAGCCAACGAAGACAGTCGTGCAATGTCAGAAAAAGTGCAGTCACTGGCTGGGTCTATTTATAAAGAGTTCGAGAGAGTGATTAAGAAATATGATGAAGATGTTGTAAAGGATCTTATGCCGTTAGTTGTTGGCATCCTTGAAGCACTCGATGCATCATTTGCAGAAAAACAAGAGTTGGATGTGGAACTTGAATTGTTATCGAGACGACAATGAATAACTTCTCACCAATATGAACGGGAAAAGCAGCTTAGAAAAAGCGTGGAACAGGTACATCTTTTTTTTTTGCTCAAGCATTTTACCACTTCCACAGTTTATACTTAGATGTGATGTAAAATGCTCATCTTCATTTTCTGTCGGATTAGTTGTTTAAGAGTTGACTGGCAACCTCACACCATAAAAAACAGCCACTGAAATAGAAAACCCAAATTGCCATACAGTGGAATCAAATTAAGTGGATATTTTTCTGATGATATGTGGCTTGAGGAGCGAAGAGAACTGACAAGTATACTATTTATTTTCAGTGTTCGCTCGAGTGGTTACCGAGACCCACATTTGGCCTGTAAAGAATAAAACCACAGTTATCTGCCACGCATGTCGTAAGAGGCAATCAAGGAGGTTTGGCTGAAATCAGATGCACATGTTCTTCTTCTTTGCGTTCGTTCTTTACAACCAATTTTAATAACTCTTTGTGATACGTTTGATTTTTGCCAAGAACGTGTATACGTTGCACATTGGTTTGGTAGGCCCCTAAATGCATAGATTTCTACACGTTTAGGACATGTGCATCCGACTTCAGCCAAACCTCCTTAGCCGCCTCTTACGGTGGCAGGCAACAGTGGTTCTATTCTTTACACCCCAAATTTGGGCCCGGTAACCACTCAGGTGACACGTGTTCTAAACGTATAGAAGTCTGCGTTTAGGGCCTACCAAACCAATGTGCAACGTATACACGTTCTTGGCAAAGATCAAACATGTCACAGAGAGTGATTAAAATTGATCGTAAAGAATGAACGCAAAGAAGAAGATATTCAGTGTTGATGGCTTTAGGAATCTCTGCTGCCACAACCCCCCTTTACATCTCTTGGAATCACTGCTGCCACACACACATGCTACTCCCTTCCTCTTCCAATATTGAGGTTGTTGACATTCTCTGGTTGAAGAATTGAAAAAACCCACACCTGATTTAATAATGGCAGAAATGTTTTAGGGTTGAATATTTTTTAAATTTTTATTCATCTTTTATCTTTATCGTATTTACCCATCTCTCTCCAGATGCGTATACCATCTTTCATTTATCTCATTTACTTCTATTGTGTGTCTTCTTCCTCAATTGTTCTCATACTCATGCTGGTTATAGCAGGATGCATTCCAGAGAACGCAATGAGTAGTGTCACAGTTTTCAGCGTGAGCTGTGGTATCTGCACTTCCGACTTCAGCATAGATTTTTTGGGGATACTGGGTTAGCTTCTCCCTCTTTGATCTCCACAAACATAGCCAGCCAGACGACTTGGTAGTTGTCTGTTTCCAGGATCATCACAGGGAGGCGAAGTGGAGTCTTAGTTAGCTTTGTTCTTACGCTGACACTAGCATTAAACTATGAGTCGCTGACTGCTACAAACCCATGCATCTTGTGTATAGTTCCCATACGGGCGGAGTGTATGGCCCTCTAATATGGGTAATTTTGTCAACCCTGTAATTAAAATAATTAAAAGACATGACAATATTGACTATATTTCTAACAAATAAATGATTTTTCAGAAATTTATGGAGATGGAGGATAACATGGAGGGCATCAAGAAAGAGTTAGAGGACAAAGTGGAAACTTTGGAATCTATAATTCGCATGTCTGAGATAAAGTCTAAAAATACAGCAGACCTGGGTAATGTCAGCTAGACTCATTTATTATTTTAATTAGTTTAGTTAACAAGATAAGAGGAACAATATGTTTAATTAAGTCGAGTCAGATCATCATCACTGCACATGAAAATCAATTAATAGATAATTTCTCAGATCTTCTCCTCAGTGTGTCTCAACTAATGATACCAGTTTTATGTTGAATTAGTACTTCAAGACTGCCCGAATATGATACACTGAGGCAAACTCACTGGCCTAACGAAACAACACTCGACATAAAACTACACAGACCACTGTGTGAGCTACAAAAGACAGTGAAGTTCATACAAGAGACAACATTGAATATATAGACATATTTCAAGCGAACGAAAGGAAGGAAGGATGTTGAATTATTAATTTTCTTCTGTCTTCTATTTTAGTGCTCTTGTCTACTACACCACGCTTGATTTGATATTTTTACAATCTAGTTAGGGTTGCAGATTCACCTCCTTTCCTTGATCATTAACCGCCCGTGTGGTGCCAGTGCCGCAAGGTAAGCAAAGAATTGTAACACTGTGACCTACAAGGCATGTCGTAAAGGACAACTGAGGTAGGGGTCTAATGCAGCTACCCTAGTAAATAAAAAGCATCGCAGAAATCGGATGTGCTGGCCTACTTGCAGGCGTATAACTGGCATAACATACAAATCACTCAGAGTGCTTAACAAGTGGTCGATATGGAGCGTTCGAAGAAGAAAAATACAATGTGTACATGAGTACTAATTTCACATTAGAGTTGAATATATTAGTCTTAACATATATACATCTTTTGAAATATGATCTAATAATTGAAATACAGTATGTTTATTTGTGTTTATTCTTATCAAACTAGCTAACCACTCCTTGTGATCTACAGGGTTTGTGTTTATTCTTATCAAACTAGCTAACCACTCCTTGTGATCTACAGGGTTGTGTTCAGTATGTGTTTGTGTCTAGTATGTGTTTGTGTCCAATATGTATTTGTGTCCAGTATGTGTTTGTGTCCAATATGTATTTGTGTCCAGTATGTGTTTGTGTCTAGTATGTGTTTGTGTCCAATATGTATTTGTGTCCAGTATGTGTTTGTGTCTAGTATGTGTTTGTGTCCAATATGTATTTGTGTCCAGTATGTGTTTGTGTCCAATATGTATTTGTGTCCAGTATGTGTTTGTGTCTAGTATGTATTTGTGTCCAATATGTATTTGTGTCCAGTATGTGTTTGTGTCTAGTATGGGTTTGTGTCCAGAGTATGAGTATGTTGCCCCTCCCATCCCGTTTAGCCCCTACAGCATGTAAGACAGGCACATCCAAAGTTATCAGTTATAAGAGGACTATCATCATAGCACTCCGGACATGTCCATATGTGCTCTGATCTCCACCTCAACAAATCCAGCAGCGTCCAGTGGCCCAACACGTCAGTTCGATATTGATTAATCAATCTCTTTGCTTATTTGGTATGCCTTTCTTTATGGGCTGTACCAATATTGACACCCATCTCTCTCTCAATCTGGTCAGCGAGTGGGACTACAACCCTGCAACTCTTCTGTTCGGAAAAACTCTCTCAGTGCGTTAAGAATGTCATTTCGGTCCATTGCAGCTCCCTCTGATATTGTAGCCATGCCAGCCAATCTGTCAGCTCGCTCATTACCACCGACTCAAGCGTACCCAGGGACAAAAATGAAGGTGATTTCTTTGATCCCTGTCTGTACCTGTACTCAGTTTTGTCTCACCATTCCTGTTTCAACTTTACGAATCATACTCATGAAGTCACTGAGTATAAAAACACAATATGTACATCCAAAGTATATGCATATTTCCAACAGGACACAAATTCATATATCTCATAGGGGCCAATGGGCGCAACAAACTCACATTCACTGCCCAAACCACACAGATCACAAAGAGTGAGTGGTTAACTTGGTAGATAACTAATGCAAACTCACTCATGCCTTTATTTGTAATAAAACATTGTGAATACTTTTGAATGTTTACAGTAAATCGACTGGAAGAAAAAGAACAAGAATCAAAGAATGAATACAATAAGCTTCATGAACGGTATACAGAGGTGAGCAAGAGATATACAGTGTTTAATTTGGGGGGGTCAACAAAACAACAGCAAACTCCCACAAGATTTCATCAGCAGACTCAACAGAAAACAGCACACAACAATCTTCCAATCTTAAATCTCAGTACAGAACACTGCAGGTTCCACCGCCACATAGACAGAATGAAGCCTGCTGAGACTGCACAGTGTGAATGTTGGACTGAAACACAGACTTCAGAGCACATCATGCAGTCGTGTCCATTATACGCCAACTCCAGCCCCTACTCCAACGAAATGAAGCAAAACGACCTCAGGAACAAAAATTACAGAGCAGTCTAGGGTAACCCATGAGGAACTCCAACTGATGTGCAGTTTCATAGAGGCAACCCATCTCAGTTTAGACTGATCATATAAAAACAATTGCAAAAAATACAATTTTGGGCATTTCTGTGGTGTGGGGATAAGGTGCTTACTATTTGCCCCAAAGCTACTTTTTTCGTTCCCCAAGTGAAAGAGATTTGAAAATAGATGTCTGCGAAAAATAATAAATATAAAATGGAACGAATTCAGAAGTGATGAAATCAGAGACATGTCTGGTCAACCACTAGTGACAACTGTTATAAGAAAGAGAAGATGGAGATATGTTGGGCACACCTTGAGGAGAAATGATCAACGAATATCAAAGCAGGCATTGAAGTGGGATGCAAAGGGTTCAAGAAAGAGAGGTTGACCTAAAGAGACCCTGAAACGAACTTTGCTGAGAGAGGCAGGAAATATCGGTCTCAGTTCCATGGAGGAGATTGAGCGAGTTGCCCAGGATAGAGCGGTTTGGAGAAATTACTTGCAGGCCCTATGTAACGTATAACGGTATGAGAGGAATTATTATTAAGTGAAAGAGAGAGAAGTGTTCTTAACCAGCAAGCCTTGATAACTATCAGTATCGCCCGAGTGGTTACGGGGCCCAAATTTGGGGTGTAAAGAATAGAACCACTGTTACCTGCCACGCATGTCGTAAGAGGCGACTTCTTCTTCTTCTGCGTTCAACTTTTGCTATGCGACTACTCCGGTATGTGTCATAAACAGGGCGGTGCGCTGAGGTCTTCACCGGTTCCCCATAGTTTGTCTTGTAGTGTTGTTTCTGTTGGCCAGATCTCCAATCTCTCACTACTCAGACTAGGGCAGTCTTGCAGGATGTGCTCTGGGACTGCTTTGGTGCTCCACAGGTGCAGGCCGCCGAGTCCCTGAGACCCATTCTGTGGAGGTGTGCTCTGAGACTGCAGTGTCCGTTCTAAGTCTGAAGATTGTGGTCTATAAGAGGCGACTAATGAGGTTTGGCTGAAATCTGATGCACGTGTCCTAAGCGTGTAGAAGTCTATGCGTTTAGAGGCCTACCAGGGGACTGCCTAGAGTAGTTGATAGTAGCTCGGCCTGCTAGCTGTGAGACGCCTCATAGCTCGGGTTCGAACCTACTGTCCGGCATTTGTTCGAGTCCCTGGTCTTACTCAGGACGATAACGTGAGTACCTCTGAAGTCGGAGAAAATCTGCCTGTATGGCGAGGAATACTAATTACGAGTACATTGAGCACACGGCTGCCAGTGTAAAGTAATTTACAATGTCAGCTGCTGCCATTGTAAGAAATTGGAAAAACAGATTTTCACGCAAAATCAGTTTCAGAGATGGAACTTCGTCTGAGTTGAAAGCGGACGAAAAAAAAAAAAAAAAAAAAAAAAAAGAGGCCTACCAAACCAATATGCAACGTATACATGTTCTTGGCAAAGATCAAACATATCACAAAGAGTGATTAAAATTGGTAGTAAAGAACGAACGCAAAGAAGAAGAAGAAGAAGTTAGTGAAGACAAGATTTAGAGGTACTGAGGTACTGAAGGGTGTGTTTAACCAGCAAGCCACGGGAACCATCAGTATGCATACTATTCTATATCTGTTGGGAGAGACTGAGCACCTATGGGTCTGCCGGAGTGCAATGATGTCAGTTTAATAACCAATAAATAGTACTGGCAGCCTCATCACCATTGCTAAAGTGTAGTACTGCGAGTCCGGTAACACTTCACACCCCTACGTCATTATGTGTTATGTGATTGCTCGATCTTTATTAAAAACATATTACATAAATATATGTTTATCAATTTGTCATAGTTGTTCCGGACACATATGGACTACATGGAGAGAACCAAAGTTCTTCTGGGTACGGACAAGCTGTCAGAACTGACTGTTACAAGTCCCAAAATTATGTAAGTAAATATACATGCTTTTTGCTTCTTCAAAGATTGGACGATGTTTAGGCTCTTGCATTTTTGTCCACTGCTATGTAGTGATATCTGCATGTGTTTGCAAATTGTTCTATTGTTCTATATTATATGTTTCTTTTATCTGGCCTTGAGGAAGAAGGATCTTCCTGACACTATCCAGTGCTTGACACCTGAAGGAGGTTGTGGTGAACAGATTCTCGATGATGTGTACATAGCTATCACCCTGGAGTATATTGTGGTTGAATTCTGTTCTCTTGCCCGTGTGTTGCAATGGATACAAAGCAAAAGACCGGCCACGCAAAAGATGGAACTCAGAAATAACAGAGGCGGTTAAAAACACTATTTATGAATCGCACACAAAAGCCCATTCTTGAAATCTGTTCTCATCCGAATGCTGTGAGACAAAATAGGAGTCGAGAACAGAAGAAGTGAGTTTCCAATTAACATAGCATCACTCACTTCACAAGTGCATTTTTTTCCAGAGATCTCTCAATATTGTTGCCGAAGCTACTGAGTCTGTGCTTTGTGCAATACTCTACTCTTGGTAGATGAAATACCATTTCTGTGTAGAGTGACCGAACTATATGAGGAAACCCAGTGCAATGAAGTCATTCCTTAACTTTCAGACCACCATTTTTTCTTACCTCTGAAGGTGAAGGTACTCCTGTATGGTGGGGGACATTGGTAATGAGGAAAGCAAGAACAGTCATTAGCACCGTACCAGGTGCCATGGCTATGCCTGAATTCACAGCGAGCACGAAGACCACTTAAAAAACTTTTGTGTCCTGGAGAGGTCTTTTTCTTTGCGTTCGTTCTTACGACCAATTTTAATCACTTTTTGTGATATGTTTGATCTTTGCCAAGAACTTGTATACGTTGCACATTGGTTTGGTAAGCCCCATAAACGCATAGACTTCTACACGTTTAGGACATGCATCCGATTTCAGCCAAACCTCCTTAGTGGCTTCTTACGACATGCGTGGCAGGTAACAGTTGTTCTATTCTTTACACCCCAAATTTGGGTCCTGGTAACCACTCGGGCGTCTGGAGAGGTAATTTCTTCAGAAGTGCATTATCTTATAGTAACTTATCACTTCTTCCTCGAACACTCCATATCGACCACTTGTTAAACCACTCTTTGTGATTTGTATGGGATCTGAGCCTAAGAGCAACTGTACGTCATGTCAGTTATGCGCCTACAAGTAGGTCAGCACATCTTTTTCTGTGACACTTTTTATTTACTAGGTAGCTTCCCTAGGCCCCTACCTCAGTCGCCTCTTACGACATTGTAGGTTGCAATGTTACTTTTCTTTGCTCCTCTTGCGAGCCCAGCAACACATAGGCGGCCATTTATCACTGAAGAAGCAGACCTTGTTTTGCTGCAAGTAAAGTTTGCTTTCATTTCTTTTCTTCAGGAAAGGAGAGCTCATGCTTCGTCCAGTCAGTTTAGCATACGGTAATACCATCGAACTTCACAAACATGAAGGATTCCCCATAAGCTATGATTCTAGAACACACCATGCTGTCAACAACGTCAGTCTCAGGACTGAGCTGGATGCCCAAACACCAACCGGAGGAGATCATTCAAGTGACAAGGAGCAGCTTACAGATAGTATAAATGTCACTGAAAGGGCAACTGCAACAAGTAAGTTATTTTGTTCTCTTCTTACAATCACTATTATTTTGTTCTTGCGAGGTTTGAATTTTCATGAATTTGGAATACTTCTTCTTCTGTGATCAACTTCTACTATACTACTACTACTACTACGGTATGTGTATTACAACTGTAGGCTGGATAAAACTAGTGTATATAACCCTTTTGCTGAAAGAAACTTCTCAGAGATAAACATCTTGTTAAAAAATGTCCCCATTAGGACTATTATACTTTCTCTTTATTACTACATCTAATGATCTCAATGTCCTAATATAAGGGATGAAGAGCTAAGAATACTAGTGTTATCCACAACTTGCTCTTGTTTAATGACACCCTTGTAACCTTACAGTAGATTCTGGTCACAAAGTTATTCTTGGGAAAGAACTAGCAGACTACCTCTGAAGTTGACGAAGGCCCGCCTGCATCGTGAGGGACAACAGTCAAATAGTAAAGCAGGCTTTCATGCAAAAATCAGTCAGAAGCGACATACCAAGCATCATGGTTAATGCCTGAATTCACAGCGCCCAAAAGCAGATGAAGAAGAAGAATGAGCAAACTACCTGGCAAAGGAAGGATCATCCAGGCCACAAGTAAACATGTTGCTACAAAACTATTAGGCAGTTCCTAAAAATAATTCCACAAAAGATTAGTTACATTAATTTATAACTGGCTAGATTGAGAGAGATGGGCGTCCATATTGGTGCAGCCCAAAAAGAATGACATATCAAATATGCAAAGAGATTGATTAATCAACATCGAGCTGACGTGTTAGGCCTCTGGACGCTGCTGGATTTGTTGAGGTGGAGATTGGACACCTATGTACATGTCCGGAGTGCTATGATGATAGTCCTCACATAACTGATAACTGATGACTGGCCAAGCCATGTACTCTGAAATTAATAGACCAAGACCTGAAGACAGACAATGTCAGCAGATTGTATTTCTCACAGATACACCTACACCGTCAATATCATCATCCTCATCAGGTGTCGTGTCGGCTGACATAGACGCTGATGGATCCCAACAAATCTCTGTCTCTGGTGTTTGCTATCATCTCAGATGTTGACAATCGTCTGTACAATAAAGTCAGGCTATCCAAAATTTTCTCTCGCTGTCTTCCTCTGTCTCGTCTCTCCTCGATTTTACCGGTTGTTACAATGTGTTCTAAACCTCCCTTTCTCATCGCATGTCCGAAAAATGATGACTGCCTCTTTTTTATATTGATGATAAACTTTCTCTGTGTCTTGATCTCATTCAACACCTCCATATTAGTCATTTTAGCAGTCCATGGGATTCTGATCATTCTTCTGTAAAACCACATCTTTGGCCCTCAGAGATTTTTTGATCTGTTTGTTTATTGTCCATGACTCACATCCATATGTCAGTATTGGTCTATGTAACACTATATAACTCTTTTTTTTTTTTTTTTTCCGTCCGCTTTCAACTCAGACGAAGTTTCATCTCTGAAACTGATTTTGCGTGAAAATCCGTTTTCCAATTTCTTACAATGGCAGCAGCGTGCACATTGTAAATTACTTTACACTGGCAGCCGTGTGCTCAATGTACTCGTAATTAGTATTCCTCGCCATACAGGCAGATTTTCTCCGACTTCAGAGGTACTCACATTATCGTCCTGAGTAAGACCAGGGGGCTCGAACAAATGCCGGACAGTAGGTTCGAACCCAAGCTATGAGGCGTCTCACAGCTAGCAGGCCGAGCTACTATCAACTACTCTAGGCAGTCCCCCTATATAACTCTAATTCTGATCTCAACTGTCAGTATTGCCAGTCCTGAATAGTGGAAAACTGCTAGAACTAAAAGAAACACTAAGTGAGCTGAATACCATAAGAAGGGTTGTGCTACAGGGAATACCATCACACTGTGGCATACCAGGAAACGAGAGAGCAGACAAATTAACAAAGGAAGGAACAACACGAACTGTGGGATAGGGCAGGACAACGGCAGGTGGAACAAGAGATAATGAGCAGAAGGTGGAGATGGATAGGACACACACTGAGGAAACCCCTGACAGCATCGTGAGACAGGCTTTCCGATGGAATCCCCAGGGCAATAGAAGTAAGGGAAGACCCAGAAACACCTGGAGACTGGAGTTAGAGATGGAATGCAAGAGGACGGGGAGAGAGTGGCGAGATCTGGAAAGGATGGCCTTGGATAGGCAGGCTTGGAAGGCCTTTGGGTTTTGGACCTATGCTTCCCTAGGGGCGAAGGGTGAAGAAGAAGAAGAAGAAGAAGGAACAACACAGGAACAAAAGAATCAACTAATGACTTTCCAGGAAAAGAAAACAATCATCAAGGACATTAGAAAAGAAGACTAGCAAAGAGATAATTACCACTGTCTAGATAGAGCAAGACGGGTGATATTTTTTCGACTCAGAACTAAACTCATTAGACTGAACAGTCACTTACAAAGACTAAGACCGATTCCATCAACCACATGTGCGTGTGAACAGGCAACATAGACAGCCGAACATGTCCTGCAAGACTGTCACCTGATGAATCAACTGCGGAAAGAATACTGGCCAAGAGACAAACATTCGTGCAAAGTTATTTGGAAACCTTGATGAACTAATAAACATTCAGAGAACCAGACTCATTGTGTAGACATTGAACAACAGCAAACAAGAAGAAGGTAGCCACATAATAATAATAATAATTCTGTTTTTGATTATTTTAGTTTTTGTGTGTGTCTTTATCAATTATTTGTATCGTAACGGTACAAGAGGAATATATATTGATATCAATTGGGATACAGTTCTAGTAAGTGTATATTAATATACAGGGTGTTTGTAAAGTCTCACTACTCTTTATATTTAGGCTAGTGGTGCGGGTTCAATTTCACAAGTAGTCGCATAATTTTTCAGACCGTAACGGCTCCCAGGTCAACCCAGCCTCAATTGGGTACCAGGAAAAGTACTGGCAAGTAAAGGCAGCCTGCGTGATGTTGATCACATCAACCATCGTGTGCCGAGGTCAATGAAAATACGGACCTAACACCGTATTACCCTATATACTATGTGGTATAAAAAAAAGGATTTCCTTACCTTTTTTACTTTCACTTTTTATATGTAGAACATTTGTTAAACATGAAGTACATGATGTCATCAAAAAATGTGCTCCATAGTCAATTGTGATTCAATATGCAGCGAATGACTATTGTCTGCTGGGGTAATTCTTTTCACTCAAAACATAATGGTGTTTTCAGTGGGAGTAAGAATATTTGACAATATGAATAAACGTGTACAGACATATCGTGAAGCCCGTGGTGGATATTTTCAACATCTGTTTAACATTAATGTTTCATTGGTTCTTTCCTGCCCGTGTGTTGCCGGGACTCTCAAGGGGAACAACGAATCGTAACACTGCGACCTACAAGGCTTATTGTAATAGGCGACTAAGGTAGGGGCCTAGGAAGCTACCCTAGTAAATAAAAAGCAGCGCAGAAATCGGAAGTGCTGGTCTGCTTGTAGGCACATAATTGGCACACCGTAAATCTCTCTTAGGCTCAAATCACGTACAAATCACATGAAGTGGTTTAACAAGCGGTCGATATGGAGCGTCGTAGATTTATTGAAAAACAGAGACTCAAATGGTTTGGCCACTTGGTCAGAATGAACCCGAATACACCAGTTGCAAGAGCGCACAACCTGAAAATGGAATCATCAAGAGGAAGGGGCAGACCAAGAAAAGATGGGTTGATGGAGTTACAGACATCTTAAAACTCCACAATACCACATCATATCAAGCGACCGCGCGTGCATTATCTCGGAAACCGATCATCAGTTAAACCTGCTACGCCTAGCGACAAAAAGCAGAGAAGGACAAAACATATCAAGCGACCAGCGTGCATTATCTCGGAAACCGATCATCAGTTAAACCTGCTACGTCTAGCGACAAAAAAGCAGAGAAGGACACATCATATCAAGCGACCGAGCGTGCATTATCTCGGAAACCGATCATCAGTTAAACCTGCTACGTCTAACGACAAAAAAGCAGAGAAGGACACATCATATCAAGCGACCGAGCGTGCATTATCTCGGAAACCGATCATCAGTTAAACCTGCTACGCCTAACGACAAAAAAGCAGAGAAGGACACAACATATCAAGCGACCGAGCGTGCATTATCTGGAAACCGATCATCAGTTAAACCTGCTACGTCTAGCGACAAAAAGCAGAGAAGGACACAACATATCAGCGACCGAGCGTGCATTATCTCGGAAACCGATCATCAGTTAAACCTGCGACGCCTAGCGACAAAAAGCAGAGAAGGACACAACATATCAAGCGACCGGCGTGCATTATCTCGGAAACCGATCATCAGTTAAACCTGCTACGTCTAGCGACAAAAAAGCAGAGAAGGACAAAACATATCAAGCGACCGGCGTGCATTATCTCGGAAACCGATCATCAGTTAAACCTGCTACGTCTAGCGACAAAAAAGCAGAAAGGACACATCATATCAAGCGACCGAGCGGCATTATCTCGAAACCGATCATCAGTTAAACCTGCTACGCTAACGCACAAAAAGCAGAGAAGGACACATCATATCAAGCGACCGAGCGTGCATTATCTCAGAAACCGATCATCAGTTAAACCTGCTACGCCTAACGACAAAAAAGCAGAGAAGGACACAACATATCAAGCGACCGAGCGTGCATTATCTCGAAACCGATCATCAGTTAAACCTGCTACGTCCCAGCGACAAAAAAGCAGAGAAGGACACACCATATCAAGCGACCGAGCATGCACTATCTCGAAACCGATCATCAGTTAAACCTGCTACGCCTAGCGGCAAAAAGCAGAGAAGGACACAACATATCAAGCGACCGAGCGTGCATTATCTCGGAAACCGATCATCAGTTAAACCTGCTACGTCTAGCGGCAAAAAGCAGAGAAGGACACAACATATCAAGCGACCGAGCGTGCATTATCTGGAAACCGATCATCAGTTAAACCTGCTACGTCTAGCGACAAAAAGCAGAGAAGGACACAACATATCAAGCGACCGGCGTGCATTATCTCGGAAACCGATCATCAGTTAAACCTGCTACGTCTAGCGACAAAAAGCAGAGAAGGACACAACATACGAGGAAGTCATAGTAAGCCACAAATGGCTGTAGAAAAATAACTAAACATGATAACAACTTGAAACCAGTTTATTTTTATACATACATTGTTCTTTATTTCCAACACAATTTCACCAACATTGATGCACTTATCCCATCGCTTTATCAATCCTCCCAAACGGGCGCATAGAACTGTGGGCTCTGTTTTCAAACCACGTTTTACTTCACATTCAACCGGCGTATTCACGAAATGTCTCCGCCAAGGTGGTTTCAGTGGACCAAAAGGTGAAATGTTAGGCTGTCGGGACTGTAGGTTGATGTTCCAGAACTTTTCACCGTAGTTGGTTAATTTTCTCCTGAGTTAATCGAGCCGTATGTGGTCTGGCATTGTCATGAAGAAGCAACACTCCTGTAGTCAGCAGTCCTGGACGTTTTCGAATTCATCATGAAACATCGATATAACTTCACAGTATGATTCAGAATTCACATTGTCACCTTTCTTCTTGAAATTGGTTAAAAACACTCCTGACAATCCCAGAACACCGCAGCATGACTTTACCTGCTGATGGCGTAACCTGAATTTTTGACACAAGGCGAAAAAAGATGTTTCCACTGTATTGAAGCACGCTTTGATTCGGGCTGGTAGTGATGCACCCATGATTCATCCTCAGTAACAATCCTGTTCAGCATGTCTTCATCTTCGTATCGACAACCTTCAATTGTCTGGGTACCCACATTGAGCACAATTGAAGAAAGTGTGCTCAATGTGGGTACCCAGACAATTGAAAGAGGAACACAAAATGAACCGATTTGGCCTGTCCTTGCGTCATCTCTGTCGATACGAAGATGAAGGAGAAGACATGCTGAACAGGATTGTTACTGAGGATGAATCATAGGTGCATCACTACCAGTCCGAATCAAAGCGTGCTTCAATACAGTGGAAACATCCTTCTTCGCCTTGTGTCCAAAAATTCAAGGTTACGCCATCAACAGGGAAGGTTATGTTGACGGTGTTCTGGGATTGTCAGGAAGTGTTTTTAACCAATTTCAAGAAGAAAGGTGACAATGTGAATTCTGAATCATACTGTGAAGTTCTATCGATGTTTCATGATGCAATTCGAAAAAAACGTCCAGGACTGCTGACCACAGGAGTGTTGCTTCTTCATGACAATGCCAGACCACATACGGCTGATTAACTCAGGAGAAAATTAACCAACTACGGTGGAAAGTTCTGGAACATCAACCTTACAGTCCCGACTTAGACCCTAACGATTTCCACCTTTTGGTCCACTGAAAACCCACCTTGGCGGGAGACATTTCGTGAATGACGCGAGTTGAATGTGAAGTGAAAACGTGGTTTAGAAAACAGAGCCCGAGTTCTATGCAGCCGGTTTGGGAGGATTGATAAACGATGGGATAAGTGCATCAATGTTGGTGGAAATTATGTTGAGAAATAAAGGAACAATGTATGTATAAAAATAAACTGGTTTCAAGTTGTTATCATGTTTAGTTATTTTTCTACAGCCATTTGTGGCTTACTTATTGACTTCCCTCGTATCAGCACCGAGCTGCATTATCTCGAAACTGATCATCAGTTAAACCTGCGACGCCTAGCGACAAAAAGCAGAGAAGGACACATCATATCAAGTCGACCGTGCATTATCTCGAAACCGATCATCAGTTAAACCTGCTACGTCTAGCGCAAAAAGCAGAGAAGGACGAAAAAAAGAAAGAAAGAAGCAGAAGAATTGGTTCTTTCAGTTGGCTCAAAAACAACCGCAGGTCATAGCAGTAACTATTGTAACTAATTTCCCTACTTTGTTTTAGCACATTTTTTGATGAGGTCATGTACTTTATTTTTCAAATTGTTCAACGTGTAAAGTAAAAGAGTAAGTAAAGGAACCCTTTCATACCTCGTGGTATATAGGTCAATACAGTATCTTAAAATACAGTGTTAGGCCTGTATTTTCATTGACCGTCGGCACACGATGGGTGATGTGGTCAGCATCACACTAGCCGCCTTTACTTTCCCAGAGCATGTCTGGTACCCAGTTGAGGCTGGGTCGACCTGAGCCGTCGCGGTCGGGAAAATTCCACGCGCACTGCGGGAGTTGAACCCAGACCACCTGCCTTGAGAAGCGAGTTCACTAACAACTACGCTACCGTGGCTCTCATAAAGTGTAGTGAGACTTTTTTTTTCCGATCCAGAAGCACTTGAGCTTTTCAGCTCTTCAGCTCGGTGCCATGGACATCGTAATCCTTCAGTTCGGTGCCACGAACACCATAAATCTGGGGAATCTGTGGCTTTTTCTGCCATCCCGTGGAATTGAACCCGCACACACAGAGGGATAGTCACCCGTAGTCCAACGCGCTACGAACACGCTGGGCTGTAGTGAGACATTTAAAAACACCCTCTATATAAATAAGTAAAACAGAACTGGTTTTTAATACTTTGTCATTGATTTTGTATGTTCTCCTTACTTGCATCTCATTTATGGGTGGACTCTTGCCTTGCTTGGTAAGTTTACATCTTATACAAAGATGACTTTAAATAGCTTGCTTGCACAATTGTTGTGTCAATTGTAAATTGGCTAAACTCACAATACTTATGGATTGTAACAGCACACAGTTTTCATTTTGTTTGGTTCGTGATTTAGTGTAGCCTAAGTCTAATTGTCGCATGTGACGTTATCAGCTTGTATATGGTTATGCATCTTTCTTGCCTATCTTTTATAATAATTTCATGTATAATTTATTTTAGCATGTTTATTGCTTAAAGGTTTTCCTATCATTTTGGCATTTTGTGTGATGATGATACTGTCTTGATAACCAACATTGAGATAAGTGTCCAGGAACTAGTTAATATGGTGGTAGCAGAAAGTAAAAGCAAAGGCCTAGGACTGAAGGAATAAGTAGAAAATCTGCAGGAGACTGGAAGACAAAGACTGGATATGATTATGGAAAATACTTCCTCAAATACCTAAGCAGAACAGACCAGGTCATTATACAGGGTGTTCAAGATTAAAGCAGCCCCATTGACAAATCGAAAGTTGCCAGTTACATATTGCGTGGTGTCTATTTACTATTTAAACCGGTCTGACTAGCTCGCCCAACGTCACATTTGTTCATCGCCCCTTCCTGCACTACAATTACATACCGTCACACAACCTTGACCTATACTACGTCATAACTGAACCTTCTCATTTTCATAAATATATGCCAGATTGGCTCCATTCACAGGCTGCTTTTATCTTGAACACCCTGTATTTTGCCTCTGCACCAAACACTGAGTCTGTAGCTTAAACCGTGGGAACTCAATCACAACCCAAGTGTACCTGGTTCAAACTCCGTGGCGGTCAATTTGGAAGCATATTCATTTCCATGGATGTTTACAAACGGTAAAAATAGGCCTCACCGTTCAGAAAGCAGTGCCAAACCACTGAACATATAAGTGGTGTCTAGAAAATCGATTCGTCTTACTGTTGTTGATGGCTAAGTCCTGTAAAGATATGCCACGATTTTCATTTTTTTCACCGGACACTGAAGATTCAAGACACTTACATAGACTAGAAACACGCTCTCTGGCAGCAGGAGAAACATGCACCAACTTTAGAGCAGAGGCAACAGCCCTTCTTGCAGCCATACAGATTCTCAACGACCAGCAAGTGTCAGCAAAAATATTGCAGTCTTTAGCGATTCAAGATCCGTTCTCCAGGCTATCTCAAGTCCCAGACAAGACAAGCTCATTCAGGACATACGGCAAAATATCAGCTTGTTGTAAAAAAAATCAGAACTGGTCTTACAGTGGATACCAGCTCACTGTGGCATACCAGGAAACAAAAAGGCTGACAAACTTGCAAAGGCTGGGGAGCCTAACACAACACCACCCAACACAAAGTTTTACAGAAGCAAAGACTCTCCTGAAACAATCCAGGAAAATGATCTGGAGAAAAACAAATGGAGGATACAACCCAGAGCACGACAGTATAAATACACTAAACAGAAAAGCACAGACCACAGTCTTCAGACTTAGAACGGACACTGCAGTCTCAGAGCACACCTCCACAGAATGGGTCTCAGGGACTCGGCCGCCTGCACCTGTGGAGCACCAAAGCAGTCCCCAGAGCACATCCTGCAAGACTGCTCTAGTCTGAGTAGTGAGAGATTGGAGATCTGGCCAACAGAAACAACACTACAAGACAAACTATGGGGAACCGGTGAAGACCTCAAGCGCACCGCCCTGTTTATGACACATACCGGAGTAGTCGCATAGCAAAAGTAGATCGCAGAAGAATAAGAAGAACATAGACTAGAATTAAATCAAACAGTTTTCTGCCAGTGTCAGCATGCGGAACAGACACTGCAGAGTATTGCCTGCAAGACTGTACTCTCATGGGTCAACTGAGAAGCAACATGTGGCCACACCTAGTCGACCTAAAACTAAGCTTTGGGGAAACCTGACAGACCTGAAGCTGACTGCCCAGTTTGTGATCCATGGCAAACTTAGCGCATCACCAGAGATTGCTGAAGAAGAAGAAGAATGCAAAGTATAGTAAAGTAAACTTGCTCTAGATACCATTTTAGAAAAAAGAAAATGCTCGTAAAAAATGGAAATGGCTAGTGCAGGCTAAAAGAGTGACTTATGGCATATCATGACTTGAAGAGTGACTTATGGCATATCATGACTTGAAGAGTGACTTATGGCATATCATGACTTAAAGGAAATAACAAAGAAAGAAAATAAGGCCACAAGAAACTTGAAAACTCTTCTTCTAATAAGAGATAGAAAAGAAAGTAAAGGAACCATTTTTCATACTATGAGGTATATCGGGAAATACAGTGTTAGGCCCGTATTTGTCATTGATTGCCGACACATGATGGGTGATGTAGTCAATATAACGCCAGCCTCCTTTACTTCCCAGTGATTTTCCTGAGACAGGAGTTGCAGACAGAATGCAAGAAAATTGGGAGAGAGTGGAGAGATCTGGTCTTGGATAAGCAGGCTTGGAAGGTCTTGGTTGCGGATCTTGGGGCGGAGGAGGAAGAAGAAGAAGCTTTTCCTGGTACACAATTGAGGGTCGACCTGGGAGCCATTCTCTCTCTCTCTCTGTCTTTGCGTTTTACCCGGGTGGGGATAGGCCCTCTGCCAAGTCTTCCTATCTCTAGCTATCTCCTGCAGCTCCCTCCAACTCTTCTTTATATTGTTGATCTTCGCCTCCAAAACTCGTCTCCATGTATTTCTCGGCCTCCCCTTCTTTCGCTGTCCCTGCTGGTTCCAGGCAAGGACCATTCTCTGGTAGCCGTTACAGTCTGAAAAATATTCCATACCCACTATGGAGTTGAACCCGGACCACTAGCCTAAGAAGCGAGTTCACTAACAATGACGCTACTGCGGCACCTATGCATCATATTAGTATTTTAAACGTCCTGTGGTGCCGTAGGCCGCAGGAAGCAAAAATAGCACCACTGCGATCTACAATGCTTGTTGTAAGTGGCGACTAATGTAGGCACTAGGGATGCTACCCTAGTAAATAAAAGCAGCGCAGAAATTGGATGTGCTGGACTACCTGTAGCCTAACTGGCACAACATAAATCGCTCTTAGGCTCAGATCACATACAAATCACACAGAGTGGTTGACAGGTGGTCGATATGGAGCGTCAAAGAAGAAGAAGTATTTAAAAATATTTGTAATGCATGTCATATGTTTGTCTCATAATTTCTTTTGTATAATGTTTATTATTTTCCTATATATGCATGTTTTTTGTGTTATTTTCTTATTAGTTTGGAATGTTTTGTTGATCTCTCTATGCATGCTTTTGTTGTACCTCTGTCTTTTTATGTTTTGTTGATCTGTCTATGCATGCTTTTGTTGTACCTCTGTCTTTTTGTTTTGTTGATCTGTCTATGCATGCTTTTGTTGTACCTCTGTCTTTTTATGTTTTGTTGATCTGTCTATGCATGCTTTTGTTGTACCTCTGTCTTTTTATGTTTTGTTGCTTAACTGATTCGCTACAAGTCTTATTGTTATAAATTCGATGAGCTTATCATGGTGACGTATTGTTGTTTGAAATATTTTAAATATTTCGTTGCTTTTCCATCACTTTCTGTTCTTCTTCTTTAAACGCCCATATCGACCACTTGTTAAACCATTCTGTGTGATTTGTTTGTGATCTGAGCCTAAGAGCGATTGTACATTGTGCCAGTTATGCGCCTACAAGTAGGCCAGCACATCCGATTTCTGCAACCCTTTTATTTACTAGGTAACTTCTCTAGGCCTCCACATCAGTCGCCTCATGCGACATGCCTTGTAGGTCGCAGTGTTACTATTCTTTGCTCCCCTTGAGAGCCCCGGCAACACATTGGCTTTTGTTCCTATCCTTTCTTTCTCTAATCCGGTTTTGCCTGACAGCGTCAAGATAAGAAAAGATTTCTAGCACTGGCTTTTGTGTGCGCTTGTAAAAGTGTCTTTCGTCACATGTTATCTCTGATGTCCACCTTTTTCCATGAACAGTCTGTTGCTTTGTATCCACTGTATCGGAGTAACATTGCTTTTTTGAGACGCACTGTCTGTTGGTAATTTGCATAATGGGGCTGAGCTATTCAATTTGTTGTTTCTTGATAAAGTTCTGTTCCTATTATACTTTTATATTAGCTGAAAACACTACTTACAAGTGAAGTGTAAATGATAACCAACAGATATCCTCATGGTTTATGCTAGAAATTGAAGTTAAACAGGGTTTACCATTCATTCTAGGATACACTGTGCCCAAAAAAAACATTTTTGCACTATTGGTCATGATTCTACTTTGTAAACAGTTAACTCTTTCCATGCAGTTATTTTCTCAATTTTTATGCAGTTGATTCAAGGAGGAAAAACCAACTATCCCAACAACTCGTCAATAAATAAACATATATATATTATTATATACTAAATAGAAGAAAACTGACAACCTAATAGAATAACAAGGTTAAAAAGTAGTAGAAGTAAAACAGTAGAAGTAAAACTAGAAAGACTTCTTATAAGGGAAGCAACTCTATAGTGCAGCGTGCGGCTTAACCCTTTAGCTGCTAATGACGTATATATACGTTTTCCTATTCACTTCTAAAGACGATTAACACGTTTGTTATTATCTCCCCTCTGTATGCTAAAGACGTGTAACACGTTATACATTTCTACTGTCACTGCTATAGGCGTACATTCACGTTTGTGACCTAGAAACAAAGAGTAGCTATTTTTAGCTCATCCTTCAGAAAGTATGTAGCAGCGAAAGGGTTAAAGCATGGAAAGAGTTAATAAACAATGCATCCATTTGCAATTTTCTTAATGTTTATGCATTCATAAATGAATTACCAATATAAAGAGAGCAGTCAGATTTGTTTATTCAACATATTGTTCATCAAGACACTTCATAAGTTGGATTTTTATTCTCCTAGTTTTAATTTTAATGTCTAATCCATGCTAATATGTTTCCTGTATAGTTAACACTGCATTATATTATTTTCTAATAGAGTAAATATATTGTGAAACTACATCTATTTGTCTTTAGGTTGATAAATAATCAACCATATTTCAAATCATATTTCGCCTGAGTGGTTACCGGGCCCAAATTGGGGTATAAAGAATAGAACCACTGTTACCTGTCTAGCATGTCGTAAGAGGTGACTAAGGAGGTTGGGGTGGGGCTAGCTACCCCACATCGTAAAAAACACTAGATGGCTACAGAACGGAGAGCGAACCGAGTAAACGCTCACTGAAACCGGACACATTGCTGAAGAATAAACACCAGAGCTCCAAGTGGCGTGAAGATGTGATGTAAAACACACCAATGCTAAGGCTGATGAATCAGATTTCCACATGAATAGAATTTATGGGAAATCTGGTATCAAATAGGGGAAGACTGCAGTAAAACTTGGTAAATAGTGAAACACGTAAAACAAAGTACTATAGTTTTACAAAATACAGAAACAGTGACGATTTATGGGGAAGTCTGGTACATCGGTCTGGGCGGTGATCATGCAAGAGAGAAATCATATTTAGAAACAATGTTTTAGTTTTGCTAAACTACAAGTGCAATTTTTTGGAATTAAAAAAATAATTCTGTTTAAAGATAAAAAGAACTCTGTAGCAAATCAGTTAAGCTTTGAAGTATCTGCTTTGTAATTTTATTTTGACTGTGTATAAATAGTATGTAACTTAAGTGTTTGTGAGCTCGGTGTATAAATAGTATATAACTTAAGTGTTTGTGAGCTCGATCACAACCCACGAGTATCTGGTTCAAACTCTGTGGCAGGCAGTTTGAAAGCATTTGTCCCGTGGATTTTACAAACGGTAAAAATAGACCTCACCATTCAGGAAGCAATGGCAAACTACAGAATGTATAAGTGGTGCCTGGAACATCAATGACTGGTTTACTGCGGTTGATGGTGACATCTTGTAAAGGTTATAACACAATTTTCGTAATTTTAATTTTCATTGAAGAGGTTAGTTCTTGTATGCAGTTTCACCAGTATGTTGCCGAGGCTCGCAAGGGGAGCAAAGAATAGTAACACTGCGACCTACAAGGCGACTGAGGTACGACCTAGGAAGCTACCCTAGTAAATAAAAAGCATAGTAGAAATCGGATGTGCTGGTCTTCTATGTAGGCGTATAACTGGCACAATGTACAATCGCTCATAGGCTCGGATCACATACAAATAAAAAGGTAGTTTAACAAGTTGTCGATGTGGAGCATTCGAAGAAGAAGAAGTATGCAGTTTTGTTTATTGTAATTCTTATGTCCTGACGTTCATCTCATTTGTCATCTTGTCCAGGACTGAATCAAACTTTGGCTGAAATCATAGCATCCACTCCAGAGCTGGATGAATCCCATGACTCGGCCAGATCTCAAAGCTATTTGGATCATCTCAACGCTGTGTAAGTTTATGTTAATGTTATGTTATTCGATCATCATCATCGGACATTGGGTATCCTCCATCCTCCGATGCAGCAGCCATCCCAAAGTCCACTTGCTCACCGTCTTACCCGTGTGTTGCATCGGCTCCAAGGGAGCAAAGAATAGTAACACCGCGACCTACAAAGCATGTCATAAGAGGCGACTAAGGTAGGGGCCTAGGAAAGCTACCTAGTAAATAAAAAGCGTAGCAGAAATCAGAGGTGCTGGCCTACTTGTAGGCGCATAATTGGCATAATGTACGCCAGTGGTTACCGGGTCCAAATTCTGGATGTAAAGAATAGAACCACTGTTACCTGCCACACATGTCGTAAGAGGGACTAAGGAGGTTTGGCTGAAATCAGATGCACTTGTCCTAAATGTGTAGCATGTCTATGCGTTTAGGGGCCTACCAAACCAATATGCAATGTATACACGTTCTTGGCATAGATCAAACATATCACAAAGAGTGATTAAAATTGGTCGAAAGAACGAACGCAAAGAAGAAGAAGAAGAGGCATAATGTAAAATCGCTCCTAGGCTCAGATCAAATACAAATGATATAGAGTGGTCGATATGGAGCGTTGTAAGAAGAATAAGAAGCATCCATCAAGGAATCTAATACGATCATTATCATCATTCTGTGTCTGGTTCTGCATCTAGCAGAGTTGGGATTGGATAGTCTTTCTTAGGCATGGCGAAAAGTGATAATTAGTAGGATAATGATGACCTGCAGAAGACATATAGTTTCAACAATAGAAGAAAACTAGTCACTAAAACATAGAAGAAAACTGGCATGTATAAATATATTGAAGGTCTGTGTATTATTTTAATTTTGTGAGCGTTCAGTTATTTGTTATCTTTTCCTGTTTGTCCCCAGCCACAATGACAGGTCTGTGTTTGAAGAGATACAAGCTACAGACATTGCAGAGGTGGACTTTGGGGTAGGCATATCAGGTGAGAGACGTTCGTGATAGCATAGTTGTTAGTGCATCTTCTTTGTAGGTGTGAGATGCTAGGATCTTTCTTTCTTCTTCTTTGCGTTCGTTTTTACGACCAATTTTAATCACTCTTTGTGATATGTTTGATCTTTGCCAAGAACGTGTATACGTTGCACATTGGTTTGGTAGGTCCCTAAATGTAGACTTCTACACGTTGAGACACATGCCTCCGATTTCAGCCAAACCTCCTTAGTCGCCCCTTACAACATGCGTGGCGGGTAACAGTGGTTCTATTCTTTACACTCCAAATTTGGACCCAGGTAACCACTCGGGTGATCCTAAGATCATATTCCACAGTAGTAGTGGTATTTTTTCTGACTATAGCAGCTCTCAGTTTGACTTAGCCTCAATTGGGTACCAGAGAAACACTTGAAAGTAAATGTTGCTGAGATTTGATTGACCACATTACTCATGAGGTCAAAGAGAAATACAGACCGTATACTGTATTCTGCACTATATCTCATGGTTTCACAGGAGGGTTTTTTATTTAGCATTTTATTTCAGGTAGGGAACAATGTGGCCACATCAAACGTCATGATGGCCCAGAGAGAACAATATTAGAGGGCAGGGTCCCAGGACGCAGAGGCAGACCAAGAAGAAGATGGCTACAGGATATTAAAGAAACCACAGGGGTTTGTGGCTAAGTGGTTAAGCCCTTTGCCTTGTGAGTAGAACGTTGTGGGTTTGAACCCGAATCGTGCCATCCTGTTCACGAGTGCAGTTTTTCCAGAGACCCCTAGGATTGTTGATGGAGCTACGGAAATCGTGCTTTGTGCAATACTCTGGAGCGTGCCATTTCTGCGGAGAGGGACCGAGCCATATGGGGTAAAACCCGGTGCAATGAAGTCAATCCTTCGGCTTTAAAACCCTTTTTTTTAGAGAAAACATGAATATGACCATTGGCAAGTAGGTGAACTGGCTAGAGACAGAGTGAATTTCAGATGCGCTGCAAAGAGAGCAACATTCTATAAAGGATACACACCTTGATGATGATGGACAATGTACTTTAACCTAGAATTAGCTTAGATGTCAGGATGTTTAAATATTACACTCACATGACCCCTCCAACCTGATGATGATGTGTGTATATATATTCCTCTTGTACCATTCTATACTACATAAGGTCTGCAAGTAGCTTCTCCATACCGCTCTGACCTGCTCAAGTCACTCAGTCTCTTCTATTGAATTGAGTCCGATATTTCTCACCTCTCTCAGTAAAGTTCGTTTCAGGGTTTTCCTAGAGGATCCTTTCTTTCTTGAACCCTTTGCCTCCCACTTCAATGCCTGCCTTGTGATTCTTTGATCATTTCTTCTCAGATTATGTCCAACATATCTCCATCTTCTCTTTCTTAAAACAGTTGTTACTAGTGGTTGACCAGAACATATCTCTGATTTCATCACTTCTCCTGAATTAAATTACAATATGTGTATATAATATTATACCCCTGAAGATGGAGAAGTCACGCCTGTGTGGTGGTGGGGGGGGCACTGATACTAAGGAAAGTAGTCCTTCATGCAAAAATCAGAAGCACCACACTAGACGTCCTGACTATGCCTGAATTCATAGCGGACAAATGCAAGATGAAGAAGATATAATATATAATAATATTCATCTTATTCGTCCTTCATCTCTAGGGAGGCATAGGTCCGCAACCAAGGCCTTCCAAGCCCCCACACCCAAGGTCATCTTTTCCAGATCTGTCTACTCTCTCCCCAGTTTCTTGCATTCCGTCTCCAACTCCCATCTCCAGGTGTTCCTGGGTCTTCCTTTACCTATACTGCGCTGGGGCTCGCTCCATCGGAGAGTCTGTCATATGATGCTGTCAGGGGGTTTCCTCAGTGTGTGTCCAATTCATCGCCCCCTTCTGCCCCTTATCTCTTGTATATAATAACATAATATGTCTCAGGGCAGTGTAGTATATTTTCTCAGTATGATGCAAGTCTTCGCAAATTCCGCCCTTAAATGTTTTTCTTTAAAATAACCTTTGATTGTGATTTTTAAAAACAAACTGCACAAAATGTACGAATACTAAATCGTAGACATCAATATCGAAATAACATAGACCAATATAGACAAACGCTGCGTAAAGATTTTTAATTATTTAATGGTGCAATTTTGCTGCTTATGCCGCAAGTTCGGTGCCTCCTGATGCGGCCGTCTCTCTGTATCATAGCACGGCACAGCCATGATATGTCTTTATAGTTAGTATAATCTTTCACTGTACATACAAGGTCTTGACACAGAATGATAAACATATTTTTACTAGAACTTTCTTTTTCTTATTTGCGATCACTATTTTGATGACGGCGTCCTGTAAAGGATATGCCATGATTTTCATTTTTTCATGTGTATCCTACACGTAGCATAACAAAGCATATTTATATTATATTAGAACGCCCAGTAAATCCTGGATCTTGTGTGACAGGTAAAGAGTTTGCTTTTATTGTCGTTAGCTGTTGTTTAGTTTTGGTGTCATCACCTTGAATGTTTATTACTATTGTTGTATGTTGCATGTGGTATGCTGATCGATCTTATTGTTTGTTGGTTTATCTATCTGCTATTAGACTGTTTCTTCCACCCGTGTGGTGCCGAGGACTGCAAGGGAAGCAAAGAATAGTACCACTGTGACCTACAACGCATGTCGTTGAGGCGACTGATGTAGGCCCTAGGATGCTACCTAGTTAATAAAAAGCAGTGCAGAAATAGGATGTGCTGGCCTACTTGTAGGCGCATAACTGGCACAATGTACAATCGCTTTTAGGCTCAGATCACATACAAATCACACAGAGTGGTTGACAAGTGGTCGATATGGAGCGTTTGAAGAAGAAGAAGCTCTTAGGCTCAGGTCACATACAAATTGCACAGTGGTTAACAAGAGGTCAATATCGAGTGTTGATAGAAGAAGAAGAAGATGACTACCTACACTATCCAAGAACCTTTCAAGCCAGCATCAGTCTTATCGGTCATCTAGTGCCCGAGTGGTTACTGGGGCCCAGATTTTGGGTGCAACGAATAGAACCACTGTTACCTGCCACACATGTCGTAAAAGGCGACTAAGGAGTTTTGACAGAAATCGGATACATATGTCCTAAACGTGTAGAAGTCTATGCGTTTAAGGGCCTACCAAACCAATGTGCAACATATACACGTTCTTGACAAAGATCAAACAAATCACAGAGTGATTAAAATTGGTTGTAAAGAACAAACTCAAAGATCTGTCATCTATACACCCACTTCCAAAGTCGGAGAAGACACACCTGTATGGTGGGGTGACACTGATATTAAGGAAATCAGGCCTTCACACAAAATCAGTCAAATGTACCATATTCATACTACGCCTACCTCTGAAGTCGGAGAAGACCCGCCTATATGCCAAGGAAACCAATAAAACAGTAAGCAGGCTTTCATGCAAAAATCAGAAGCGGCACACCAGGCGCCATGGTTACGCCTGAATTCAAAACAGGCAAACGGAAAAAATTTAATAAATCTGAAAGAACGGAGTATCTGTCACGTAATGCCCAGAATGCAATTACATAGCTTATAACCAGTTTAAACAAATAATTTTTACATTTCTTTTGCCTATTGCCTCTGTGCTCTATTATCTTTCCACTAATCTTGCCGTTTGTGGAAGAATGGGAATACCCCAGTAGCTATTTTTTCATTAATTTGTGATTTGTGTCGATGTATTCCATCCAGTTAGTGTTCAACTAATTTTACTTCTTGTATCTAGATACCACAGTTATTTTTCTATAAATTTGTTGTTATTTTTCCATTAATTTTGCCTCTTGTGTCTATGTACTCGGTTATTTTTCCATTAATTTTGCCTCTTATGTCTATGTACTCCAGATACATTTCCAATAATTTTGTCTCTTTAAAAGGGTTTTAAAGCCGAAGGATTGACTTCATTGCACCGGGTTTTATCCCATACGGCTCGGTCCCTCTCCGCAGAAATGGCACGCCACCTGCCGAGAGTATTGCACGAACTCCGTAACTCCAGCAACAATCCTAGGGTTCTCTGGAAAAACTGCACTCGTGAACAGAATGGCGCAGTCCAGACTCAAACCCACGACCTTCGATTCACAAGGCAAAGGGCGTAACCACTTAGCCACAGAGACCCTCAATAAATTTTTGCCTCTTGTGTCGATGTATCTTTTATGAAGATAAGGATGTCCAGTAGGTCCAGCCTCGTCCCCATCTGTTAAAGAATAGTTGCTGCCAGATGTTTCTGTCGGCTTTCCTCACGCATAGTCTCGAGTTTAACCCTCATTAGACTGTGTTTGTCTGGATTTTGTGTACAAGATGTTGTGTTAGTAGAAATGAAGCAACTATACGACTTGAGACAGGATCACTGGATTTGTTCCAGACATTTCTTATTGTTCTAGATGAGCCCAATAGGAAGACTTTGAGGTTTCAAAATGAAAGATTGACTTCATTACACCAGGTTTCCCAATATGGCTTGGTTTCTCTTCGTAGAAATGGCACATCACCTGCGGAGAGTCTGAAACAAAGGATTGATTTCATTACACCAGGTTTCGATACTCCATCTACGATGGTATGACAGGACCACAAACAGGGATAGAGCTGAACAACGGCAGGTGGAACGAGAGATAAGGAGCAGAAGGTGGTGATGGATAGGACACACACTGAGGAAACTTCCTGAGGAAACCCCCTGAAAGCATCATGAGATGGAACCTGTAGGGCAATAGAGGTAGGGGAAGACCCAGGAACACCTGGAGACGGGAGCTGGGGACGGAATGCAAGAGAATGGGGAGAGAATGGAGAGATCTGGAAAAGATGGCCTTGGATAGGTGTGCTTGGAAGGTCTTGGTTGCAGACCTATGCATCCCTAGGGGTTTCCCGATGGCTCGATTACTCTCTGCAGAAATGGCACACCACCTGCGGAGATTATTGCAGAAATCACAAACTCTGTAACACCGGAAAAAATGAACTTGTGAACAGAATGGCACAGGTCAGATTCAAACCAATAACCTTTGCAACACATTGCAAACGTGCTGGACATGCTGGAGTGCAGGCTAACAAGCGTGCTGAATTTCTTGCAAATAATGCCCCGACTCAAGTGGGCAGAAGTATGGACAGAGCCGATATCATCAATGCGGTATGCTCTCAATTATGTGACATGGGCAAGTCTCAGACACTGGAACGAGTTTGAGAATTAGGTGTTAAGTTTGGACATGCCAGACAGTGCCGTCTTCATGGTAGAGAAAGAAGATAGTAATGAGCCTCTCATGGGTATGGTGAGCAAATGGACTTTGGGTTGCTGCAGAGGAGAACAGAGCATGAATGGGAATGCCCAATGTGCCTTGACGTCGATAACATAACATAACATGACATTGCAAACGGCTTAACCTCTTAGCCACAGATACTCCGTACCCATGAATGACACAGGCTAGATTCAAACCAGCAACATTCACAACACATTACAAACAGCAACAGGTCTTAGCCACAGAGACCACCCCTTCAGCAATATATAAATATATATAATTTACTCAACAATAATGTATCAAAATTGTAATGACAATAATATTAATCTATATTAAAGATTGTTTCGTTTCTATTTTGTGTCACCTTGTAGTTGGCAGTGATTTTTAATCTATGTACAATATGGTCAATGTGCTTGGATTATTGCGGGATAAACACACAACTAATGGTAATTAAATCTTGTCAATAAGTTGACAGGTTGACATTCTGTTTGATTTGGTAGCCACATCTTGTCAATGAGATGACAGGTTGACTTTTCAAATTTTTGTTGGCAGCAAACATGTCAGTGAGTTGCCAGCTGGCTTTTTATTTTATTTACTCAAACTTGCCAACCAGTTGCCAAACTGGCTCATTGCTTTCTTTAATAGCCAAATTTGTAAAATTTCCAGACTAACTTTCTGTGTGATTTATTCTACCCTGTTTTGAGGTTTGTTTTTAACAATTTAAACATTTTTGTTGTTTTCTGTTGCCAGTTTGGATAACAATGTTGCTGTAGAATTATTTACTTTTTAAAAAAAAATATTGTTGTTTTCTTCTGTTGATCAATGCCCATTAAGCATTCTTTGAAGCATTGCTGATTGTCCTTTTCTTTTTTAGAGCTGTGATAATTATTCCCTTTCAAGAAGACGTTATTCCTTTGTTTTAAGAGCTGTGATAATTATTCCTTTTCAAGAAGACGTTATTCCTTTTTTTTTAGAGCTGTGATAATTATTCCCTTTCAAGAAGACGTTATTCCTTTTTTAGAGCTGGCATAATTATTCCCTCTCAAGAAGACGTTATTCCTTTTTTTTTTAGAGCTGTGATAATTATTCCCTTTCAAGAAGACGTTATTCCTTTTTTTTTAGCTGTGATAATTATTCCTTTTCGAGAGAAGAGATTATTCCTTTTTTAGCAGTAATAATTATGGAATACAATAAAAATGGAATACAACCAACCACCACTAGCAACATACAATAAAAGAGATCAGGTACTAGAGTCAAGGGAAGACCACGAAGAAGATGGATAGGTAATATCAAGACCACACTACATAACGAGAGCCGCTGTAGCGTAGTTGTTAGTGAACTGCTTCGCAAGGCTGGTGGTCTGGGTTCAGCTGCCGCAATGTGCGTGGAATTTTTCCAGACCACAACGGCTCTCAGGCCGACCCAGCCTTAACTGGGTACCAGACATGCTCTGGGAAAGTAAAGGCGGCCGGCGTGATGCTGACCACATCACCCATCGTGTGCCGACGGTCAATGAAAAATACAGGCCTAACACTGTATTGACCTATATACCACAAGGTATGAAAGGGTTCCTTTTTTTCCTTTTACACTACATAAACAAGGATATAACACAAGGGTGACTAATCTGGTCCTGGAACGCAAATTAAAGCTCCCGCCCTACGCTAACGACAAGAGTGGACAACCAATTCTATCATACACCTTGGGAAAGACAATAGATATTCCCTTTTGATAAGAGATTATTCCTTCTTCTTCTTCTTCTTTGCGTTGTCCTTACGACCAATTTTAATCAGTTTGTGTGATATGTTTGATCTTTGCCAAGAACGTGTATACGTTGCACATTGGTTTGGTAGGCCCTCAACGCATAGACTTCTACACGTTTAGGACATGTGCATCCGATTTCAGCCAAACCTCCTTAGTCGCCTCTTACGACATGCGTGGCAGGTAGCAATGGTTCTATTCTTTACACCCCAAATTTGGGCCCGGCAACCACTCGGGTGAGGAAGATTATTCCTTATTGTGACCTCTGATAATTATTCCCTTTCGAGAAGAAATTATTCCTTTTTTTTTAGCAGTGCTGATTTTAAATATTAGTTCAGAATGATGTCAAAAATATAATTTGCCAATAAAAATAATTTGTTTAAAGTAGTACCTTCAAACTACAAGTAACTGTTTATTTGAATAATTCTGATAACTGCAACATGATATTTGCGTGTTGTAACTGCTTACTTCAGTAACTTTATCACCTGTGTGGTGCCGGGATCTCAAGGGAGCAAAGAATAGTAACACTGCGACCTACAATGCATGTAGTAAGAGGCGACTGATGTAGGCCCTAGGATGCTACCTAGTAAATAAAAGTATCGCAGAAATCAGATATGCTGGTCTACTTGTAGGCGCATAACTGGCACAACATACAATCACTCTTAGGGTTAGATCACATACAAATCACAAAGAGTGGTTAACAAGTGGTCAACGATATGACCCGTTTGAAGAAGAAGAAGAAGAAGAATTCTAATAACTGCAACACGTTATTTGCATGTTGGAACTGTTATACTTGAATAAATTTATATTTGCATGTTAGAACTTTTTATTAGAAATATTTGGATAACTGCAACATGATATTAGCATGTTAGAATTGTTGTTTTTGCAAGGCTGCCTGTTTCTATGTTGATATAATTCTTTAGGGGGTCGAGGACATAGAACATTTTTATTTGAAATATTTGGATAACTGCAACATGATATTAGCATGTTCTTCTTCTTCTTCTTCTTCTTTGCGTTCGTTCTATACAACCAATTTTAATCACTCTTTGTAATATGTTTGATCTTTGCCAAGAACGTGTATACGTTGCAAATTGGTTTGTTAGGCCCCTAAACGCATAGACTTCTACATGTTTAGGACATATGCATCCGATTTCAGCCAAACCTCACTAGTCGCCTCTTACGACATGCGTGGCAGGTAACAGTGGTTCTATTCTTTACACATAAAATTTTGGCCCCGGTAACCACTCTGGCGATTAGCATGTTAAAACTGTTGTTTCTGCAAGACTGCCTGTTGATATAATTCTTTAGGGGGTCTGGGGCGATTAGGTATGGTTCTCGTTTTTTAAAATTCACAAATATTCGGATGGCGTCCTGTGTGGCTCATCATGCTATTTTCTATTGATGCATGATCTAATTGTAGATGAGATCTAGTTCCTAGTTCGGTCAGAGACTAATCAAATGTATGTCATATGTTCAAGTTAGCACATAAATGTGTATGTCATATGTTCAAGTTAGCACATACAAGTGTATGTCATATGTTCAAGTTAGCACATACAAGTGTATGTCATATGTTCAAGTTAGCACATACAAGTGTATGTCATATGTTCAAGTTAGCACATAAAAGTGTATGTCATATGTTCAAGTTAAGCCCGTAAGAGAACATTTGACAGTTGAAATTTGCTAAGTATAGGCTGGGAAGCTGTGGCAGGCAAAACTCATGTTTACCATTTAAAGTGGAGTGTCTGGCAGAATTGATTAGAGCATGACTTCCATGTGAGGGACCTGGGTTCAATCCCCGGTACAGCCAAGGAGTTTTTTCTGTCGAAGGCATAAAGAAAACATCCTAACGTGAACAGTTTCGCGAAGACTGCATTAGCCTTGTGGCCATTAAATTTCAGAGGCTGATGTCCCTCCTGTCCCACACTGTCCTAAACAAGCGGTATTACAGACATTGTAATACAAATTTAAAGAAAAATTGTCTACAATCTTGTTTACCATCCTGAAAACTACATTGAAGCCCCGTGCCTTGCTACAGAGTTCATGCTCTGCTGCTATCTTTCTGTGCAAGAAAGAGATTGGATCACATGGTTATTCACTGAAGTGCAATGGTGATGGTTTTATGGATCATACATAATTTTAACATGGATCTTCTCTCTCTCTCTATCTCTCTCTCTCTCTCTCTCTCTCTCTCTCTCTCTCATCTGACTGATGTACCAGAATTCCCCATAAATTCGGTGGAAATCTGATTCATGCAGCCTTATCATGAGTGGGTTTTGTCACATCTTCAGTGCTATTTGGAGCTTTGGTGCTTATCCTTCGGCGATGTGTCCGGTTTCAGCCAGCGTTTACTAGATTCATTCTCAGTCAGCCTTTGGCTGTCCCCAGCCGACCTGCAAGGCAGCAGGTTACATGGATATAATAACAGTCAGAGGCTGCGATAACAGTGCACTTGCTTAGTAGACATGGGGTTCCGCGATCAAATTCCACTGTCGGATTCTTTTCAATCATACAGGCTCAATCATCACTGAAGGACGGACTTCTTCTGCGCCTTCAAACGCTCCATATGAACCACTTGTTAACCACTCTTTGTGATTTGTATGTGATCTGAACCTAAGAGCGATTGTACTTTGTGCCAGTTATGCGCCTACTTCTTCTTCTTCGAACGCTCCATATCAACCACCTGTCAACCACTCTGTGTGGTTTGCATGTGATCTGAGCCTAAGAGCGTTTGTACATTGTGCCAGTTATGCGCCTACAAGTAAGCCAGCACATCCAATTTCTGCGCTGCTTTTTATTTACTAGGGTAGCATCCCTAGTGCCTACATTAGTCGCCTCCTACAACATGCATTGTAGGTCACAGTGATACTATTCTTTGCCCTCCCTTGCCGGCCCTGGCACTACCGGCGATGTGCCTACAAGTAGGCCAGGACTTTTTTTTCGGTGTTGCTCTTTATTTACTAGGGTTGCTCTCTAGACTCCTACCTCAAGTCGCCTCTTACGACATGCCTTGTAGGTTGCAGTGTTACTATTCTTTGCTCCCTTGCGAGCCCCAGCAACACATGGGCAATTGCTGGAGTGATTCAATTTTTAATGTCCACATCCAACAGTAGGTCATGAATAGACCGAAAAACATCCGTCTTATCCATCCTCAACTCCCCAACAATTTGAAAGTAACAAAAAGGTCATGTATTCTCAAGTACAATTGTGTACGATTTATTGCACTATCATATATTATTGTTCCGTCATCAAGATTTGATGTTGTTAATTTGTTGCATGTTGAATGTTGTTGTCATCTTGCAGATAGTGACAAGGAGGATGAAGAGGAAGATGAGGAAAGCAAAGAAAATGATAGAGATTCGGGTAGGAACTTACTCATTTTGTCTTGTTTTTGTGTGTTATGCATGTTTTATTACACACTTAATGTTGGTAGAAAACAGTATATATTCAGTATATCTATCAACTAAAATTGAACGGTTCTGAAAAAAAAAAATCAGTTATTACTGCTTTTTAGGCGGTGTTGAACAAGGGGGGAAATGTACCTGAGGAATTTAATGTTCGCATGGCTAGTTCAGTCGCTGTAAAACTGTTCAGGTTAGAATTTTTCTTTATGTCCTCCGATAGAAAAAACTCATTGGCCTTACCAGGATTGAACCTGTATGGAAGACCACACTCTAATCCAATCAGCCAGACACTCCAGTGCGGTTTTGATAAAGCTATTCAATTTGAATGATCATTTTCTTCAGGGTGCAAAGTTTTCTTTAAGGTCATCTGTTTTTACAAGACAAAGTCCATTGTAACTGGTACATTTTGTTCTAATTACACAGCAGAAGTCAAACACTACTACATGCTGCAATCATGATTAGTAGCACAAACTCCATTGGATACCAGTTGAGCCTGCAACAGACAGTATTTTTTACAGATGTACTATCCGTTTTGCAAACCCTCTAGAGTAAACTTCCATTTCTTTCAAAGTGAGCTCAGTAAGGTTTCTGCCAACAAGAGTTAAACTCCTTTGGAACCTGCTGTTTTGCAGGTCGGCTGGGGACAGCCAAACGCTGAGGGAGAGCGAACCCAGTAAACGCTGGCAGAAACCGGACACGTCGCCGAAGGATAAGCACCAGAGCTCCAAATGGCACTGAAGATGTGACAAACACACGTCTTGGTGTAGGCTGTTTATATATTACAATAAGAATGATCAAAATGGCCCAAAAGAACAAACAAGAAGAAGAAGAAGAAACTCTATTGGGTACCATTGCACTGTGGAGTTGCAGGTAATGAGAAGACAGACAAACATGCAAAGAAGGGAAAAGAATGTGAACATGTAGAAAACAAAATGACATACTTTGAAAAACAACTTTGTAGCGTTACAAAAGAACTTAGCTAAGCTATCCAGTGACAAACATTACACACTTCACAGACAAGGACATACTATCACCTTCAGTCTCAGAACAGGGCATAACAGACTGAACAAACACTTATACAGGCTATGATTTTCTTCATCTCCTCTGTGTCCTTGTGACAATTCTGATCAAACCACATAACATGTCCTGCAAGAATATCGCCTGTACATTCTTCCTGGAAATGGATGCTGACCCATCAATACATCATTAGGTTCTCTCTCACTTCTCTCTCTCTCTCTCTCTCTCTCTCTCTCTCTCTCTCTCTCTCTCACGTTCATTCTTTTTTCGACCATGTTTATCATTCTCATTGTGATATGTACACAGCCTTTGCCAAGAACGCATTTTTACGTCACAATGTTCAGTACCATTTGGAGCTCTAGTGCTTATCCTTCGGTGAAGTGTCCGATTTTAACCAGCGTTTACTGGGTTCGCTCTCCGTAAGCCTTTTGCTGTCCCCAGCCAACCTACAAGGCAGGAGCTATTTTCTTTCAGGGTAGCGATCCTTAGACGACCTGCCCTCCCGGGTTGATGAGCGTCATCTGCCCAACTAACCCGTCTTTTTATGGACTACTTGATTTGTCTTCCGTCCATTTTTGTGTACGGTTTGCTCCGCTAGGCTTTGATTGTCCCCAATCACACTACAAGGCAGCAGTAATAACTATGTTCAAAACTATACAGCACCAGAAAAGAGCTTCATGCAACAGTCAACTTCATCATTCCATACAACAGTCTCTTCTCTTTCTTCTTTGCGTTCGTTCTTTACAACCAATTTTAATCACTCTTTGTGATATGTTTGATCTTTGCCAAGAACGTGTATACGTTGCACATTGGTTTGGTAGGCCCCTAAACGCATCGAATTCTACACGTTTAGGACACATGCATCCGATTTCATCCAAACCTCCTTAGTCGCCTCTTACGACATGCATGGCAGGTAACAGTGGTTCTATTCTTTACACCCCAAATTTGGGCCCCGGTAACCACTCGGGCGCATACAACAGTCAACTTCTTCATTCCATACAACAGTCAACTTCTTCATTCTATACAACAGTCAACTTCTTCATTCCATGCAATAGTCAACTTCATCATTCATTGCAATAGTCAACTTTATCATTCCATACAACAGTCAACTTTATCATTCCATGCAACAGTCAACTTCATCATTTCATGCAACAGTCAACTTTATCATTCCATACAACAGTCAACTTTATCATTCCATGCAACAGTCAACTTCATCATTCCATACAACAGTCAACTTTATCATTCCATGCAACAGTCAACTTCATCATTTCATGCAACAGTCAACTTCATCATTCCATACAACAGTCAACTTTATCATTCCATGCAACAGTCAACTTCATCATTCCATACAACAGTCAACTTTATCATTCCATGCAACAGTCAACTTCATCATTCCATGCAACAGTCAACTTCATCATTCCATACAACAGTCAACTTCATTCCATACAACAGTCAACTTCATCATTCCATGCAACAGTCAACTTCATCATTCCATGCAACAGTCAACTTCATCATTTCATGCGTCAACTTCATCATTTCATACAACAGTCAACTTCATCATTTCATACAACAGTCAACTTCATCATTCCATACAACAGTCAACTTCATCATAAGAACACATCTGTCAGTATAATCATCCAAGTAGCAATCACAAGAAGAAGGTCATCTGTAAACAAACAATTCTTCTTATTTTCTCCTTCGCCCCCAAGAAGGCATAGGTTCTCAACCAAGGCCTTCCAAGCTCTCGTACAATTGAGGCATAGGTTCTCAACCAAGGCCTTCCAAGCTCTGACACTTGAGGCATAGGTTCTCAACCAAGGCCTTCCAAGCTCTCGTACACTTTAGGCATAGGTTCTCAACCAAGGCCTTCCAAGCTCTCGTACACTTGAGGCATAGGTTCTCAACCAAGGCCTTCCAAGCTCTCGTACACTTGAGGCATAGGTTCTCAACCAAGGCCTTCCAAGCTCTCGTACACTTGAGACATAGGTTCTCAACCAAGGCCTTCCAAGCTCTCGTACACTTAAGGCATAGGTTCTCAACCAAGGCCTTCCAAGCTCTCGTACACTTGAGGCATAGGTTCTCAACCAAGGCCTTCCAAGCTCTCGTACACTTGAGGCATAGGTTCTCAACCAAGGCTTTCCAAGGTCTCGTACACTTGAGACATAGGTTCTCAACCAAGGCTTTGTAATCTTTCGTGCACTTGTTTGTGGTTTTTATAGCTGAGTAATTTTTACAGAGTGGGGTACCTAATCCTCATCAAACCTCCACTATTGCTGTATGTAGCATTTGGTAGGTAATAGTGGGTCTATTCTTTGCCCGAATTCAAGGTATACGGTATATGAGTAGGTTCATCAATCAACATCGAACTGGTATGGTCAGTCGCTGGACGCTGTTGGAGATATTGTGAAGGAGATCGGAGCATCAGTGGACATGTCCGAAGTGCAATGAAGATATTCCAAACTGAAACATTTAATAACCAATAGCTATTTTAATTTATTTAAGTAAAATATATTTCACAATTATACTTTCATCTTTTTATTTCTTCATTTTATCTGCACATCCTTTTGTTGACCTCATCGATCTTGGAAACAGTTGGAGATAACTTCTACGGTAAGAAATGATTGCTATCTGTTATCTCTTTTATCATATTGATATTATATCATATTTGGGACTGATCTAAGACAAGTGCAACAATTTAAATACCTCAGAGTCCTAGTAACATCAGATGGCAGATGCCGATCAGAAATAAAGAGCAGAATAGGACAAGCGAAAGCATCATTCCTGAAGATGAGAAGCATTATCTGCAACAAGTTCTTGTCAATCCCGATCAGAATGTGAGTTATTCAGAGCTACATAGAACCAATACTGACATACGGATGCGAGTCATGGACAATGAACACACAGATCGAAAAATCTCTGAGGGCCACAGAAATGTGGTTTTATAGAAGAATGATGAGAATCCCATGGACTGCTAAAATGACCAATGTTGAGGTGCTGAATGAGATCAAGACACAGAGAAGGCTTATCATCAATATAAGAAAGAGGCAGTCATCATTTTCGGGCATGTGATGAGGAGGAGGTTTAGAACACATTGTGACAACCGGTAAAATCTAGGGTAGACGAGACAGGGGAAGACACATAAAATTTTGGATAGCCTGACTTCATGGCACGGTAGAGCGTCAACATCTGAGTTGATAACAAACACCAATGACAGAGATTTGTGGAGATCCATGATCGCCTATGCCAGCCGACACGGCACCTGATGATGGTGATGATGATCATATTTGATTTGTTTGAGAGGATCTCTGTGTGGCATAGAGGTAAGGTGCTCACCTCTCGTTACAAAGGTACTGGTTCATTTCCGCATGAAGCGATCATAATATTTTCCAGAAATCCTTGATCTTAATATAAGTGAGATCAAGTTCCTAATCCTATCAGAGATGGATGATAAAACACAGGTCCAGTGTTCAAGTTGAGCACGTTAAAGAACATTTGATAGTGGAAAATTGATAGAAGTAAGCTGGAAAGCTGCTGCCCGTGTAAAATTCATACAAAAATATTAAAATAAAGTACTTGCAAAATTTGTTACCATCTTCAGAATGACATCGGAGACCCTTGCTGCTGCTAGTTTGTGTACTGCTGCTAAGATCTTCTTGTGTAAGAAAGAGATTGAAGCACACATGGTTATTCCCTGAAGTGCAGTGATGATGATCCTATTAATTACCATTAATAATAGGAGCGTATAATAAAGACAAAAACGACGGAAATTCTTCTCAAGGACCTCCTTTTTGCTGATGATGCTGCCTTAGTCGCCCACAGTGAGACTACACTGCAATGTCTAATTAATAATTTGTCAAAGGCATTCGACCTCTTTTCTCTGACAATAAGTGTCTCCAAAACAGTTGTATTATGTCAGGAGGTAAGACATCAAATATCACTTTAAATGGTAACCATCTAACACCAGTGCAAAAATTCTGCTATCTTGGGTCCATGGTCACTGCCAGCCTTTCTCTTGATGAAGAAATCAACGCTCGTATAGGGAGTGCGACTACTACATTCGGCATACTATCAAAGCGAGCGTGGGACAACAAAAATTGACATTGCAGACGAAAACTCAAATATATCGAGCCTGTGTAATTAGTTCTTTACTATATGGCTCAGAAACATGGACAGCCTACTCAAGACACGAGAGGAGACTTAACATCTTTCACCTTCGATGTCTCCGCAAGATTATGAACATCAGGTGGTACGACAAGATAACCAACTCTGAAGTACTACAACGTGCAAATCTGCCTTCCATCATGGGCATGCTCAGCAGTAGACGACTAAGATGGTTGGGACATGTGAGAAGAATGGAAACTTATCGCATACCAAAACAAATGTTGTTCTGTGAACTTTCGGAGGGAAGAGGCACCAGGGCAGACCACTGCTCAGATATAAAGATGTCTGCAAAACCTCAATGAAAAACTTTTCTATAGATCCCAGCACATGGGAGGGACTAGCTGATGACAGAGTTGTGTGGAAAGCCAAATTACGGAAGGGCGCAGAGTCTTTTGAGAAGAGACTTATGTATCAGCTGAACGACAAGAGAGAAAAGCGAAAACTCAGAAGTTGTCACAGTAAAACACTTGCCTACTGACCGTCTGTAAAGATGAAAATTGCCATATATAATAAACATAGAGCAATATATATATACTAGCAGTTTACCTGTTCTTCGCACTGGGAATTTAGTTTAAATCTCTTTGTAAAGTCCCTTAAAGAAACACACCCCATTGCCTCAAAATTGGCTGCGTCTTCATTAAAAACAATATGTTTTCTCTCCATGCTTGGTTTGAAAACTTTGTCGGTTGACCACATAAGATTAAATGTCCCACATTTCGATTGCCAGTAAAACCTGATACAACAGAATTCCCGTTCCCATGAAAGTTGACAAATAACAATTTAAAATGTTCCTCATTCCGATTGCCAGTAAAACCTGATACAATAGAATTCCTGTGAAAGTTGACAAATAACAATTTAAAATGTCCCTCATTCCGATTGGCAGTAAAACCTGATACAATAGAATTCCTGTTCCTATAAAGTTGACAAATAACAATTTGCAAATAGAATTTATTCAGTCAGTTCTATTGATGCAAATGAAGTTCTGTAGTTCTCATAATCAAATGTGTTCTTAAATGTTTAAAAAAATTGTTGACCTTCCCGTGAATCGAACATGTTGTCTTCAGGATAGCAGCCGAGCATCTTATGCATTCGGCCACAAAAGAGACATGCTGGAATACCAATAAATATGTTAGTATTCGTGTGACTGATGTGTGTAAGACGTCCCCGGGAAAATAACAACATGACCTCTGCGTATCACATGACTGGAAACGTCGTGAAAACATTGATAGACATGGTCGGCGATTTCTATACAGAATGACTATGTGCTTTAAGTTGGAATATGGTTAAAGAAAGAAACAAATAGTTTAGTTTTATAATTTTTACCTCTTCCCATGTATGAAAGCTACCCTCCTGCCAAATTTCAAGTTCGTAGGATGTCCAGATATCTTCAAACAATTGGACAGACATAAAATTGCATTGTACTCATTCTTATATATATATATATATATATATATACACTTAATATAGAAAGCGAACAGAACTTACCTTGAGAAGAAAGGATCAAAGAATATCAAAGCAGGCATTGAAGTGGGGTGCAAAGGGTTAAAAAAAAGAGAGGACACCCTAGGGAGACCCTGAAAAGAACTTTGCTGAGAGTGGCAAGAAATTTTGGCCTCAATTCCATGGAAGAGATTGAGCGAGTGGCCCAGGATAGAGTGGTAGGAAAAATTATTTGCAGACCCTATGTAACATATAACGTACGAGAGGAATTATTATTATTATTATTATTAAGTATATATATATATATATCTTGCAGCCTATGAGAAATGTTGTTGATTGTAATATCTTTCTGTTTGACAGGTATGTGTAGAGAACTTGAGAATCTGATCCTTGAGAACACAGAACTACTAGCTACCAAGTAAGTACCATGTAAACTACAGAGAGGTAGGTGTCGATATTGGTACAGCCGGAAAAGAACAACATACCAAGTATGCAAAAATATAAATTAATCAACGCCGAACTGCCGTGTTGGCCGCTGGACGCTGCTAGATTTGTTGAGGTGGAGATTGGAGCACCTATGGACATGTCTGGAGTGCTATGGTGATAGTCCTCACATAAAGGATAACTTCCAGGTGATATCTTTATTTACACTGATGGCTCTTGTCAGTTGTGGAACCAGATCACCATGGGCTTATTCAGCACAGAAACGTTGCACACTTCATGGGGACTGCAGAACTTTCGAGACAATGACATTGAGCGTGACTATGGAGATCACTGCTGCATCCAGGACTCTGTCATGTGTGACTGAGCAACAGGTAACCCATACGATTATCATATCAGACTCGATGAATATGCTTCAAATTATTGAGTCTGAAAGTCTTTGCGTGGAATGGGTGGACATCATTCGGAGATCACATCTCAAGAAAATGACTTGGCTGTACACACCTGGACATGCTGGAGTGCAGGGTAACGAGAGTGCTGACTTTATTGCAAACAATACCCCGGTTCAAGCGGGCAGAATTAAGGACAGAGCTGATGTCATAAATGCAGTACACTCTAATTTATGTGATACGGGCGGGTCTCAGACACTGGAACAAGTCAGAGAATTAGGAGTTCAGTTTGAACCAACCAGACAGTGTCATCTTCGTGGTAGAGAGAGAAGGTATACTAATCAACTTCTCATGAGTACAGTGAGCAAATGGACTTTAGGATGGCTGCTTGCAGCAGAGAACAGAGCACATGTGGGTATCCTCAATGTGCCATGATGTCGATCACATAACATGACACCACATAACTGATAACTGTGGCTAGGGCATGTGAGAAGAATGGACAGTTGCAGCATACCACAACATGTTATTCTATGAACTTTTGGAGGGGAAGAGGCACCAAGGCAGACCCCTGCTCATATATTAGAATGTCTGCAAAGCCTCAATGAATAACTTTTCTATTGGTCCCAGCAGATGGGAAAAACTAGCTGGTGATCAAGATATGTAGAAAACAACATTACGCAAAAGTGCAGAGACTTTTGAAAAAAGACTTAGTGATGAGATGAAAGATAAGAGAGACAAGTGAAAACTCAGAAGTTGTCACAGTAAAACACTTGCTAATTGACATCTGTAAAGATGATGCTGCAAATAAGAAAGAGAAAATTGAAATATATTTGACATATAAAAAGACATGAAGGGATGGAGAAGACCATCATGGAAGGAGGCATACAGGCAAAGAGAAGAAGAGGAAGACCACAGAGAAGATGGATTCAGGATGTAACTGATGGTTTGAACATGACGGCTGCAGAGGCTGGACATTTGGCCTATGAGAGAGAGAAATTCCAGAGGACTGTTGGGGTGGTAAAGTTCTGCTCAGGACAAGCTATTTGATGATGATGAAAGACGAAAATGACCACATAGGTGCACATTGTCAAATCTAACTGCATCGCATGATAGAAGTGGAAGCACAAAATAACATTAAGAGAACTAGTACCACCATACTCAAGTCAGACATAGGTGTACAGTCTAAAAACATGCATCATAAACCATGCAAAAAGCATATGTCTTTGACCGCACAAAACATATACAAGTCATGAATGTAACAAACCATCTTAGTCACAGATCACACAGAACATATACAAGTCATGGACGTAACAAACCATCTCAGTCACAGACCACACAGAACATATACAAGTCATGGACGTAACAAACCATCTCAGTCACAGACCACACAGAACATATACAAGTCATGGACGTAACAAACCATCTCAGTCACAGACCACACAGAACATATACAAGTCATGGACGTAACAAACCATCTCAGTCACAGACCACACAGAACATATACAAGTCATGGACAAACCATCTTAGTCACAGACCACACAAAACATATACAAGTCATGGACAAACCATCTCAGTCACAGACCACACAAAACATATACAAGTCATGGACGTAACAAACCATCTCAGTCACAGACCACACAAAACATATACAAGTCTTGGACAAACCATCTCAGTCACAGACCACACAAAACATATACAAGTCGTGGACAAACCATCTCAGTCACAGACCACACAAAACATATACAAGTCGTGGACAAACCATCTCAGTCACAGACCACACAAAACATATACAAGTCGTGGACAAACCATCTCAGTCACAGACCACACAAAACATATACAAGTCGTGGACAAACCATCTCAGTCACAGACCACACAAAACATATACAAGTCGTGGACAAACCATCTCAGTCACAGACCACACAAAACATATACAAGTCGTGGACAAACCATTTTAGTCACAGACCACACAAAACATATACAAGTCATGGACAAACCATCTCAGTCACAGACCACACAAAACATATACAAGTCGTGGACAAACCATCTTAGTCACAGACCACACAGAACATATACAAGTCATGGACAAACCATCTCAGTCACAGACCACACAAAACATATACAAGTCGTGGACAAACCATCTCAGTCACAGACCACACAAAACATATACAAGTCGTGGACAAACCATCTCAGTCACAGACCACACAAAACATATACAAGTCGTGGACAAACCATCTCAGTCACAGACCACACAAAACATATACAAGTCGTGGACAAACCATCTCAGTCACAGACCACACAAAACATATACAAGTCGTGGACAAACCATCTCAGTCACAGACCACACAAAACATATACAAGTCGTGGACAAACCATTTTAGTCACAGACCACACAAAACATATACAAGTCATGGACAAACCATCTCAGTCACAGACCACACAAAACATATACAAGTCGTGGACAAACCATCTTAGTCACAGACCACACAGAACATATACAAGTCATGGACAAACCATCTCAGTCACAGACCACACAAAACATGTACAAGTCATGGACAAACCATCTTAGTCACAGACCACACAGAACATATACAAGTCATGGACAAACCATCTCAGTCACAGACCACACAAAACATATACAAGTCATGGACAAACCATCTCAGTCACAGACCACACAAAACATATACAAGTCGTGGACAAACCATCTCAGTCACAGACCACACAAAACATATACAAGTCGTGGACAAACCATCTCAGTCACAGACCACACAAAACATATACAAGTCGTGGACAAACCATCTCAGTCACAGACCACACAAAACATATACAAGTCGTGGACAAACCATCTCAGTCACAGACCACACAAAACATATACAAGTCGTGGACAAACCATCTTAGTCACAGACCGCACAGAACATATACAAGTCATGGACGTAACAAACCATCTCAGTCACAGACCACGCAGAACATGATCTACACCAAAGAGCGTTAATTCTATCACGTATTGGTATTTAAAAAATACGCAGTAGATTTAGAACAAACTTGTACATAGTTTGGAAGGATTCATTCAGTATGTGTTTGTGTGTATGTGTGTGTGTGTGAGGGCAGTCAGTTGTGTGATATATCAATACCAACTCTTATTTACTTTCTTCCCTCTCCAGGAATGCCCTGAACATTGTCAAGGATGATCTTATTACCAAAATTGATGTTCTTGTCAGGTGAGATTTGTTTTAGGTCCGACAAATCTTTATAAATACACTAAACTCTCTCTCTCTCTTGCGCGATCCCCAAATACACTAAACAGAAAAGCACAGACCACAGTCTTCAGACTCAGGATGGGATACTACAGTCTCAGAGCACACCTCCGTAGAATGGGTCTCAGGGACTTGGCTGCCTGCACCTGTGAAATGCCAAAGTAGTTCCCAGAGTACATCCAGCAAGACTGCCCCAACCTGAGCAGTGTGAGAATGGAAATCTGGCCAACAGAAACAACACTACAAAACAAACTATGTGGGACTGGTGAAGACTTCAAGAGCACCATCCTGTTTATGATACATACCGGAGTAGTCACATAGCAGAAGTTGATTGCAGAAGAAGAAGACCTGACAAATATGTCAGGCAGCAGTGTTTGGAATTTAGAGCTTTGCTTCGCCCGTGTGGCCCAGGGGCCTGCAAGGAAAGCAAAGAATAGTACCACTGCAACCCACAATGCATGTCGTAAGAGGCAACTGATGTAGTCCCTAGGATTCTACCTAGTAAATAAAAAGCAGCGTAGAAATCAGATATGCTAGCCTACTTGTAGGCACATAACTGGCACAACGTACAATCGCTCTTAGACTCAGATCACATACAAATCACACAGGGAGGCTGACAAGTGGTTGATATGGAGCATTTGAAGAAAAAGAAGAAGAAGAAAGAAGAGCTTTGCTTTATGTCGATAAATTATCTTACAAAATGGCTGGTTTCTTATTTTCCTTCTTCTTTTGTCATCACACTGCTACCGGGTTGTTGCCCAGTGTCATCACACTGCTACCGGGTTGTTGCCCAGTGTCATCACACTGCTACCGGGTTGTTGCCCAGTGTCGTGGTTTTCTGTTTTTGTCTTACGCTGTTCTGGTTGTTTGGGTGATTGTTATTTTTGCTCTTTGACAGGTGTCTGCTATGCCATCTAACAACCTTTTTCGTTGTCTTCCTCTCACCTTTTTTTCTGATGTTCTGTTGTAGAAGACTTTGTATACAGTGGAGTTTGGATGCATTCTTATTAAGTGGCCAAACAACTTTATTTTTGTTTCTCAATGTAATTCAAGCAAGGTTCTGTGCCATTCTGGTCTCATCACTCAAAATATCTGTGTGCTCATCTCAGCTTCTTGCCCCCAAAAAAACCGAGCGAGCCAGCCAGCGTGTAATTCAAGTATCGACGACAAGCGTGCATAGTCTCTAAGTGAAATTGTCCGATTCGCAAAACAGGTCAGGCTCCCAGTGGTACAGGACAGTTAGCGTTTACGCGTCTGCTATTAGACTCGTGGTCTACAAACCTAAACAAGTCCTAAAATACTTGTCCCAAAATGGATAAAAGGGTTCCTAATCTGGAACAACCTCACCCAGTCAGAAAGGTTTGCCAAGTGTAAACATGCTCTTTGACGCAGATCATATACAAGCCCAAATACACTGTGTAAAAATGATCATTAAAGAGTGATGTACATGCAATGAAAAAAAAGTATATGGGACTGTCAGGTGAGACAGACTCAAACATTTCTGTCTGATGAAAATTTAGGGTGCACCTGTCGCCAACCCTACACGTAACGGCCTACGAATCGAGGCGCAGCGTTAGTCTTTCTTGGCTAAGACCAAATATATCACAAAGGGTGATTAAACTGGTTTAGAAGAACGAATGCACACAAACAAACATTCACTCAAAAAATCAAAGACAGTGATGGTTTTGCCGTGACTACAAGCAGTCTCACTATGGAAATCATGACAGTAACTAAAGCGATGGTCTGGCTGGAGTCAGACTTTATCTATGCATGTTTTCTTAGCGATTCGATGATTGTACTCAAAAAGATTTAAACTGGCTGTGCTCGGAGACAATGGTTGTAGTCGCTGAAGAGGTCTAAGCTGACAAAAATCAGTTTTATTTTTGTGCCAGGGCATGAAGATATAAGGGGAAATAAACGTGCTGATAAGCTTGCAGGTTTGGCTGCTGCAAAAAGCGGACAAGCAATGGACCAGGCTGATGTTCTGAAATCTCTTTGGGAGAGAGAGGACGTATACATGATTCAAGTAATAGTGGTGAATCTACAACTCTAACCAGACTGCAAGAATTCCAAGTCAAATGTGGTGTAGCTAGACAAGAAAACTATACTGGTAGCCAAAGAAGAATAGTAAACCAACAAAGAACTGGTGTCATTAGTTGCCACCCGCTGAGAGACATACTGAGGAGGAGATCAGAGCACTTATGGACTAATTGGTTTGATGTGCAGTGATGATGATCCGACGATTAAACTAAACTGAGAGACATACTGAGGAGGAGATCAGAGCACTTATGGACTAATTGGTTCGATGTGCAGTGATGATGATCCGACGACTAAACTAAACTCCCCGGACATCGCTTCTATTTGCACACTGAAATTTAAATTAATCTTATTATTGATGTATGTACAAATATTGTGAATCCTATTATCTGTTTTTTTTTCTTTGAAAGCAAGTTCTTGAAATATACAAAATTTTCTGTTTGCAATTCTATTGACTACAGTGAGCAAGAGATTTTGCGAGAGGAAGTTGTCATCTTGAACTCTGTCCGAAGGAAGTTGCAAGATCGGATATCTCAGTTAGAAGAGGAGTTGAAAAAGTTTAAGGAGGAAATTGGCAAGAAAGAAAAGGAGGAAACTGAGAAGGAAGAAGAAGAGGTAAGTGTTGGGGACATTATAGTAGAGATTTTGTGGGGAGGGGAGGTTTGGTTGGGGGAGAAGGATTTGGTGGGGTAGAAGAGGAAACTTTGGGTGAGACTGGTTTTGTGAGGGAGGAGGGAAAATGTGGGTGATGTTTGGTTTGTGGGGGTGGAGGAAAATGTGGGTGATGTTTGGTTTTGTGGGGTGGAGGGAAAATGTGGGTGAGGTTTGGTTTTGTGGTGGAGGAGGAAAAATGTGGGTGATGTTTGGTTTTGTGGTGGAGGAGGGAAAATGTGGGTGATGTTTGGTTTTGTGGTGGAGGAGGGAAAATGTGGGTGATGTTTGGTTTTGTGGTGGAGGAGGAAAATGTGGGTGATGTTTGGTTTTGTGCTGGAGAGGAAAATGGGTGATGTAATTATGTGGTGGAGGAGGGAAAATGTGGTATAGGTTTAGGATAATTGGTGTTGATATGTGTGGTTGTGCGGAAAGGATAATTGGTGTTGATATTGCCGAGTCGTACGGGCCCAAATTTGGGGTGTAAAGAATAGAACCACTGTTACCTGCCATGCATGTCGTAAGAGGCGACTAAGGAGGTTTGGCTGAAATCGGATGCATGTGTCCTAAACGTGTAGAAGTCTATGCATTTAGGGCCTACCAAACCAATGTGCAACGTATACACGTTCTTGGCAAAGATCAAACATGTCACAAAGAGTGATCAAAATTGGTCGTAAGACGGAACGCAAGAAGAAGAAGGTGTTGATATGTGTGGTTGTGCTGAAAGGTTAGAATTCGATGGAGATAATTTGTCCCACATACCTGGTGCACTTGTTATATTATTGAGTGAAGTCCCTTGGATGTCCGGATCATTAACTGAAAGTGTCATGATTCAGCTACAATACAATTCTACACTTGTGTCTTTTATACTTCTTTGTTCCTGGCTTTTTCCTAATGTCGCAATGTTGTTCTGACATCTCCATCCAGTTGATTCTTTCATCAAAGTTGACCATCGTGTGCCAAAGGTCAATGAAAAATACGGGCCTTCTTCTTCTTTGCGTTCGTTCTTTACGATCAATTTTAATCATGCTTTGTGATATGTTTGATCTTTGCCAAGAACGTGTATATGTTGCACGTTGGTTTGGTAGGCCCCTAAACTCAGACTTCTGCACGTTTAGGACGTGCATCCAATTTCAGCCAAACCTCCTTAACCGCCTCTTACGACATGCATGGCAGGTAACAGTGGTTCTATTCTTTACACCCCAAATTTGGGCCCCTGTAACCACTCGGCGAGTACGGGCCTAAAATGGTAGTTCACAATATGCCTCGGGGGATGAAAAAGGGTTCCTTTACTTTTTTTTATTATTACATATTGGGCTGGGATCCATTGCAACACTTTTTCGTTGGGGGTGATGCTGAGTTTCTGTAAAGAAGTTGTGAGGTCATTCATGTGCTAGTGTCCTGTATGACTGAAAATTCTTATTCGAACGCTCCACATCGACCACTTGTCAACCACTCTGTGTGACTTGTATGTGATCTGAGCCTAAGAGCGATTGTACGTTGTGCCAGTTATGTACCCACAAGTAGACCAGCACATCTGATTTGTGCGCTGCTTTTATTTACTAGGTAGCATCCCTAAGGCCTACATCAGTCGCCCCTTCGACATGCATTGTAGGTCGCAGTGGTACTATTCTTTGCTCCCTTGCGGGTCCCGGCACCACACAGCGCTTCGAACGCTCAATATTGACCACTTGTTTAGCTACTCTTTGTGATCTGTATGTGATCTGAGCCTAAGAGCAATTGTACATTGTGCTAGTTATGTGCCTACAAGTAGGCCAGCTCATTTGATTTCTTCTGTGATGATTTTTATTTACTAGGGTAGTTTCCTAGGCCCCTACCTGTCGCCTCTTACGACATGCCTTGTAGGTCACAGTGTTACTATTCTTTGCTCCCTTGTGGGCCCCAGCAACACACAGGGCGGTACTAGATTCAATAATTGGACTAGATGATATGGTTGTCTTTTTGCAGACATTTCTTATATTTTAGATCTTCTTCTGTCAAATTGTTATGATAGAAACTGTTGTCTTCTTTTGCGATCATTCTATCTTATCATTTGCTCTCTCTCTTCGATCACTCGTTCCCAGACTTTTATCTGTTTCTCTCTCTCTCCTCTCTCTCTCTCTCTCTCTCTTCGATCCCAGACTGATGTCAGATTTCTCATAAATTCTTATTCATGTGGAAATCTGTTTCATACAGTCCTAGCATTGGTGTGATTCGTCACATCTTCAGCGCCATTTGGAGCACTGGTGCTTATCCTTCAGCGATGTGTCCGATTTTTAGCCAGCGTTTAGTGGGTTCGATCTCTCTGTCAGCCTTTGGCTGTCCCCTGCCGACCTGCAAGGCAGCAGGTTTTTTGTTTGTTATTTAATGTCTACACAATGAGTTCAGTTTCTCCTTGTTAGTTCATCAAGGCTTGCAAACAGATGTGTTGGGATGTTTGTCTCTGTTGACCAGTGATACTGTTTCTTTAGTGATGATGTTAAGTTGCTTTAAAGAGGTTGTTAAGCTCATTTATGTGCTGGTGTCCTTCTTTATGACAGAAAATATAATCACTTATCTGTTGGTCGTTTTCCAGGAAGATGTTCCCATGGCTCAGCGTAAGCGTTTCACTCGTGTGGAGATGGCTCGCGTGTTGATGGAACGTAACCAGTACAAGGAAAGACTTATGGAGCTTCAAGAAGCAGTCAGGTGGACGGAGATGATGAGGGCATCAAAGGAACACCCTGGAGAACTGCAGACAAAGAAAAAGTCTGGCGTCTGGAACTTGTAAGTATGATTGTTCTTGTATTCATCCATGTCTGTCAGAGCTGTCCATTCTGTTGGATCTGTCCGTTTTGTTGGACTATTTTGTTATATTTTGTGAACAAATGTATTATATTGATTAGTCAGGTCACAAGCTGTAGCATATCTCTTGCAGAGCGTCATTTTCAACCCAGCCTGCGGGAAAAACTCTGTCTCTAGCAAGTTATCCCTCTTCCAGCATCATGTTCAAGGTGTCTTTGATGTCCTGCTGCCACCTTTGTCTTAGTCGTACCCTGCCTCGTGCTCCAGGAACCATGCCTACAATTACCGTTCTCTCCAAACCACTGTGGCGTTTAATATGGCCAAAATATTTCATCTTCCGGGACATGATGTTATTTATGAGCCAATGCTTCTTGATATGCAGGTCTTGTAGGATGTCTTTGTTTCTTCTCTGTCCAGGTTGTTCTAAGAACTTTTCTGTAACACCTTGTTTCAAAAGCTTCAATTTTGTTCTTTAATGTTTGTGTTATAGTCCACGATTCACATCGACATGTTGCCACAGGAAATATGCATGTTCTCAGAAGTCTTACTCTTGTTTCTGTGCTTGTGTAGTAAAGTCTAACGACAATAAATAAATAAATTTAGCTGATCAGATGGTGGACCATGGGAAACACAGAAAGAGAGATTTACAAACACATGGCCACCTTAACCCATATTACATCATCAACCATCTTACAAGGAGAGATCAGGGCACCAGTTTTACACTCCAAACCCAACACATAACACTTGATAACCACATGAACAGAATTCATGAACACATGAACAAATATGCATTTTATGCGGTGCAGGTTGTTTTTGTGTGGTACGCGGCTGTTTCATTCTGGAATTAGTTCACACAGGAAATATTTCACAGTTGTTAGCATTTCGTGTGATTTTAATTGGCACAGTAACGGAGCAATTATGGGGTGAACCGTTGCAGTGAAGTTGGAACCATACTTATGAACTATGAACAGAATTCAACAACAACAACACACTCCAGAGTGCTATCACCCATTTGTTGCCTGTCTTCGAAAGGAGAGCAAAGAATATTAACACTGCGACCTATAAGGCATGTCGTAAGAGGCGACTGAGGTATGGTCCTAGGGAAGCTACCCTGGTAACTAAAAAGCATTGCATAAATTGAATGTGCTGGTCTACTTGTAGGCACATAACTGACACATCGTACAATCGATCTTAGGCTCGGATCACATTGAAATCATAAAGAGTGGTGGATATGGAACGTTCAAAGAAGGAGAAGAGAAAAGTAATTTCGTTTGTTTGATCCGTAATTTGTTGCAGCTAATTAAATCCAATATTTTTATTTATTCCGTACTTGAAAAAAAACATAAGTAAGAAGCTCCTTAAATGTTGTGTCTAAATTGATCTCATTCCATATAATTTTGTGCTAGGTATTTGAAAGTATCTCAAGTGTGTTTCCAGTCTAAAAAATCTTCATGTTTTTTTTTTCCCCGCGCAGTTTCAGCGAGTTAGTGTCACCATCACAGCCAGTCCCAGAATCCCCCACCCCGGCACAAAAACAGTTTCCAGCAAGACACCATAATGTGTTGCAAGCAGCTCTAAATCCTTCGCTCCATCATTCACCATCTACACCACTCTTCTCTATTGATGATCTTCCACCCTTAACTACAGCCTCCTTATTACCCCCCACTTCTTCATCCTCCTCCCTCACTTCTCTCCCACTTGTTACACTACTTCCTCCTCACATACACCACAACATTCCCACATCACTTCCTGTTCCTGTTATGTTAACGCCTTTATATAACCTTCCTCCCACACCATCAGGAGACCCACCACCCAACATCCTCCACACCCCAATACCCATCAATCTCTCAACCCACACACCAACACTTCTCAAGGTTTCGACCCCAAATCGTAGACCCACATCCACTCTCCCAGGCATAGAATTACAACAAGACCACCCAATAAAACATTTATAGCAGCTATCATTGCCTAGCCATCTGTACCTTCCATCTCCACTTTCATTGAGTATCGTAGGTCATATCATTATATAACATTTGCTGTTAATATAAATGTATGTGTGAGGTCATTGTAACTTATTTATTTGTGGATTATTGCCCGCAAGGAAGCAAAGAATAGTAACACTGTAACCTACAAGGCATGTCATAATAATCAACTGATGTAGGAACTAGGGAAGCTACCCTTGTAAAGAAAACCCATCGCAGAAATCGTATGTGCTGGCCTACTTGTAGGCATATAACTGACACAACATACAATCGCTCTTAGGCTCAAATCACATTCAAAATGGATATTGTAAAACTAAGGGGGATCACTCTGGGACAACAAATGGTGCTATGTTTTGGCCCTTCATCCCCCACTTTTGTTTCAGAAAATGATAAGGTATGAACAGAACAGGGAAACATATACTTCTAATTTCAGCTGTTTCTTCTAGAAAGGAATACAATATGAGAATAAACATTGACAAAACCAAAGTAATGACATTTACTAGAGAGGAAAACTACTAATATCTCCATCGAGCATGAGAAATTTAATTCCTGCATGGCTAGTGCAGTCACCTCAAAATTATCAGGTTAAGATTTTTCTTTATGTCCTCAACAAAAATCAACTTGACCGTACGGGATTCGAATGGGAGCCTGCGCTCTAATCCATTCAGCCTGATGCACCCAGAGTTTTCATTAATTTTCTAATATTACACCAATTGTTTTTGATTAAATGCAGGACTACTGTTAAATGAGATAACTCTCTCAATATGTTGGTCTCGTGTATATTTAAACATCATTTTTTACAAATACATTCAAAGCCATTTGTCTCCCCCTGTGATCCCCAATAGTTATTTTTTTGTGTATCTGTTCTTTTAAATATTTTTTTTTAAATGATTGTAGTAAATAATTATTATCTTTTAGTTAAAATATAATTAATACTTGTAGTAACGCAGCAGAATAGTATTTTTTTATCCTTATCCATAGTGATAATACTTTATATTTGTTGTGAATCTTTTATTGACAAAAATCACTTGTCTAAAACTTCTTTATATAGTCAAGTGTTTAACTTTGTCTAAAATTTCTTTATATAGTCAAGTATTTAACTTTGTCTAAAACTTCTTTATATAGTCAAGTATTTAATTTTGTCTAAAACTTCTTTATATAGTCAAGTATTTAACTCTTAGTGAACCAGGGCAAAAGCCATGTTTTTACAAGCTATTTGATTTTAGAATTAAAAATGCCCTTTAGTGTGGCCCCCCTAGTAGAAAGGAGCCAACCCAAAGCCACGTAGTGTGGCGTTTGGTCCACAAGGCAGTCAAGGATATTTTATTGCTCTCACTTGTTTGTAATGATAATGAATTTTTGTGTCAATGTTTTTTAAAAAGCTAAGGATTTTTATCTTTCTCAAATGATAAACATGTCTTAATTCCGGTCAAATGGTAAAAGTTGTACTTTAACCTCTTTCAAATGATAGGGTTGTGTTTTTATAACTGTTTTTTTAATCTCAAATGATAGGGTTGTGTTTTTATAACTGTTTTTTAAATCTCAAATGATAGGGCTGTGTTTTTATAACTTTTTTTCTTCAAACGATAGGGTTGTGTTTTTATAATCTGTTTTTTTATATCTCAAATGATAGGGTTGTGTTTTATAACTGTTTTTATCTCAAATGATAGGGTTGTGTTTTATAACTTTTAAAATCTCAATGATAGGGTTGTGTTTATAACTTTTAAAAATCTCAATGGTAGGGTTGTGTTTTATAACTGTTTTTTCTTTCAAATGATAGGGTTGTGTAAAATATTTTGATATCCTAAGGTCGTGTTTAAAAATGTTCTTAAATGATACGGTTGTGTTTCACAATTTTTTTCAAATGATAAGGTTTTTAAAAATGTGTTCCTTAAATGATAAGATTGTGTTGTTAAAACTTCTTTCAAATGCTAGGAATATTTTGTAACTAGTTTCAAATGAAATATGTAGTCTGAACTAGTTTTTTAGTAGTCACATTGTATCATTTGAAATGCTAAAATTGTGTACATGTTTCAAATTATAAATTATAACTGGCCAGACATTCCATATTTAATGTATTTCTGCATTTTGTTGAATAAATTCAAATTTTAAATACATTTAGTAGTTTGACTTTTTTGTTGTGTGTTTGTTTGGCCTTGTTTTCCCACTTTCTGTGTTTCACGAGGGAAGTGTATAATGGCTTTGAATGTTTATTCATTTTTAAGTAAGAAAAAAAAGTAAGATTAAACAAATACAAATTTTTCACCTCAATATTAAGTCCTGATAAAGGATACTAATTTTAGTTAAAGTTTGGCAACATATGCTAAATCTGGACATTAGTCTATGTTTTGGGGTCTCTGTGGCTGAGTGGTTAAACCCTTTGCCTTGCGAGTCGAAGGTCATGGATTCAAATCCGGACTGCACCGTTCTGTTCACTAGTGCAGTTTTTTTCCTGAGATCCCTAGGATTGTTGCCGGAGCTACGGAGTTCGTGCTTTGTGCAATACTCTCGGCAGGTGGCGTGCCATTTCTGCTGAGAGGGACCGAGCCATATGGGGTAAAACCTGGTGCAATGAAGTCAATTCATTTGGCTTTTAAACCCTTTTATTGGTCAATGTTAAGTATATTGATAATGAAAGATTGTAGTGAAGCTGGTTACTAATGATAACAAATAAATAAAACATGAAGGATGACAATTTTGTTAAGAAACAAAAACAACAGACAAGGTATAGCAAAGATCAGCTCTGTCGAAAACAGTGCTAACGGCTGACTGGTTCTGTCACCATATCAGGGGTTAACTTAATGGATAGAGCTGACATCATGAATGTCCTCATAGAGAGTGGCCACAAAGAGATTTTTCATTTAAACCAATCCACATCAACTGCTAGATTGCACGAGTTTGGATTGAAGATTGAAGTGGACAGAATAGAACAGCACAACAGGTATATGAGTATGTTCATCAATCAACATCGAACTGGTACGGTCAGTCGATGGACGCTGTTGGGGATATTGCGAAGATCGGAGCACATATGGACTTGTCCGGAGTGCAATGAAGATATTCCAAACTGAAACTGAACCCTACAGACAAGTCCTCCAATAGATGCGATCATAACTGAAGATACCAGCACATGAACATGTCCCAATCCACATCAGGACTTGTCTAGTGAGCACATTCCAGTTCAGGCAAGTACAGAGAAGGCTACTCTCCCAGCCTCCAATATCTTATGGGCACTGTTATAACATACATGATCATCTTCACCCTTCACCACCCCACAGCGTAGGTATAGGTCAGCAACCAAGGTTTTCTAAGCCCTCCTCTACAAGACCATCTTTTCCTGATCTCTCCACTCTCTCCCCATTTCCTTGGGGGGGTCCTTCTTCCTCTGGCGGCGAGCTTTGAATTTCCATAGTTGTGGTTTTTGTAGCTATATAGTGGTTTTTTTACGGGGTGGGGTAGCTAGCCCCATGCTCTAACTGCTTAGTTGACTTATGACATGCGTGGGAGGTAACAGTGGTTCTATTATTTACACCCTGATTTTGCCAGAGTGTTGCCGTGGCTCACAAGGGAGCAAGAGAATACTGTGACATGCAAGGTGTGTCGTAAGAGGCGACTGAGGTAGGGGCCTAAGGAAGCTACCCTAGTAAATAAAAAGCGCCACAGAAATCAGATGTGCTGGCCTACTTGTAGGCGCATAACTGGCACAATGTAAAATTGCTCTTAGGCTCGGATCACATACATTCACAATGAGTGATTAACAAGTGGTCGATATGGAGCGTTCAAAGAAGACGCCCCTGATTTGGGCCTTGGTAACCGCTCAGGCGATACATTACAGGGTGGGGTATGTAGCCCCATGCTCTACCTCCTTAGTTGCCTCTTACATGCCAGGTAACAGTGGTTCTATTCTTTACACCCTCTTCTTCTTTGCGTTCGTTCTTTACAACCAATTTTAATCACTCTTTGTTGTAATATGTTTGATCTTTGCCAAGAACGTGTATACGTTGCACATTGGTTTGGTAGGCCCTAAATGCATAGACTTCTATACGTTTAGGACATGTGCATCCGATTTCAGCCAAACCTCCTTAGTCGCCTTTTATGACATGCGTGGTAGGTAACAGTGGTGCTATTCTTTACACCCCAAATTTGGGCCCGGTAACCACTCAGCGTTTACACCCTGATTTATGCCCTGGTAACCACTCGGGTGATGCACGAACATGGACAAGAAAATCTCGATAACTTTCTACACACAAAGATGGAACATACCAACCCTAACATTCATGGATACATATGATTGATGGGAACCTTCAAGTTTGACATAACAAACACATACACTAGTCACATGATTAATGATAGTGAATTAGTAACCATGGGCCGCGCTAATTAAGTTGTTCGAGACCAATTTGAGTAAACAATGTTTATTTCTTGTGCACACATTACGTGGTTGAACTACAGGTTTCCTGATCCTTTACTTGAGGATCTAAATTACAAGTACCTCACAAGTTGATGTAAGACTCGCCTGAATGGGGAGGGAGCACGGATGATAAGGAAAGCAAGCCGTCGCGCACATATAAGTCAGAGGTGCCATATTAGACACCTCAACTACACCTGAATTCATAGCGGACGATAAACAAAAGCAATGATTAATGGGGACATTGAAGATTTTGGGGGAATCTCTGTAGTGTGAATGTGTTGTGTTCTGTGGTGTGGAGGTGCGATTCTCTGCAGTGTGGAGGTCTGGTTCTCTATGGTGTGGAGGTGCTCTGTGATGTCATCACCATCATCATTAATCCGCTCCTCGTGGAGCATAGGGCTCAACAGTTGTTCGCCACTCTTCTCGGTCTCTGGCTGTTCTTTTTATGGTCTCCCAGGTCAATTGAGCACTCTTCAGCTCCTCAATAAGACCTCGTCTCCAAGTCTGCTTAGGGCGTCCTCTTTTTCGTTTTCCCTTTCGGGTTCCACTCGAGCACCTGTCTAGTGACACTCGACTGTGTCTTCCGCAAGGTATGGCCTATCCATCGCCATCTTCTCCTCTTGACCTGTGTCATCATAGGTTCCTGCCCTGTTCTTATCCACAGATCCGTGTTTGTAACTCTATCATACCATCTCAATCTGAGAATCCACCGCAAACATCCGTTGACAAAGGTCTGGATCTTATTTGTATTTGCCCTAGTGACTCGCCAAGTTTCCGAGCCATACAGCAACACCGACTTCACATTTGAGCTGAAAATCCTGAGCTTTGTTTTCGTGGAGATGGCAGCGGACTTCCACACCATGTGCAGGATCGCAAAGGCCTGTCGGGCCTTCCTAATCCTAGCATTAATGTCCTCGTCTGTACCTCCTGATCTGCTGATCTTACTTCCAAGGTAGACAAATTCATCCACATCTTCTATGTCCCTTCCCTCAATCAGTATTGGATCTTGCTGTATGTTTTTGCTACGCATTACTTTAATCTTCTCTTGACTGATTTTAAGACCGACTCGTTGTGCCGTTTGTGTCAAAGCATCCACTTTTTCCTGCATGTCTTGTAGTCTATGCGAAAGCAAGGCGAGATCGTCCGTAAAGTCCAGGTCTTCTAGCTTTGACATAAGTGTCCACTGTATGCCTTTTCCAGACCTGGCGTAGGCGTGTGACCCAATCAAGTAGCACCAAGAAGAGGAGGGGGGACAGCAAGCATCCCTGTCTAACACCAGTAGTGACCTGGAACTCCTCTGACAGTCTTCCATCATGAATAACCTGGCATGCAAACCCCTCATACAGCTGTCTGATGATGTCGACAGTCTTCTCCGGCACCCCATAGTTTCTTAGGATCCCCCACATCGATTTCCTATCTATGCTGTCAAATGCCTTCTCAAAATCAACAAAGCACACGTAGAGTGGAGCCTGCCACTCCATTGTTTGTTCCACTATGATTGCTCTGTGGTGTGGAGATGCGATTCTCTGCAGTGTGGAGGTCTGGTTCTCTATGGTGTGGAGGTGGTGGGGAGGTGCAGTGTTCTGTGGTGTGGAGATAAGGTGCTCTGCAATGTGGAGGTGCAGGGCTCTTCGGTGGGGAGGTGCAGCTTTGTACAGTGTGGAGGTACTGTTCTCTGCAGTGTGAGTTCTCTGCAGTGTGAGTTCTCTGCAGTGTGGAGGTACAGTGTAGAGGTACTGTTCTCTGCGGTGTGGATTCTCTGCGGTGTGGATTCTCTGCCGTGTGGGTTCTCTGCCGTGTGGGTTCTCTGCGGTGTGGATTCTCTGTGGTGTGGTGGTGCTGTGCTCACCTCTCATTCTATAAGTACTCAGTTTGCCCGCCTGCCAAGCGTTCGTAGCTCGTTGGACTGAGGGTGACTAGTCTTCTGTGTGTGCAAGTTCAATTCCGTGGGCTGGCAGAAAAGCCACAGGTTCCCCAGATTCATGGTGTTTGTGGCACTGAACCGAAGGGTTATGATGTCCATGGCACCGACCCAAAGAGCTGAAAGCTCAAGTGCTTCAGAATCGGAAAAAAAAAGTACTCAGTTTCATTTGCTTCTCATGTTAAGTGATCAAGATTTTCCAGTGATCCATGATCTTGCTGTAAGTGGTATCAAGTTCCTAGTCCTATCAGAGGCGGAAAATAAAACATAGCTCCACTGTTCAATTTGATTCTCTAACAAAAACTTTTGAAAGTTGAAAAACAAGAGAAAGTTGAAAAATAAGAGAAAGTTGAAAAACAAGAGAAAGTTGAAAAAACAAGTGAGTTGAAAAACAAGAGAGAGTTGAAAAACAAGAGAGAGTTGAAAAACAAGAGTGAGTTGAAAAACACGTGAGTTGAAAAACAAGAGAAGGCTGAAAAACAAGAGTAAGTTGAAAAACAAGAGTAAGTTGAAAAACAAGAGTAGGTTGAAAAATCAGAGAAAGTTGAAAAAGAAAAGAAAGTTAAAGAAACGAGTAGGTTGAAAAACAAGTGTAGGTTGAAAAGCTGCTGCACATGAAAAATTCATAAAAAAATTAAAATCAAATTCCTACAAATTTTCACTATCCTCAAGGCAGGACTTTTCTTCTTCTTCTTCTCGTTCACTGATGTTCAATGTCTACACAATGAGTACAGTTCTCTGGATGTATGTTGTTGTATTTGTTAGTTCATCAAGGCTTCCAAACAGTTTTGTGTTGATGTCTGTCTCTGTTGACCAGTGTTCTTTCCGCAGTTGATTCATCAGGTGACAATCTTGCAGGATGTGTTCAGCTGTCTGTGCTGTCTGTCCACGTGCACATGTGGGTGATGGAACTAGTTTTAGTCTTTGTAAGTGTCTGTTCAGTCTCTTGTGTCCAGTTCTGAGTCGAAACAATATCATCTGCCTTGCTCTATCTAGATAGTGGTAATTGTTTCTTTGCTAGTCTTCTTTTCTAATGTCCTTGATATTTTCTTTTCCTGGAAAGGGATTATTTTATCTTCTTCTCCTGTGTTCGCCCGCTATGAATTCAGGCATAGCCATATCGATTGGCATGGCGCATCTGACTGATTTTTGCATGAAAGCCTGCTTTCCATTTTATTGGTTTCCTCGCTTTTTCCGACAGCAGAGATAAGTGATTATTTGATTCCTTTGTTCCCGTGTTGTTCCTTCCTTAGCTAATTTGTCTGCTCTCTTGTTTCCTAGTATACACAACTTCGTGAAGCTCTTTTTTTGGTAAAGTTATCCTAGATTCCCAGAATTTCCATGGCATGTGGTCACTAATGCAGCATTTTATTAATGTTGTTCTCGGCGACCGCATTCAGACACGAATAGTAAGACTTTCATTTTATTAACGATGTTCTCGGCGACCGCATTCAGACACAAATAGTAAGACTCTAATTTTATTACAATAAACATTTTATTTCAGTTTTGGTAACCTGTTCAGTTCATCTAGTAAGCCCAAGCAGAACCTAGCCATTGCTGCAGTCAGGCACAGTGCATCTTCTGAAAGCCTTCAGACTAGTGAGGATACAAACAGGAGACACAGAGGTTCCATTCCCAAATCGAATAGCTTTGAAATTGTACAGGAAGACATGTAAGTCTAGAAGAGTTGTTGTACTATAATATTTGACAGGTATGTATCGGAGACATGGGAACAAGTAGCAAGACAGACAGTCACATAAGTCTAGAAGAGTTGTTGTACTATAATATTTGACAGGTATGTATCAGAGACATGGGAACAAGTAGCAAGACAGACAGTCACATAAGTCTAGAAGAGTTGTTGTACTATAATATTTGACAAGTATGTATCGAACATGGAAATAGAAGACAGACAGTCACATAAGTCTAGAGAGTTGTTGTACTATAAATTTGACAGGTGATATCAGAGACATGGAAACAGTAGCAAGACAGACAGTCACATATGAGGCTTTCGAAGATGTCTTGAAAATTCTCTAAATTTGAATCAGAGAATGCAAAACTGAATAGCAGACACAACAACAGTATCAACAAAATAAAAAAGATAGAAGTGGTTGGGACATACATTAAATGCAGAAGACCAGACACCACATGTGCTCTAATGGAATCTAGAAGGTAAGGAGGTAGGTGACCTGAGAAATATGGAGCAATTGTAGACAGAAAATAAAGATTTGGAAACTCTGGAATAAATAGCTGGCTTCTAAGACAGATCTGGTTGGAGAAATTGATGCTTTTGTCAAAGAGAGTTGGAGGAAGTGCTCCTTTGCTTTGCATTCCAATAGTTGTAAGTTTGAATCAGACCACTGATCTGTTCACAAGTAATTTTGTTTTTAGTCAGATAGTTGCAAAGCTCACAGAGTGGCTTTGTGCGATATTCTGGCAGGTGGCCTACCATTTCTGCGAGATGGCCACATATAGGAGAACCAGTCAGAATGATTCTCATCCATAAACTCTTTGACTCTACTAAAATTGAATGGTGCTCTATTGTCTTGCGGCTGCAGCAAAGAATATAACACTGCAACCTACAATGTAAAGGCACTGAGGTAAAAGTTACCTTAGTAAATAAAATGTCAAGAAATCGATGTGCTGCCACTTGTGGCACATAACTGGACTAAAGTACAATCACTCTTAGACTCAGACTCTTAGACTGGGGGAACATGATGGTGGAGCGATGTGACATTAGACAGATGACCACTGTGGTCTAGGACTCCTACTGGAAAATATGTTCCTCAAAGCAGAACTCATGGCCTTGATGGCAAAGCGCATGAATAAGCTGCAAGAGCTGCAAGAAGATGGTATTTTACGACTCATTGTCAGCTTACAAGGCTGAGGTAATCCACTGACAGCACAGTACAAACACAAAGAGAATTTGCTCAGCTTTCAGAAAGGCAAAAATTCACTTGCAGTGGATTCCATTCACTGTGCATTGCAGGCATGAGAGTGCTGATGTCTTAGCTGGGAGGTGCAAGCAATTACAACCCTTGTCTTTCAACAGGTCAACCTCATCAGAAAATCTGCAGTAGACTGGAAGACAAACACTGATATGATTATGGAAAGACTCCTCAAAGACCTACAGAACAGAAGGTCATTATATTTCACTAAACCTGCAGACTCAACAAACACTAACAACTTGGAATGAGTCAAACAGCTTCTGCCAGTGTCAGCAGGGAACAGAACACAGCATATCCTGCAAGACTGTCCTCTTCGTGGAGCTGAGAAGCAACATGGGAACCAGTCGACCTGAAAACTAAGCTTGAAATGACAGACTGAGCTGTCTGCCATTGTGGCCCACAGTAAACTTGTGCACAGAATCGCGAAGAAAAAAACTCAGATCACATACTTCTTCGAATGCTTCATGTCGACCACTTGTTAAATACTCTGTGATTTGTATGTGATCTGAACATAATCACGATTATGCGCTGTACCAGTTATGCGCCTACAAGTAGGCCAGCACATTCGATTTCTGCAATGCTTTTTATTTACTAGGGTAGCTTTCCTAGGCCCCTACCCCAGTAGCCTCCTACAACATGTCTTGTAGGTCACAGTGGTACTATTCTTTGCTTCCTTTGCGGGCCCCAGCAACACACAGGTGACATACAAATCTTGTAATTGAACAAATACTTGATATGAAGCGCTCGAAGAAGAAGAACGATGAGTACTTGTTGACATTAATATTTGATTGTTGACAGAACTTCTGAAAGGATCAAGCGGGAAAGAGAAAAGGAAAGAAGAGAACAGTATAAACAAGTCAGGGCCCTTGTCAAGAAAGATGATGGAAGGATGCAAGCTTATGGATGGAGTTTACCAGCAAAAGCTGACTTCAAGTGTCAAGGATTCATCAGACAAGTTCCTGGTACCAGTTCCTGTACCTGTCTACTGCAGACCACTATTTGACAGTGAAACTAAATGGAAGGTAAGAGAATCATTAGATGAGGTGCCATCTTCACATTGAAGGTGGACTGTAACTAAATCTCAATAATCTCTGTCTCTAAATATTATTTTCTTCTTGTGATCAGTATGTTGATGATTATACCGTCAAATGTGTTCTTGTGTTAGGAGCCAGCAAATTTGATTCTCTAGTCAGCAAATTTGATTCTCTAGTCAGCAAATTTGATTCTCTAGTCAGCAAATTTGATTCTCTAGTCAGCAAATTTGATTCTCTAGTCAGCAAATTTGATTCTCTAGTCAGCAAATTTGATTCTCTAGTCAGCAAATTTGATTCTCTAGTCAGCAAATTTGATTCTCTAGTCAGCAAATGGATTCATTTGTGTGTGAGAGTCAGCAAATGTATGTTTATGTATGTATAAGGGAGTCAGTGAATGGATTCATTTGTGTGTGGGAGTCAGTGAATGGATTCATTTGTGTGTGAGAGTCAGCAAATGGATTCATTTGTGTGTGAGAGTCAGTGAATGGATTCATTTGTGTGTGAGAGTCAGCAAATGGATTCATTTGTGTGTGAGAGTCAGCAAATGTATGTTTATGTATGTATAAGGGAGTCAGTGAATGGATTCATTTGTGTGTGGGAGTCAGTGAATGGATTCATTTGTGTGTGAGAGTCAGTGAATGGATTCATTTGTGTGTGAGAGTCAGCAAGTGTTTATGGTTATCAGAAAGTTCTGGTACAGTTTCCTGATATTGTCTACTGCAGACCATGAATGGACAGGGGAAGCTAAATGGAAGGTAAGAGGATCATGACAGTGATTCATTTGAGGTGGAGTCAGTGAATGAATTCATTTTGTGTGAGAGTCAGTGAATATTCATTTTTGTGGAGTCAGTGATGATATTTGATGTGTAAAGTCAGGAATGGATTCATTTGTGTGAGAGTCAGCAAATGTTCATTGTGTGAGAGTCAGTGAATGGATCATTTTTGTGAGTCAGAATGATTATTGTGTGAAGTCAGTGAATGGATTCATTTGTGTGTGAGAGTCAGTGAATGGATTCATTTGTGTGTGAGAGTCAGTGAATGGATTCATTTGTGTGTGAGAGTCAGTGAATGGATTCATTTGTGTGTGAGAGTCAGTGAATGTGTTCTTGTGTATAGAGTACTTTTCTTCGAATGCTTCATATCAACTACTTTTTAAACACGCTTTGTAATTTGTATGTGATCTGAGCCTAGGAACGATTACGCTGTGCCAGTTATGCGCCTACAAGTAACCAGCACATCCGATTTCTGAACGCTTTTATTTACTAGGTAGCTTCCTAGGCTCCTACCTCAGTCGCCTCTTACAACATGCCTTGTTGGTCACAGTGGTACTATTCTTTGCTGCCCCTGGGTTTCTGAATATATTCTTGCAAAAAACAGAAAAGAAGAAAGAGGGAGAGAGAATGAGTATAGATCAACTTACCACCCGAGTGGTTACCGGGCCCAAATTTGGGGTGTAAAGAATAGAACCACTGTTACCGCCACACATGTCGTAGAGAAGAGGCACTAAGGAGGTGTGGCTGAAATCGGATGCAGTCGGGAATGCTAACCGAAACAAATGCTTGCAGAAAATGGATGCACCAGGCCGTAAGGCACATAACATGGTGCAACGAGCCCTCACAATGAGGAATGGGATAACGGATTCTACAGTTGCCAATCTGCATCAGAGATTTAGCCACACAGTAAGAATGTCAGATTACCATCACTAGGGTAGCCAAAACTTACTGCGGGAAGAGGTCAGCACAAACGGGAAGCAGAAATCATAGGAATTATAATCCTACAGAACTGCCCCCAGTATGCAGACTTGGAGAAGAAAGAGGTGGCCCACTTACACTAGCGTCCAAGACAAACGATATGGCGTGGCTGATAATCTGAGGCAGACGGCTGCCTTTATTAGAGAATCAAATCCCAATCTAGTGAGAAGCAAGAAGAAGATCAACTTACTTAAAAGAGAACCTTAGCATTACCCATCCTGTTTATATTTGCTTTCCCAGATTTGGTGTGCAGCTGGTGTTAGCCTGGCTGGTGGCAAGAGCAGAGATAGAGATTCACCACTCAGTGCTAGTGCGTCAAGTTCAACTTCTGAACCAGCGGTGGATAAGAATAATGTGGATGGTGGTAACATTGACAGAAAATGAAGGTAAGAGTGACCAGGTGAAATAGATCCTGTGTGTGGGACTATATGGAATAGATTCTTGGTAGAGGGAAGTATGGAATAGATTCTTGGTAGAGGGCAGTATGGATAGATTCTTGGTAGAGTTGCAGTATGGAATAGATTCTTGTAGAGGGCAGTATGGAATAGATTCTTGGTAGAGGGGCAGTATGGAATAGATTCTTGGTGGAGGGGCAGTATGGAACAGATTCTTGGTAGAGGGGCAGTATGGAATAGATTTGGTAGAGGGCAGTATGGAATAGATTCTTGGTAGAGGGGCAGTATGGAATAGATTCTGGGTAGAGGAAACTGGGTGTAGAACTTGGATTACAGAATCAAACAGAATAGATCCTTGCCTGAGACCAGTGCAGTAGGTCCAAAGTTCAGCGACAGGTGCAATAGGTCAATTGCAATATGCAATTGGGGAAAGCCGAGTTGATGAAGACAATCCTTCGACTTTAGATCCATTAGGTACATTTCAGAAATATATATTTATACTAGCCAATGTTAGATTGGCATGAGTCAGCTTTCACTGCTTTGAATCAGATCTGATACCATGCAAACAGTATAATAATTATACTAGCCAATGTTAGATTGGCATGAGTCAGCTTTCACTGCTTTGAATCAGATCTGATACCATGCAAACAGTATAATAATTATACTAGCCAATGTTAGATTGGCATGAGTCAGCTTTCACTGCTTTCAAACAGATCTGATACTATGCTAACAGTATAACTCCAGATGTGGTACTTTGAAGTGGTGGTTTTCTGTTTGTAACATCTTACAGTTACATGTCTGTACAGATTTGTGTCCTGTTGGACAATATGCATACACTTGGGTCAAATTCAAATGTGCCTTTCCTACTTGTCGTAGGGGCCTAAAAAGGGCACAATGTGCTCACTTTCCTGCCCCTGGCCCAAACCACACAGATCACAAGGCAAAGGACTAACTTCATTGCATTGGGTTTTCCCATATGGCTTCGTCCCTGTCTGCAGAAAGACAGAGAGTGTTTCACAAAAAAACAGGAACAATCCTAGGAATCTCATGAAAATTTGCACATGGTCTGAATTTGTCCTCAGAACCTTTCGAACAACTGGCAAATATCTTAACACTTTGATATAGAGATCCCCCCCACACAAATCACAAAAAGTGGTTAACTTGGTTGATAAGAACAAACTACATAGACCACAAAGTGTAGTTGTCTTGGTTGATAAAACAAACAAACAGAAAATGTTTGATGTATTATAAAACTGTCTCTTCCATTAGGTCACAGAAACAGTTGTGAATAATGCAGACGGTGATGAAATGTCCAGTTTAGTATGGGTCTGCACATCGGACCATGATTCCAGTCAAGTGTCGGTGATCAACGCCAATAACCCAGCAGATATATTAGAGACTTTCTTCATTTCTGCGTCCCATATTCTCTGCATCGCTAGTGTACCAGGTATGGGAACATATTTCATAAATCAAGAAATAGATGTAAACAATTTTGTATGAGAAACGGGAGGAGGGGTGCAATATGCTATCAAATTTTGGGGGAAGAGAGGGACGGGTGACATACTTTGGATGTAACGTCCAATTATTGTTTTGTTAGAGAGCTGCGGTAGCATAGTTGTTAGTGAACTAGCTTTGGCTGAAATCGGATGCACATGTCCTAAACGTGTAGAACTCTATGCGTTTAGGGGCCTTCCAAACCAATGTGCAACGTATACATGTTCTTGGCAAAGATCAAACATATCACAAGAAGTGATTAAAATTGGTCGTAAAGAACGAACACAAAGAAGAAGAAGAAGAAGAGTGAACTTGCTTCTTAGGCTATTAGTCTGGGTTCAATTCCACAGTGGGTGTGGGCTTTTTCCCAACTGTAACAGCTCTCAGGTCAACCCAGCCTTAATTGGGGACCAGGAAAAGCACTGGGAAGTAAAGGGTGTGTCTGGTGTGCTATGGCATCGTATCAATAACCAATAGGGAATCATTGACCACCATGGCAAGTGTTAGTGCAAGCATAGATATAGAAAGTAAGTTGAATGCATTTGAAAATAGATGTCTGCGAAAAATAATGAATATAAAATGTGACGAATTCAGGAGAAGTGATGAAATCAGAGAAATTTCTGGTCGACGACTAGTGACAACTGTTATAAGAATGAGAAGATGGAGATATGTTGGGCATACCTTGAAGAAATGATCAACGAAGAACAAAGCAGTGAAGTGAGATGCAAAGTGTTCAAGAAAGAGAGGCGCCCTAAAGAAACCCTCAGATGAACTATGCTGTTAGAGGCAAGAAATATCGGACTGGCTTCCATGGAAGAGATTGATTGAGTTGCCCAGAACAGAGTGGTATGGAGAAATTACTTGCCGGCCCTAGGTAATGTATAGCGGTACGAGAGGAATAAATATCTATATAGCAAGTGTTAGAGAAGTGTTTATACAGCTTGACCAGCCATAGTGGAAGACCACACTCAGGGGTGGGGAGGGGGGGATTTGTGGGCTGTAAGAAAAAAATAAGGACCATGAATCTGATCTTCGTCTTACTCAAAAAATGTCCAAAGGCGAAGGATTGACTTCATTGCACCGGGTTTCCTGATATGTCTCCGTCTTTTTCGGAAGAGATGCTGCCAAGAGCATTGCACAAATTACAAGCTCCATAGCTCCAGCAACAATCCTAGGGATCTCATGAAAAAATTGCACATATGTCTTGGTCTGGATTCGAACCCACAAGCTTCAGTACTACAGGCAAATGACGTAACCACTACGCCATTAAAACCCTAATTCGTCTCATCTTCTTGTTCAATGTCTACACAATGAGTCCGGTTCTCTGGATGTATGTTGTTGTGTTTGTTAGTTCATCAAGACTTCCAAACAACTTTGCATGGATGTTTATCTCTGTTGGGTAGTGTTCTTTCCTCAGTTGATTCATCAGGTGACAATCTTGCAGGATGTGTTCGGCTGTCTTTGCTGTCTGTCCACATATGGGTCTGAGTCTGTGTACATGTATGTTCAGTCTGTTGTGTCCAGTTCTGAGTCGAAACAATATCACATGCCTTGCTCTATCTAGACAGTGGTAATTGTCTCTTTGCTTGTTTTCTTTTCTAATGGCCTTGATGAGTGTTTTCTTTTTCCAGAAATTATTTATTTGGTAAAGAATGTGATAACTTTAATTCTTATATTTTTGATATTATCTCCAGGTGCTCTGCAGAGTGACTACCCAGTTTTAGCAGACACATTGAAACCAGAGATTCTGTCAGTCAACAAGAACTCAGAAACAAAATCAGAGTCCGATCCTGGAAGTGTTTCCAGAGTGTCCCCTGATGCAAGGGATGTTATGTTCACTCTGTCTGAAGAGAGAGATCCTCTAACAAGATCTGTGCACTCACTTAGTGACGCAGAGTGTATGTATTGTTTTTATTTTGGTCTGTCTTGTACGTCCCGTTTTTATCAGTTATCATATATATGAGGATTATCATCATAGCACTCCGGACATGTCCATAAGTGCTCCGATCTCCCTCTTAACAAATCCAACGGCCCAACACGCCAGTTCGATGTTGATTTACTCTTTCCACGCCAATTACCGCACACTGCACCACAGCGTATTCCGATTAACACCATTCGCTGTACACTGCGCCGTAGCGTATTCCGTTGAACGCCATTTGCCGTACACTGTGTCATTTGAATTGTTTCGTATATACAAGTCTTTCTAGTTTTACTTCTACTATTTTATTTCGACTACTTTTTAACCTTGTTATTCTAATATATTGTCCAGTTTTCTTCAACTTAGTATATAATCAGATATATATATATATATGTTTATTTATTGACGATAGTTATGATTTTTAGTTGCCTTTTTGCCTCCCTTGAATTAACTGTGTACTACTGAGGAAATAACTGCATACGGAAAGAGTTAATCACATTTGTTGGTACTGCTGAACACGCTGCGTTTTTGTTATGACGGGTTGCGGCGCCAGTGCACACTTCACCGTAGCAAGGCCAGAAGTCATGATTCTCCTGTTTCTATTTACAGTGTATTATATGGTTTTTTTCTTTATTATTGCTTTTATTTTAGACTGTCCTGTCTAAAGACCAGCATGACACCTTGTGATGATGATGATGTACAATCTGATTTTATGTAGAGTGTGTTTATTGATTGATTGATTGTTATGACAATCATCATTGCACTTCAGTGAGTAACCATGCATGCTCCAATCTCTTTCTTACACAAGAAGATCTCAGTGGCAGTACATGACTTCCATAGTCCGGTGAGGGTCCCGATGTCATTTAGAAGATGGTGAAGAGTGGATTATTATGGGCCATTATGGCAAAGAGAGAGAGGGATATGTACTTTTTTACTTACTATTGTTTCTTAAAGAGAGTTGGCTATTAAAGAGCATAACATTAAGAAAAATTAAATATTTCGGACACATCAAATAACATGAGTGCATAGAGAAGATAATTTTGAAGGAATGGTGCCTGGAAGAAGAATGAGAGGAAGACCTAGAAGACAATGGGTGCAAAATGTCATTGACGATCTGAGAATGACTGCTGCTGACGCCGGTCAACTTGCACAGAACAGAGAGTTTTCAGGACTGCTGTCATGGGAGCCAAGTTCCAGAAGAGACAAGCTACTTGATGATGATGATATGTACTTTTTCTTTACTTTGTTTTTATGAAGAATGTATTATACCATTTTGTTTGGTACTTATAATGACAATATTATGTTCTTCAATCTTACATTTGATTTGTTTTTCATGCAGCTGATAGTAGTACCAAGATGGAGAATGATGATAATATTCTGGAGAAGGAAAGTGATAATGATATTGTTCAACAACAATCTGAAGAAGGTAGGAAGAAAGTTGGTGTCTGCTTCAATCTATCTTTTCTCTTGGAGTTAACAAACTCAGCAAGATAGTAGCATTAGTAGTAGTAGCAGAAGTGGCAGCAGTGGAGGAGCAGTAGTAGTGGTGGCAGTAGTGGTAGTAGTAAGGGGGTAGTGGTAGTAGTAGTAGCAGTAGTGGAGGAGTAGTAGTGGTAGTAGTAGTATTGGTAGTAGTAGAGGCAGTAGCAGTAGTAGTGGTAGTGGTAGTAGTAGTGGTGGTAGTGGAGGAGTAGTAGTAGTGGTAGTAGTAGTAGTTGTAGTTGGTAGAAAAGATTAAATGTTGCTGTACTTTCACTGAAAGCAAGTTAAGTTGAATCAACAGTAGTAGCTGGCAGTGTGTTGCCGCATCCCGCAAAGGGAGCAAAGAATAGTAACACTGTGACCTACAAGACATGTCATAAGAGACAACTGAGATACGAATCTAAGGAAGCTACCCTAGTAAATAAAAAGTGTCACAGCAATTTAATGTGCTGACCTACTTGTAGGCGCACAACTGGCACACCATATAATCAATCTTAGGCTCAGATCATATAAAAATCACAAAGAGTAGTTTAACAAGGGGTCGATATCGAGTATTCGAAGAAAGAGAAAAAGAATAAAAAGCTTTGACAATTCATAGCATAATTTCTTTTTAAGTATTTCACAAACAATCTTCATTGAACGCTCCATATCAACCACTTGTTAACCACTCTTTGTGATTTGTATGTGATCTGAGCCTAAGATCGATTGTATGTTGTGCCAGTTATGCCTCTACCAGTAGGCCAGCACATCTGATTTTTGTGATGCTTTTTATTTACTAGATAGCCCATAACTCAGTCGCCTCTTACTCTTGTCAACCTCTAACTCATTGCTTTTGACTGACACATTGTCCGCTATCCCAGCACTGAAATAGAAAGGAACACAGAACTAAGTGATCTCAGGTCAACCTTAGCCCAGTTATCCCATGAATCTGAGAGGGTAGTAATCCAGTGGGTAGCTTCACACTGCAAGATCAAGGGGAATGAAGATGCTGACAGAGTGGCTAAAGAGGGAGCAGAAATGCCCCAAGATGATAAACTGGTTAGCAATGAAGAAGCAAAAACCATCGCCTCTGAGGTTGAGAGTTGTAGGTCGCAGTGTTACTACTCTTTGCTCCCCTTGCAAGCTGTGCCAATACACGGGAGAACTCAAGCAATCAAAATTGCTACCTAAAAATGTGAATTGTTATGTTATTTTTAGCTCATCTTGTTCTATAAATAATGTTCTATTTCTCCTGCAGATGGAAATCCTCTTGGAACAGCAGATTCACATAACAAGCCTCAACTGCGGTCCGTTAGAGTTGAAGATTCGACTGCTGCATCCGCAACCAATATAAGTGAATGTGAAGTACAAGAATCCGTTATGGATATCATTGCTAATGACAGTGTGCAACTGTTGGCAGAGAATGTGACCAAGAAGATAATGAGCAGTATTCTGCCAACCATGTGGATGGGTACTCATAATGGAAGGTATTTCCTATATAAGTTATAGTTATATTAGCGTCTGGCCGAATGGATTAGAGCGCAACTTTCATGCAGGAGACCCAGATTCAATCCACAGAGAGGCCAAGGCATTTTTTCTGTTGAGGGCATAAAGAAAACATCAAACCTGATTTTTTCACAGAGACTGCACTAGCCATGAGGCTGTTAAATCCACAGGCTCATGTCCCTCCTGTCCTCTCTCTCTCTCTTTGCCTTTTTACCCGGGTTGGGGCATAGGCCCTCAACCAACTCATGCCAAGTCTTCCTATCTCTAGCTATCTCCTGCAGCTCCCTCCAGCTCTTCTTTATATTGTTGATCTCCGCCTCCAAATCTCGTCTCCATGTATTTCTCGGCCTCCCTTCTTTCGCTGTCCCCTCCTGTCCTACATCGCCTAAAAAGCGGTATTACAGGCAGTAACGATAGTTTAAAATTTTCTATTTTCTAATGGTTATATTTGATAGATAAAACATGTTAAAAACAAAGTAATATAGTTTTACAAAGCATAAAAACAAGAAACAAAGATGTTTTGACCACCAAAAAGTCTTTATCAAACAAAGGATACAAAAGAAGCGGATAAATTCAGATTTTCGATATGGCAGACATAACATAGGAAAACAGAAAAGGGAACATCCTGAACAGACTTGCACCTGTTTGGTGCCGGTGCCCTAGGAAGCAAATAGTAGTACCACTACAACCTACAAGGCATGTCATAAGAGGCGACTAATGTAGGACTTAGGGAAGCTACCCTAGTAAATTTTAAAAAGTCGCAGAAATCAGATGTGCTGGCCTACTTGTAGGCGCATAACTGGCACAATGTACAATCGCTCTTAGACTTGCATCACGTACATATCACATAGAGTGGTTAACAAGTGGTTGATATGGAGCGTTTGAAGATGTAGAACAGACTTGGAGAGGGAGTCTTCTTGGGGAACTGAGGAGCGCTGGACTATCCTTGGAGGCCATAGAGAAAACACCCATAGACCGGGAAAAGTGGCGAACAACTTTTGAAGCCCACTATCCACAAGGAACAGAGAGGAATATGTAAGTAAGACTTACAATCAGACAAAAAATCCCTAACGGTTGTAACATTTTTTTAATTATATGATTATGGTTGTGACTTCCTCAAAGACTTGGACAGAACAGACCAGTCATTATATTTCATCTACGTACCAGATAATGCAGACTCAACACAACATAAAATAAGAATAAGTGCAACAGCTCTCTACCAGTGTCAACAGACGGAACAGACAGTGGAGCATATTCTACAAAAGTCATCTCCTGGGTGAGCTGAGAAGCAACATGTGGTCACACCCAGTCAACGTAAAAACTAGACTTTGTGGGGGAACCTGACTGACCTGAAGAGAAACCTGACCGACCTAATGCTGACAGCCCAGTTTGTTGTCCACAGTGGATTGAGTGCATGACCAGCGATCGCAGAAGAAGATATAAGTTGTCAATTTCTCATGAATGAAAAATCCTAAAGTTTTAAATTCTCTCATTGCAAGCATCATATATCTTATCTTCCTCTATTCTACCTCAGAGGAGTGTTGTGGATGAGGGAGGGGGGATGTAAGGATCTTCTTCTATTCCTCTATTCTACCTCAGAGAGGTGTTGGAGGAGGGAGGAGAGGACATGGAAGGATCTTCTGTGCGTCTTGTCTAATGAACTTTGCAAGTTGATATTCATTTCTCTAAAGAAAGCTGTTCTTGATGCTATCACTCCATCTTTTGTATGGTCTTCCTCTTCCTCCGTATTCTTTTCCTCCATTCGCTGCTATGAATTTAGGCGTGGTCAGGACACCTGGTATGTTCTTCTGATTTTTGTGTGAAGGCCTGCTTTGCTTATTATCAGTGTCCCTCTACATACAGGGTGTGCCTTCTCCGACTTCAGAGGGGAAACTCTTTATTCATTATATTTTTTCAATACCAGGGTATGCTTGTCAGATGACTAAATCATTTAATCTGTTGTTATTTTATGAGTGCCTTCACTAAATTAACGAATATCTGGCAATCTCAAGACCTTAGTATATGCACAAAGTTAAATTGTTTAGGTCATGTGTGATTCCTGTACTGACCTACGGTTGTGAAAGTTGGAAATCACAAAGAAAATTGATAAGAAACTGGACAGCTTTGAGAATAAATGTCTCCGAAAATTATTAAAAGTAAAATGGAGTGATTTCGTTTCTGACAACACAGCGAGAGATAGAACACACCAACAACCCGTATCAAATATTATAAGGAAACGAAGGTGGAAATATTTAGGTCATGTTCTTAGATCAGACGAAAAGAGACTAAATCGACAAGTCCTTATGTGGTCACCAGTTGGGAAAGAAAACGTGGAAGACCAAAGACCACTCTTCGAAGAACTATCCAACAAGAAAGTAAACTATTGGGATGTAAAACCATACAAGATCTCCAACTGCTAGCAATGAACCGCATCACATGGAGATCTATAACCTTTGCCCTATGTGCCGCCTTTGGCACGAAAGGAACAAACTAACTAACTATTTTATGAATTAAATGACTTCTTCTATTGTCATCACACTGTTATCAGGTTGTTACCCAGTGTCGTTACTAGAGTTTGTACCCAGTTGCGCTGCTCCAGTGTCGTTACTAGAGTTTGTACCCAGTTGCGCTGCTCTAGTGACTTGGGTGATAGTTATCTTTGCTTTTTGACACGATTCTGCTATTCCATCTGTCCATCTTTTTCGTTGTCTATCTCTCGCTTTCTGAGTTTCTGTAATGTAAAATGGGACCAAAATATTTCAGTTTTTAAGACAGTTTATGAGCCAATGTTCCTTGATACTCAAGTCTTATACAGGGTGTTCAAGATTAAAGCAGCCCCATTGACAAATCGAAAGTTACCAGATAATCTATCGCGTTATGTTTATGTACTATTTAAACCGGTTCTGACTAGCTCGTTTACGTCACATTTGTTCATCGCCCCTTCCCGCACTACAATTACATACCGTCACATAACCTTGACCTATACTACGTCATAACTGAACCTTCTCATTTTCATACATATATGCCAGATTGACTCCATTCACAGGCTGCTATTATCTTGAACACCCTGTATAATGTTTATATTTTTCATCTTCTTTGTCCGGAACATTCACAGATTTTTCTGTAGCACTTCTTGCTTCAAAAGAGTTTTCTTCTTGAATATTTCTGTAGCACTTCTTGCTTCAAAAAAATCCGTTTTCTTCTTGAATATTTCTGTAGCAATTTTTCACTTCCAGATGTTGCACAAGAGAAACATAAAAATGTCGCTATCATTTTAAAAAAATGTATTTATGTCAATTTTGTCATTTCAGCATATACATCCATTCATCGTTGTCCAGCTGGAATCAGTGTCTTCATTCCGTTAGACTGAAAGATTCTGTTTTAGGCATCGTGTAAGTAGCTTTTATAATTTTGTACACATTATAAAGAACTTCTCCCATCTATGCGCAAATAGCCCCACTGCCTTGAGCAGCAAGATCTACCATTGTGCAGCAAGATCTATCATTGTGCAGTAAGATCTATCATTGTGCAGCAAGATCTATCATTGTGCAGTAAGATCTATCATTGTGCAGCAAGATCTACCATTGTGCAGCAAGATCTACCATTGAGCAGCAAGATCTACCATTGTGTACATATTTTGGTTTGTTATTATACTTTCACTTTGAAAACAAATGTTTCATAAAATAAAATCTTAAATAATTTGGTATGCAAATTTTACCAAGCAGTTTTGTTTGAGAAGAGAAGAGAACAAATAGATCTATCCGGAAAGAACTCAAAATCAAATAAAACTGGTTGATGCTACAAATAAGAAAGAGGAAATTGAGATATTTTGGACATATAAAAAGACATGAAGGGCTGGAGAAGACCATCATGGAAGGAGGCATACCGGCAAAGAGAAGAAGAGGAAGACCACGGAGAAGATGGATTCAGGATGTAACTGATGGTCTGAACATGACGGCTGCAGAGGTAGGACATCTGGCCTATGAGAGAGAAGTTCCAGAGGACTGTTGGGGTGGCAAAGTTCTGCTCAGGACAAGCTATTTGATGATGATGATGAGTTTTGTTTGAATTTAAGCTTATGTTTTACACACATGTGCTGGCTATACGCAAGATTTTATGTTAACAGTTTCATTTCTTTCCTTCAGTCATGCGAAAGGGAGAGTTCTAGTATCACTTGCTGATGGAACAGTTGCTGTTTTCCATAGAGCTACAGGTTTGTTTCATTAACTTTTTCACTTCACCATTTTTGTGTAACCGCCATTTATATTACACTCTACAACACTAACCAGACTGCAAGAATACCAAGTCAAATGGGGTGTAGCTAGACAAGAACACTATGCTGGTAGCCAAAGAAGAATAGTAAACCAACAAAGAAGTTGCCACACGCTGAGAGAAAACCAGCAAAGAACTGGTGTCATTAGTCGCCACATGCTGAGAGACATACTGAGAAGAAGATCGGAGCGTTTAGGGCCTCGGAGCACTTATGGACTAATTGGTTTGATGTGCAGTGATGATGATCTGACGGCAAAGTTAAACTGAGAGACATACTGAGGAGGAGATCGAAGCACTTATGGACTAATTGGTTCCTCCTCTTCGATCGCTCTAGGCCTGTTTTAATCATTCTCATTGTGATATATAAACAGCCAAACATCAGAACGTAATGTACGTGCACCAGCCTTCAGCACCTATTTGAGCTCAGTTGCTTATCCTTCGGTGGGGTGTTCGTTTTCAGCCAGCTTTTGATTTACTAAGGTGAGCTTTCCCTAGGGTTCGATCAGCTTTGCCGTATTTTTGGGCTTTGTGATCTACGCCGGGACAGTGAGTTACGCTGTTTATGCCCGTTCTGACTGAGAAATATTTCTCGGGCTTGTAAGCTTATCCTCGGACGGCGTCTTACTCGTATAAAACACAGTGTAAAGTATCGGCCTTCGCCAATGTTCAGAACCGAACTTCCTGTCTGATCCGTACATTGTCGGCCTTGCTTTACCGTACATTTTTGATTTGATCCGGAGAAGGAACATTCTCAGCCTTTTCTAGAGCGCATTGAGTACGTGGCAATTTGCAATTAACCTCGAAAGCACTGGCATGGGGCCGAGTACAAACAGTGTAGAGGGTCGTTTCAGTCGGCACTATCAGCGTAACTGAGGATTTTGCGCGCGCCGCCATCACCCGCCCCAGTTATTCCGGGGATGTTAGTTACGACTGCAATCGAACCTTGCCCGGTTGCCCCAAGGCTGGCAGTTCCGTTAGGCATCGCCAACCTCAGTTCTTCCAGGGATGTTAATTTTTAATCGCACAGTACCTTGCAAGGTTTTCCCAGGGCGGGTAGTTTCGTTATGCACTAAACGCAACTTGTTCTTTGCGCTCGGCAAACCTTGCCCAGTACATGTATCTGCACCAGGCTACCGATGCGGGGTCAGCTGCAATCTTCTCTCGCACCAACACGAGGGTAGACTTTTATTCGTTACGGTCCGGTCTTATTTATTTTGCCGACGGGCTGGCAATGTTTGCCCCTCCTCAGGGCTTCGAGCTTCGCCCTACGTGGCATACGTTTGGTCACTGGATGCACCTCTCATCCATGTCTGAGACGTTTCGTTGCTGTTTCTTTGCGTTCAGGGACTTGGGCAATATCTTGTTGGACATCGGTCAGGAGATTTGTGCATTTTGTTTGTATGTATCTTTATTGTATTTCCGTAATTGCACTGCTACCACTACCAGTAGTTTTCTCTCCCCGATCCCTGCCCTCTTAGCCAGACCGGAACCAGAGTCTGTTTCCAGGGTCACAGCGTGGAGGTTGGGGGCAGGGTCTTGGTTAGCGCGCCCCGACAAGCATATGACTACTGGCAGGATCAACCAGATAGCTGTCATGGACGAGACTGGACCGACAATGCTCGGGGTAGGGAGACAGCGCTCTGTGCAGAGCGGATCCCGCGTCCCGGCGAAATCGAATTGAAGCGAAACGACCGAGCGCTCGCTTCCCACAGATTTGCCGGCAAGACTTGCGCCTGCCAAGCAAGAACGACACCATGTTACTACCTGCGGACCCACAAGCTCGTTGCGAGAGCCAGGCCTTTTAACGAGACCACCGTCGAGCGTTTAAAATTTTAGACTGACTGCATCACATCGCGACCGAGAAACTCCGATATACGGACACACACACCACCAATAAGACCGCGAGCGAGTCTTAATAGCAGACGCTACCTTGTCCCTTATTCGCTGGGAGCCTCGTTCGTGTGAAAAAGCGAGGAGGCACGCGCAGCCGTTAGAGACAATGCACGCAATTGGTTATCGACACTGGGAACGCGTTCGCTGACTGGCTCGCCCGTCCGGTTATTTTCAAACCGGGGAGGCACAGTTTGCAGACGCACAACCCAGATGGACTAATTGGTTCGATGTGCAGTGATGATGATCCGACGGCAAAGCTAAACTGAGAGACATACTGAGGAGGAGATCGGAGCACTTATGGACTAATTGATTCGATGTGTAGTGATGATGATCCGACGGCTAAACTAAAAACTAAACAACATTTATATTGTAATGCATACTGAATTGGCCAGTATACTGGCTTTGTGTTAACTGAAAAAATACTGCGAGCCAGTGTACCGGCTCAGCGCGGTGAAGGAGTTAATACTGAAGAATCTGTAGATAAAGGAAGATATTTAGATTGACACATGTATTATGTTACTTGGCTACAATATCTAACTAGTTGAAGTATGAGACTCAGAAATATAGTCTCTCAACGAGATGGGAGAAAATGAGTATTTTCTTTGAGATGTGGTAGGACAGAAGGGAACAAGTGTGCTGAACATAATTAAATGATGAATGGGGGTGTCCGATGACGGTCTTAATTGTACTGGCATGCAGGGACATGCGGGTTCAGACTTATGCTGACAATTAGACTATGCAGACATGTTGTCTTAAGGCAAGAGGATTTTTTATTGCACTGGGAAATCTATGAGGATGTTTAACTCCAATGTTAAAGCAGTTCTACTGTATTGGTCAGAAACATGGAGAACGACTAAAATAATAACACATAAATTGCAAACATTCATCAACTGGTGTCTGCGCAGAATAGAGGGACAGATGGTATGATAGGGTCACAGATGAGGAACTTATGGAGAGAACAAGACAAATTCCAGTGAACCAAACGGTTTAAAAAAAGATGTCGATGCTGGATATGACACACTTTGTGAAAACAGGGAATATTACAAAGGGGCTCTTTCTTTAACCCACAGGGACAGCGACAGAAGGGAGTCGAGAAATACAGATGAGATTTGGAGGCAGAGAACAACAATATAAAGAAGAGCTGGAGGAGCTGCAGGAGATAGCTAGAGATAGGAAGACTTGGCATGGTTGATGGCCTATGTCCCATTCTGTCTTTAAAAGACAGAGAGAGAGAGACATGCTGTCTAGAGAGGATATTTAGACAGGAAGTGTACATGTTATACCAAAAGGACAGTTAAAACACATTGCAATCTTCTTCTTCTTCTCGTTCAACTTTGCTATGCGACTACTCCGGTATGTGTCATAAACAGGGCGGTGCGCTTGAGGTCTTCACCGGTTCCCCATAGTTTGTCTTGTAGTGTTGTTTCTGTTGGCCAGATCTCCAATCTCTCACTACTCAGACTAGGGCAGTCTTGCAGGATGTGCTCTGGGGACTGCTTTGGTGCTCCACAGGTGCAGGCCGCCGAGTCCCTGAGACCCATTCTGTGGAGGTGTGCTCTGAGACTGCAGTGTCCCGTTCTAAGTCTGAAGATTGTGGTCTGTGCTTTTCTGTTTAGTGTATTTATACTGTCGTGCTCTGGCCTGTATCCTCCATTTGTTTTTCTCCAGATCATTTTCCTGGATTGTTTCAGGAGAGTCTTTGCTTCTGTAAAACTTTGTGTTGGGTGGTGTTGTGTTAGGCTCCCCAGCCTTTGCGAGTTTGTCAGCCTTTTCGTTTCCTGGTATGCCACAGTGAGCTGGTATCCACTGTAAGACCAGTTCGGATTTTACATTGCAATAAGACAAGAGATGTAACTAATCTGTACACTAACTTCTGTACACTAACTTCTGTTGTTGATAAACTTGTCCTCAGATGGTCAATGGGATCTTCAGAACTACCATCTAATTGATCTCGGCAGACCCAAGCAGTCCATTCGCTGTATGACTGTCGTGGGTGGTCAACGAGTCTGGTGTGGATATAAGAACAAAGTCCACATTATTTGTCCGCAGACCATGTCTGTTGAGGTAAGACACATTTATTTTATTAACATCAACTTTGTGTTGCCGGGGCCCGCAAGGAAAGCAAAGAGTAGTACCACTGTGACCTACAAGGCATGTTGTAGAGGCGACTGATGTAGGACCTAAGGAAGCTACTCTAGTAAATAAAAAGCGTTGCAGAAATCGGATGTGCTGGCCTACTTGTAGGCGCTTAACTGGCACAACGTACGATCGCTCTTAGGCTCAAATCACAAACAAACCACACAGAGTGGTTAACAAGTGGTCGATATGGAGCGTTCAAAAAGAAGAAAGTATTAACTTGTCTTTCTGGCATGAGGCTGGTTACCCCATCCGATAAAAAAAAACTAACTACAAAATCCAACTAACGTAACTACGCGGTGTTTTATGGTAATGAGAGCGGGCAGACTTGCATTAACAGCATCGATTGTTGGAGAGTTGAAGATGGATAAGGGGATGTTCTTCGGTCTCTTCGTGACTCTCTGTTGGATGAGGACACTAAAATCGATGTTGAATCGATCAAGCGATTTAAGCAGTTTGGAATTAACCGTTGTTCAGGTCGAACTGGATGCTTGAGAGGCAGAGTGAGAGGTGTGTTTAATCAGCGAGCCACAGGAACCATCAGTATGCATACTCTTTGATATCTGTTGGAGGAGACTGAGCACCTATGGGTCTGCCTGGAGTGCAATGATGTCAGTTTAGTAACCAACTAACCGTAAATGCTAATGAGTTAGTTGAGGGCCTATGACCCAACTGGGTTTTGAAAGGCAGAAGAGAAAGGTAGGATCTCTCTCTCTCTCTCTCTCTCTCCCTCTCCCTCTCTCTCTCTCTCTCTGAGATTAATATTTGATCAACTTGTCTATCACTCCAGCACCATGACTATTTATGTCATGTCGGCTACAAACGCAAACATTCACTCATGCATACACATATAGACCAATAAGAAGAAGGAACATTTCATTTGTTGCTCGTTGGTGCCGCTGTGAGAAGTTTATACAACATTTAAACACAAGAAACATATTTACAAGAATGATTTATTAAGTTTATCGTATTTATTGACAGTTCTGTTTATCATATTTATAGAAGATTGTGTTTATCATATTTATAGAAGATTGTGTTTATCATATTTATAGAAGATTTTGTTTATCATATTTATAGCAGATTCTGTTTATCATATTTATAGAAGGTTCTGTTCATCATATTTATAGAAGGTTTCTGTTTATCATATTTGTAGAAGGTTCTGTTTATCATATTTATAGAAGGTTCTGTTTATCATATTTATAGCAGATTCTGTTTATCATATTTATAGAATGGTTCTGTTTATCATATTTATAGAAGGTTTCTGTTTATCATACTTAGAAAAGCTTTGATGCTCACCCTCGTAAAGAAAGCCAGGTGAGACAACTCTGTTGGGTTGGAGACGGTGTCTGGGTGTCAATTCGTCTAGACAGTACTCTGCGTCTGTACCATGCCTTCACTCACCAGCATCTGCAGGATGTGGATGTTGAGCCATATGTGTCGAAAATGTTGGGTATGTGTGGTTGTGTCTGTCAGACCATATCTCTATCTCTAGTTTTCTCTCTGTGTGTTGTCGGGGCTCACAAGGGAGCAAAGAATAGTAACACTGAGACCTACATGGCATGTCTTAAGAGGCGACTGAGGTAGGAACCTAGGGAAGCTACCCTAGTAAATCAAAAGTGTTGCAGAAATCAGATATGCTGGCCTACTTGTAGGCATATAACTGGTACAACGTACAATCACTCTTAGGCTTGGATCACATACAAATCACACAGAGTGGTTAACAAGTGGTCAAAATGGAGCATTCGAAAATGAAAAAGACAGATGTGCTGGCCTACTTGTAGGATCATAGCTGGCACAACATACAATCAATCTTAGGCTCAGATAACATACAAATGAAGAAGAAAAAGAAGAAGTCAGTTCGATACAGTGTAATCTTATGTTGATATGTTAAATCAATTTAATTTAAACAATGTTATTTCCACAGGTACTGGAAAACTTGGATTTTCTTTTGTCCGTATTACAGCAATGCTGATCTCATGCAACCGACTTTGGATTGGGACTAGTAACGGAGTAATTATATCTGTCCCGCTTGCTGAGAGTGAGTAGAAGATACATGTAGTAATTATATCTGTCCCGCTTGCTGAGAGTGAGTAGAAGATACATGTAATTATATCTGTCCGCTTGCTGAGGTGAGTAGAAGATACATGTAGTAATTATATCTGTCGCTTGCTGAGGTGAGTAGAAGATACATGTAGTAATTATATCTGTCCGCTTGCTGAGGTGAGTGAAGATACATGTAGTAATTATATCTGTCCCGCTTGCTGAGAGTGAGTAGAAGATACATGTAGTAATTATATCTGTCCAGCTTGCTGAGATGAGTGAAGATACATGTAGTAATTATATCTGTCCCGCTTGCTGAGAGTGAGTAGAAGATACATGTAGTAATTATATCTGTCCCGCTTGCTGAGAGTGAGTAGAAGATACATGAAAATATTGACAGTTGTGCTATGATCTTCTTCTTCTTCTTTGCGTTCGTTCTTTATGACCAATTTTAATCCCTATTTGTGATATGTTTGGTCTTTGCCAAGAACGTGTATAGGTTGCACATTGGTTTGCTAGGCCCCTAAACGCAGACTTCTACACGTTTAGGACATGTGCATCCGATTTCAGCCAAACCTCCTTAGACACCTCTTACGACATGCATGGCAGGTAACAGCTATGCTATCAACCAGTAGCTATGAAGTGTCAAGAGTTCTGTCCTCTCTCCAACCTACTCTTTTCCCAACATAGTTTTTGGTTATCAAATTGACGTCATTGCATTCCAGGCAGACCCATAGGTGCCCAGTCTCCCCAACAGATATCGAAGAGTATGCATACTGATGGTTCCTATGGCTCGCTGATTAAACACACTCTTAAAGCTATACATAAGACTAAGTTTGAGATAGGGAGAATAGCACAAGATTGAATTGAGTGGAAATGTTTGTCTCTGTCTTATGTCCCCTTGGATGCAGCGAGGACTGAAGATGATAACTGATGGTAGTGATGATGATGATGTTGTTGTTGATGATGATGATTGTAATGATGATGGAATTGATGTTGATGATGATAGTAGTAATGATGATGATGATAGTAGTAATGATGATGGAATTGATGATGGTAGTAATGATGATGGTAGTAATGATGATGATGTTGATGATGATGGTAGTAATGATGATGTACACATATGTTTATGTTCTTCTTTGTTCCCTCATATATTTATGTACATAGCTAAAACGTAAAGTGTTAACATTATTTTTGACACCCAGGCAATAAACAACCAATGATTGCCACCTCTGCCAGTCTTGATGGTCCTTCTGGAAGTCGTCCTGGTCCTTCTGGAAGTCGTCCTGGTGGAGTTGTCCGTGTCTACAGTGATACAAGTATAGCCACCAATGTTTCAAGTTCTTTTATTCCATATTGTTCTATGGCACAAGCCCAACTGTCTTTTCATGGCCATAAGGACGCAGTGAAGTTCTTCGTCTCTGTGCCAGGTTAGTTGTCAATTCACAAGCCAAAAACATTTCTTTTATATGTTATTTTATCATTTTCATTTTGTATTGCAATTTCTATTTGTTTTATATTTGAGTAGCATCTGGCAGAATGGATTAGAGTGCTAGCTCCCATTCGGGAGGTCAGGTTTGATCCCGGTAAGGTCAATGCGTTTTTATGTCGGGGCATAAAAATTATAACCTTAACAGTTTTATACCCCGACAGAAAAAACTCTTTTGCCTTACCGTGGATTAAACCCAGGTCTCCTGAATGGGAGTCATCGCTCTAATCCATTCAGCCTGACACTCCACTTATTTTAATAAAACAACCTGAAAAATGAATCGTGATCTGAAACCCTGTGTTCCACTGGGAACGGAAATAGTTGATCCTGATGTCTTTATTCTATTGGATGTTAAATGAAATAATCATATTTTGCCATTTTGTGATGTACTTTTCCAGAAATTTTATATTTATATATATAAGTAGTTTTCATTTACTTCTTCTTCTTCTTCTTCTGCTGTTCTCACTAGATTGGGATTTCAGATTCTCTAATAAAGGCAGCCGACTGCCTCAGATTATCAGCCACGTCATACAGTTTGTCTTCTGCGTTCTCACTAGATTGGGATTTCAGATTCTCTAATAAAGGCAGCCGTCTGCCTCAGATTATCAGCCACATCATACAGTTTGTCTTCTGCGTTCTCACTAGATTGGGATTTCAGATTCTCTAATAAGGGCAGCCGTCTGCCTCAGATTATCAGCCACGCCATACAGTTTGTCTTCTGCGTTCTCACTAGATTGGGATTTTGGATTCTCTAATAAAGGCAGCCGTCTGCCTGAGATTATCAGCCACGCCATACAGTTTATCTTCTGCGTTCTCACTAGATTGGGATTTCAGATTCTCTAATAAGGGCAGCCGTCTGCCTCAGATTATCAGCCACGCCATACAGTTTATCTTCTGCGTTCTCACTAGATTGGGATTTCAGATTCTCTAATAAAGGCAGCCGTCTGCCTGAGATTATCACCACGCCATACAGTTTGTCTTCTGCGTTCTCACTAGATTGGGATTTTAGATTCTCTAATAAAGGCAGCAGTCTGCCTCAGATTATCAGCCACGCCATACAGTTTATCTTCTTCGTTCTCACTAGATTGGGATTTCAGATTCTCTAATAAAGGCAGCAGTCTGCCTCAGATTATCAGCCACGTCATACAGTTTGTCTTGGACGCTAGTGTAAGTGGGCCACCTCTTTCTTCTCAAGTCTGCATATTGGGGACAGTTCTGTTAGATATAATTCCTATGATTTCTGCTTCCCGTTTATGCCGACCTCTTCCCGCAGTAAGTTTTGGCCATCCTTGTGACAGTAGGTCTGACATTCTTACTGCGTTGCTAAATCTCCGAGGCAGATTGGCGATTGTAGAATCCGTTATCCCATTCCTCATTGTGAGGGATTGTTGCACCATGTTATGCGCCTTATGGCCTGGTGCATCCATTTTCTGCAAGCATTTGTTTGGGTTAGCATTCCCTAGTGGACACATGCATCCGATTTCAGCCAAACCTCCTTAGTCGCCTCTTATGACATGCGTGGCAGGTAACAGTGGTCCTATTCTTTACACCCCAAATTTGGGCCCGGTAACCACTTGAGCGGTTTTCATTTACAAGAATCATCATCATCATGTAGCTTGTCCCTGGCAAAACTTGACTTTGATAACAAAAGCTCTACATCTAAAAGGTAGCCTGTTGCAAGTTGCCAGGCTAGCAGGCTGCTGTAAGTTAACAGTTCTTAAGCCACCAGACTGCTGTAAGTCAACAGTTCTTAAGCCACCAGACTGCTGTAAGTCAACAGTTCTTAAACCACCAGGCTGCTGTAAGTCAACAGCTCTTAAGCCACCAGGCTGCTGTAAGCCGACATTTCTTAAACCACCAGCCTGCTGTAAATTGACAGCTCTTAAATCCGCAGCTTTACTATAAGTCAACAGCCCTTAAGTCAGCAGTTTGCTGTACGTTGACATCTCTTAAATCTGCAGCCTGCTATAAGCCTACATATCTTATGCCGACAGCCTGCTATAAACCAACATCTCATAAGCCGACAGCCTGCCGTAAGCCGAGATCTCATAAGCCGACAGCCTGCCGTAGTCGAGATCTCATAAGCCGACAGCCTGCCGTAAGCTGAGATCTCATAAGCCGACAGCCTGCCGTAAGCCGACAGCCTGCCGTAAGCCGAGATCTCATAAGCCGACAGCCTGCCGTAAGCCGAGATCTCATAAGCCGACAGCCTGCCGTAAGCCGAGATCTCATAAGCCGACAACCTGCCGTAAGCCGAGATCTCATAAGCAATATTTTGTAAGTCATTAGTTAATAAATCAGATTATGACTGTATCTTAAATTGTTTCCTTTCATTTTACAAGTTTTTACACTAACATTTTTTAGATATTTATTGTGTGTGTATACACTTGTATTGTAGTTACTTTATGGCTTCTATGTCTGTCCCAGCTTTCAAACTTTGGTGTTTTGCTTTCAATATCATCAGTTGCATAGTGTTGTCTCATCTTCCCTTTTATTATTTAAAAAATTTCTTTTGTGTCTGTTTGGTGTTTGCTATATTCTATAACAGCTTAACGCAAAAATCAGTTAAAAGCGCTATCCCAGCTGTCCTGACTACGTCTGAATTTTTAGTGGGCAAATGCAAGAAGTAAGAGTTTCAGGGTTTTGTTGAATGCATTTTTGTAATTGGTGGTCTCTAGGGCAGAGAGGTAAAGTGTTCAGCTCTCGCTCAAAAGGTACTCGATTTGTACCCCACGTAAAGTTATCTGGATATTTTTCTACAGATCCCTGAACTTAATGTAGGTGAGATCGAGTTTCTAGTCCTACCAGAGATGGTTATTCACACAATATTTCTGAAATCTTCAGCTGTTATTCACACAATATCTGCTCAGACTGCACAGTGTGTATGTCATACAGAAACACAAACTCCAGAGCACATCTTGCAGTCATGTCCATCATACTTACACCAACGTAACGAAACATGGCATCATGAACGAAGCTTACAGAGCTAGCTATGGGGAACTCTCTAAGAACTCCAACTGACGTGCAGCTCCCAACTGACGTGCAGCTCCCAACTGACATGCAGCTCCATAGAGGCAACCTATCTGATGGTTTAGAAGAGCATACGAAACCGAATGCAAAGAAGAAGCAGATTCACACAATATTTCTGAAATGTTCAGCTGTTATTCACACAGTGCCTGTCAGGTCATTATTCATGGTTATCATATTTCTTCCTCAAATCAAGTCCATCTATGTTACAGCTGTGATACAAACTTCAACCTTTCTTCTTCCTCAAATCAAGTCCATCTATGTTACAGCTGTGATACAAACTTCAACCTTTCTTCTTCTGCTTGTGCCATCTATGTTACAGCTGTGATACAAATTTCAACCTTTCTTCTTCCTCAAATCAAGTCCATCTATGTTACAGCTGTGATACAAACTCGATCATTTCTGCTTGTGCCATCTATGTTACAGCTGTGATACAAACTTGGTCATTTCTTCTTCTGCTTGTGTCATCTATGTTACAGCTGTGATACAAACTTGATCATTTCTGCTTGTGCCATCTATGTTACAGCTGTGATACAAACTTGGTCATTTCTTCTTCTTCTGCTTGTGTCATCTATGTTACAGCTGTGATACAAACTTGATCATTTCTGCTTGTGCCATCTATGTTACAGCTGTGATACAAACTCGATCATTTCTGCTTGTGCCATCTATGTTACAGCTGTGATACAAACTTGATCATTTCTGCTTGTGCCATCTATGTTACAGCTGTGATACAAACTCGATCATTTCTGCTTGTGCCATCTATGTTACAGCTGTGATACAAACTCGATCATTACTGCTTGTGCCATCTATGTTACAGCTGTGATACAAACTCGATCATTTCTGCTTGTGCCATCTATGTTACAGCTGTGATACAAACTTGATCATTTCTGCTTGTGCCATCTATGTTACAGCTGTGATACAAACTCGATCATTTCTGCTTGTGCCATCTATGTTACAGCTGTGATACAAACTCGATCATTTCTGCTTGTGCCATCTATGTTACAGCTGTGATACAAACTTGATCATTTCTGCTTGTGCCATCTATGTTACAGCTGTGATACAAACTCGATCATTTCTGCTTGTGCCATCTATGTTACAGCTGTGATACAAACTCGATCATTTCTGCTTGTGCCATCTATGTTACAGCTGTGATACAAACTTGATCATTACTTCTTGTATTTGCCCTCTATGAATTCAGGCTTAGTCAGGGCGCCTGGTATGGCACATCTGACTGCTTTTTGCCTGAAGGCCTGCTTTCTCTTGTTATCAGTATCCCCTCGCCATACAGGCATGCCGTCTCCAACTTCCAAGATATAAAAACTCTGAAATGGAGTCCTCTATTAATGAAAGTCTGTAATTTCAAAATAGTTTTTCTTTCAATTTTTTATGTTACCAATATAATTAATGTTTCCAATGCAATTGTTCGGACACTTAATGAGAATGGAATACAACCAACCACCAATAATAGCATACAATAAAAGAGACCAGGTTTTAGAACCAAGGAACACCAAGAAAAGATAGTTAGACAATATCAAGATCACACTAAATAAACATGGATATAACACAACAATGGGGACTCATCTGGCACTGGAACGCAAATAAAGCTCCCACTTCTACGCTTAACGACAAGAGTGGACAACCAATTCTATATCCACCTAGGGAAAGACAACAGACAATAGACGACCAATATTTCAGTTACCTCCCTTGAATATAATTTTCCCTTATCATTTTTCCCTCACCATTTTATTTCTTTCCAATTTTTCAGAAGTTGTTTTACCAGAAAACTGTAAATATACTTCCCGCTTGGGACAACAGAAAAGTGATTATATTTCTTTGACTTTCCCCTGACGTATTTCTATTGATAATTTCTCACGTATGCTCTCATATATACATATGTATATAGTGCTTGTACACTTGGCAAGACATTGCTAGCTTTTCAGACAAATTTTTTTGCATGTTTCTTTTTCAAACAGTCATTTCCTAAAATTTAGGATTTTTCTCCCATTTTTATATGATATGTAAGTAGTTGTCCGAAAGATGAAAATATCAGAACGCAAAATAAGAAAGTTCGACAAAGTACAGTAATAGACAAAGTACAATAATAGACAAAGTACAGTAATAGACAAAGTACAGTAATAGACAAAGTACAGTAATAGACAAAGTACAGTAATAGACAAAGTACAGTAATAGACAAAGTACAATAATAGACAAAGTACAGTAATAGACAAAGTACAGTAATAGACAAAGTACAGTAATAGACAAAGTACAGTAATAGACAAAGTACAGTAATAGACAAAGTACAGTAATAGACAAAGTACAGTAATAGACAAAGTACAGTAATAGACAAAGTACAATAATAGACAAAGTACAGTAATAGACAAAGTACAGTAATAGACAAAGTACAGTAATAGACAAAGTACAGTAATAGACAAAGTACAGTAATAGACAAAGTACAATAATAGACAAAGTACAGTAATAGACAAAGTACAGTAATAGACAAAGTACAGTAATAGACAAAGTACAGTAATAGACAAAGTACAGTAATAGACAAAGTACAGTAATAGACAAAGTACAGTAATAGACAAAGTACAGTAATAGACAAAGTACAGTAATAGACAAAGTACAGTAATAGACAAAGTACAGTAATAGACAAAGTACAGTAATAGACAAAGTACAGTAATAGACAAAGTACAGTAATAGACAAAGTACAGTAATAGACAAAGTACAGTAATAGACAAAGTACAGTAATAGACAAAGTACAGTAATAGACAAAGTACAGTAATAGACAAAGTACAGTAATAGACAAAGTACAGTAATAGATAAAGTACAGTATTGATTTCCCCTAGTACAGTATATGACAAAGTCTATGACTAAATTGTATTTTTGATCTTACTTCCCCTTCTGATTTGTACTTTATTACTTCCTAATCTTACTTCTCTTCTGACGACTGTACTTTTATTTATATTGTCTTACTTCCCTTCTGATATTGTGACTTATGTCATTACCCCTGTCGTTACTGTACTTTATTACTCCTGTCTGTTACCTGTATTACTATTATCTTCTGTTACCTGATCTATTACTCCTCTGTACGTCTTTTTACTTCCCTGTCCGTTACTGTACTTTATTACAATTCATTTATTTGCACAAGAGCACAGCATTGCATTTGTTTGCCCACCATAATTTTATCTATTTTTGAGCCCCATATGTTAACCCACCATCATCATCATCATCTAGTAAGTAGCTTGCCCTGTGTAGAACTTCCTCACTGTAACAGTCTATAGAAATTTCGATCATACGCCAGAGATATACCTCCCTCTGTTGCAGCAATGCTCATGTCATCTATGACATCATGTATCTTCTTCTTCGAACTCTCCTTATCGACCACTTGTTAAACTACTCTTTATGATCATTATGTGATCTGAGCCTAAGAGCGATTTAACATTGTGTCAGTTATGCGCCTACAAATAGGTCAGCACATCCGATTTCTGAAACGCTTTTATTTACTAGGCTAGCTTCCTAGGCCCTACCTCAGTCACCTCTTATGACATACCTTGAAGGTTGCAGCGTTAATATTCCTTGCTCCCCTTACGACACATGGACGTATCTCATCATGTATCTATCTTTGTCTTGATCTTCCACTACTCCGCTTTCCCAGAATGGAACTTGCTGAATGAAATTAAGCACATATCAGTGTGCCTTGAGCACAGAGATTCTATCCAGTTTTCCAGGTTTTGTTTTCCAGAACTTAATTAATTTAATTCAATCTAGTCCGTCCACCCTTGTGTTGCTGAGAAAACCTGGTAAACTGGATAGAAACTTGGTACTCAAGGTACACTCATATGTGCTTAGTTTCATTCAGCTAGTTCCATTTTGGGAAAGCGGTATAGTGGAAGATCAAGACAAAGACACATGATGAATTACACCCATGTGTTGTCGAGGCTTGTAAGGGGAGCAAAGAATATTAACACTGTGGCCTACAATGCATGCCGTAAGAGGCGATTGAGGTAGGGGCCTAGGAAGCTACCTTAGTAAATAAAAGCGCGCAGAAATCGGATGTGCTGGCCTATTTGTAGGCACATAACTGACGCAATGTACAATCACTCTTAGGCTCAGATTACATATAAATCACACAGAGTGGTTAACAAATGGTTGATATGGAGCGTTTGAAGAAGAAGAAGTTTAAACTAGAAAGGTAGCAAAGCTCCCCACAAGTGCAAGTAATCCTTGCCCACATTGGGCTCACTAGTCATCTACGTACACACAGACAAACATAACGCAACTACCTTCCCTTGGATGAAAACGGTGGTCTCATCACTCGTGATGGACAAGCATCATCATCCGCGATGGACGAGCATCATCTTCAATTTCGTTACCAATAGTTTTAAAAAAATGTGCTTTACAGTAATTTTATTTGAAGATGTGAAACTACATTAGTTGTAATGTAAACCTTTTTGTTTTCAGATTCATCACAACACAAAATGTGTATGTACATACTTCTTGCTTTCTTATCCTTATAGCTAAGTCTTGCTTTGTCAGCCGACAGTTCTTACTAATTTCTAGTTTATTATTTGGGATACAGTTTTGTTAAAGGTTACAATAATAGTTATTTTGTTCTTCTTAAGGGAGGTTATTTTAATACTTTCTTTCCTTGGGGGTATAATCAACAAATAAACAATGTACAGACAGGTATTAAGAGCTTCCGAAAAAACAAATAGACAAACACAGAATTCGAACCACTTACCCTCATTTCTTATGATACCCATCGCCTAGCCTAGCAATACGAGCATCCTTACGAACACAACCAAGGGCCTAGCATTACAAGCGTCTTTACGAACACAACCAAGGGCCTAGCATTACAAGCGTCTTACGAACACAACCAGGCTGGTTGTGTTCGTAGGACACTTGTATTGCTAGGCTAAGCGATGGGTCTCGTAAGAAATTAGGATAAGGGTTCAAATCCTGTGTTTGTAATTTGTTTTTTCAGAAGTTCTTAATACCTGTACATTGTTTATTTGTTGATCATATTCTTCGCTTCCGTTGCTTCCTCTGGGGTTCTTGAAAAAACTCTTTGTTCTCATCTGTCCTTGGGGGTATAAGGTTAGACAAGGTAGTTTCCCATTACATGTTGTCACATGAGTTCTGTATGGGCACAGCGGAGTAAACACAGGGGCCCATGTGGCTGAGTGGTTAAGCCATTGTCTTGCGTCCTGAATGTGGTGGGTTTGAATATGGACCCAGTGCACACGAGTCACAAGACCCCTAGGATTGTTGAAGGAGCTATGGAGTTTGTGCAATACTCTCGGAAGGTAGCATGCTATTTCTGCTGTCAGGGACTGAACCATATTGGGTAATACCTGGTAAAATAGCAAAACACGTAAAAACAAAGTACTATAGTTTTACAAAATACAGAAACAGTGACCATAAACAGCAGCGTTTCAACCCAAATGCCTTTATCAACAAGCGATACAAAAGAATGACGATTTCAGAACACTACAAATGGACGATTACATATGGAGATAGGTTTGAATGTTTCCATATGTAATTGTCCATTTGTAGTGTTCCTAAATGTCATTCTTGTTGTATCGTTCTGATAAAGACCTTAATCAAGCGTAGGTTTGAATGTTTCCATATGTAATCGTTCATTTGTAGTGTTCCTCAAAATTCGTCATTCTTGTTGTATCGTTTGCTTGATAAAGGCCTTTTGGTTGAAACGTTGCTGTATATCGTCACTGTTTCTGTATTTTGTAAAACTATAGTACTTTGTTTTACGTGTTTCGCTATTTTACCAAGTTTTTCTGCAGTCTTCCCCTTTTTTGGTAATACCTGGTGCAATGAAGTTAGTCCTTTGGCTTTACAACATTTAGGGAGTAAACTGGTATTGTATAAGCTGCTGAGTAAACTGGTATTGTATAAGCTGCTGAGTAAACTGGTATTGTATAAGCTGCTGAGTAAACTGGTATTGTATAAGCTGCTGAGTAAACTGGTACTGTATAAGCTGCGAGTAACTGGTATTGTATAAGCTGCTGAGTAAACTGGTATTGTATAAGCTGCTGAGTTTAGCAAGATAAGTTGGGCGAGCAGCTCTGTCCTCTCGGGAAGTGGGAGACTAAGACAAGCTGCATCAGTTTGTAGCAGTCAGGGACTCATAGCTGACTGCTAACGTCAATGTAAGAGTATGAACAAGATTGGCCAAGACTCTACTCCATCTCCCTGTGACGACCCCAGAAACAGACTACCAAAAAGTCTGGCTAAGTTTATGGAGATCGAAGGAGAAGCTAACCTGGTACCCAAAAAAGGCTATGTGGAAGTTGGATATGTCGGACTGAAAGGCGTAGATACCACAGTTTACTCTGACAACTGCAACACAGTGCATTGCATTCTCTGAACTGTATCCTGCTACAGACAACAGAAGTATGAGAACAAGCTGGAAGGAACTGCAAGAGACAGCTAAAGATAGAAAAACTTGGCATGAGTTGGTTGAGGGCAACCCAACCAGGGTTAACTGTCGTTACAGCCTGTAGTACCACTTTTTAGGACGGTGTAGGACAGACGGGATGAGAGCCGGAGGAATTTAATGACCATATGACTGGTGCAGTTGCAGCGAAATTGTTCTAGTTAGAATTGTTCTTTTATGCCTATAACACAAAATAATCCTTGGCTGTACCGTGAATTGAACACAGATCTCTCGCATGGGAGCTGCGCTCTAATCCATTCGGCCAGACTCTCCTCGTCAGGCATAAAAGAGAATGAACTTGTTAAGTTAGGTGTGAATTTGAATCCTCTAATCAAGATGTATAGCCATTGTTAAAACAATTTCATTGTGAGATTGTGAGTCCGGAATAAATTGTTAGTCATTGTAAATTGTTAGTCAGTGGAAATTGTTCTTCTTCTTCTTCTTTTGTCGTCACACTGCTACCGGGTTGTTGCCCAGTGTCGTGGTTTTCTGTTTTTGTCTTGCGCTGTTCTGGTGGCTTGTGTGATTGTTATCTTTGCTCTTTCACAGGATGCTGCCACGCCATCTAACCATCTTTTCCGTGGTCTTCCTCTTGCCTTCTTTCCCGATGTTCTGTTGTAGAAGACTCTGTATACTGTGGAGTTTGGATGCATTCTTATTAAGTGGCCAAACCACTTCATTCTTTGTTTATCTATATAATTCAAGCACGGTTTGTGCCAACTTTCTTTCTTATGCTGATGTTGGTGATTCTGTCTTTTCTTGTGTTGTTGGTAACTTTTCTCAGGCAACGCATTTCACATGTAGTTATTTTTGTGACTGCGCTTTGCTCAATGTCCATGTTTGGCTCTGGTAACACAAAGTAGGTATAAAAATGCTGTTGATCATTTGTTTCTTAGCTGCCTGTGAAATTTTTGGGTGCCTTAACAATGGGGCTAGCTGGTAGGTTACAGCATTTGCTTTTGTACTCTAGCCTCTATCTCTCTATCTAGTTTTCCGTCTTCTGTGAATATGCTTCCTAAGTATTTGAATTCTTTCACTTGGTTTATTTTAGTGCCATTGACATGGATGTCTAGATTATTATGTTTTCTTCCCATATTCATTATTTCTGTTTTAGTGTTGTTGATTTTCATGTCATGTTTCACACAATTATTGTTCAAAGTGTGAATATGATGTTGTAGATCTTGTTCCTTTTGATGTATCAGGCACTGATCATCTGCAAAAGCAGTTCATTTATTTCATCATTATCTGAATTGGACTCTTGAGTTATTGTATCCATATATGCAATAAGAGTAGTGGTGAGAGGACACAACCTTGTCTAACACCTGATGTAATGGAGAACCAGTCGGTCATTCCTTCTGTAGTTCTTACTGTACTCTGGCTATCTTGATATAAGGCCATGATGTTACCTAATAGTTGTCCTTGGACGCCATATTCTTCAAGGATCTTCCATAGTTTGCACCTGAAATTGTTATTCAGTGTAAATTGTTATTCAGTGGAAATTGTTAGTCAGTGTAAATTGTTATTCAGTGTAAATTGTTAGTCAGTGTAAATTGTTAGTCAGTGTAAATTGTTAGTCAGTGTAAATTGTTAGTCAGTGTAAATTGTTAGTCAGTGTAAATTGTTAGTCAGTGTAAATTGTTAGTCAGTGTAAATTGTTGACACAAATTTAGAAGATATACAGTAGACAAGAAATAAGAACCAGTAATTCACGTCTGCACATATTGAATTGTCAGGAAGAAAATTTCAGCTATTGAGTATCAATTTCAGCAATTAATTTCAGCTATTGAGTACCAATTTCAGCAATTAATTTCAGCTATTGAGTATCAATTTTAGCGATTAATTTCAGCTATTATCAAATTAATATTCAATCTCAGCAAATTAGTATAATATTCAGCTATTGAGTATCAATTTCAGCTATTGAGTATCAATTTCAGAAATTAATTTCAGCTATTGAGTATCAATTTAATATTCAATTTCAGCAAATTAGTATCATATTCAGCTACTGAGTATCAATTTATAACAATTTCAGTAAATTAATATCAATTTCAGCTATTATCAATTTAATATCAATTTCAACAAATTAGTTTCAATTTCTGCCAATGATATCCACTTAAAGTATTTGCTGCAAACCTTCACAACTATAAATACAAACATTCTATAATTAATTAATTCTCTTTATCATCCTCTTCTATTTGCTTGTTCAATTTCTTTCTTCTTTATTTCTGTTGTATTGTCACTCCTTTAAAATGTTGCTTTGCTTGAAACTGCAGCACTCACTTATTTGCATTTGTTATCCCAGATTAGCACTGTTGAATTTACTTGTACTGTTAATGCTAAATTGCTGTACATTTTACTGCAAGCCTGAAAGTTAATGTCATTTATATATAGTAAAGTGAGTGCTGGCATTCTAAGCATGTACAGTTTGCTGAGTCAGTGACGTCTGAGATGACTTGGACGGACACGTGTGCTGTATGAGCGATGATAAAATCCCAAAGAACATTCTATATGGTCAACTTGCATCTGGTGCTAGACAACATGGGCGCCCATTATTACGCTTCATTGACACCTGCAAGCGGGATCTAACTTCATGCGGCATAGACAAAGAACACTGGGAGTGACTGGCCAAAGACAGGCAAGCATGGTGAGCGGCAGTGAGGGGCGGCTCAATAAGAAAAGAAGAAAAACACCGTCACATATGGAAGCAAAAGAGAGCGCAGAGGGCAGAAAGAACATCCTATGTATTAGCTCCAGTCTCTAGTTTCACCTGCAGCAACTGGGGCAAGAATTGCCACTAAGAATAGGCAATTACAACCACAAGAGACATTGTGATTCAGCGCAGGACAAACTACGTCACGAAAAACCTATTGTCACTTGGGAGACATAGAGGCCAATGTGTGATGATGATGATGATGATGATGATGATGATGATGATAAAAATGAGTGTAGTAATAAACTGTTTTCACCTGTTGACCTTTGACACAATTTGCAGACTTTAATATTAAAGGCATCCACTACTGAAATGAGAAGCATTATATGCAACAAGTCCCCTGAGTGGTTACCGTGGCCCAAATGTGGGGTGTAAAGAATAGAACCACTGTTACCTGGCACGCATGTCATAAGAGACGACTAAGGAGGATCGGCTGAAATCTGATGTATGTGTCCGCTAGGAATGCAAACCCAAACAAATGCTTGCAGTAAACGGATGCACCAGGCCGTAAGGCGCATAACATGGTACAACGACTCCTCACAATGAGGAATGGGATAACGGATTCTACGTCGCCAATCTGCCTCGGCTTTAGCCATGCTAAGAATGTCAGACCTACATCACGAGGGTAGCCAAACTTATGCGGAAGAGTCAGCACAAACGGAAGCAGGAATAAGGAATTATATCCTACAGAACTGCCCCAGTATGCAGACTTGAGAAGAAAGAGGTGGTCCACTTACACTAGCGTCCAAGACAAAAACTGTATGGCGTGGCTGATAATCTGAGGCAGATGGCTGCCTTTATTAGAGAATCGAAATCCCAATCTAGTGAGAATGCAGAAGAAGAAGTATGCAAGTCATTGAGATCAGCATGGAGTTATCAGTGCTATAGAAAAATCTGACATCGGATCAATCATGGACAATGAACGAAAGAGAAACTGATGGACTGCTAAATGACTAATGTTGAGATGTTGAATGAGATGAAGACCAGAAGCTTATCATCAATATGAAGAGATCATTTGAACATGAAAGAGAGACAATTTTGGATAGCCAGACTTCATGGCATGGAAGAGTATCAACATCTGAGTTGATAGCAAACACAAGAGACAAAGATTTGCGAAGATCCATGATCCCCCTACGCTAGCCGTCACGGCACCTGATGATGATGACTACTGAAATGAAAAACATAATGGGACCGGATTAATTTTTGTTCATATTTTGCAGCTTGAAAAGTTAAAAAGTGTATTTCTTCCCTTCTCTTATATCCTTTGCTTGATAAAGGCCTTTTTGTCGAAACATTGCTGCATATTGTTATTCTTTTTTTATACTTTGTCAAACTACAGCACCTTGTTTTTTTACATGTTTCAGCTTGAAAAGTATATAAATTTTATCTTATTCACTTTTTTTAAACCAAACTCCTGATCGGACCACGTTGTAGAAATAAATAGCATTGTATAAATAAAAAACAGAAATTGGATCGGAATGCGTTGATATATATTTAGCACTAATTTTATATTAAACAATGTTTGCGCTGTGTGCGCAGTTGGTTTATTTTAATAGACAATGTTAGCACATCCTGCTGCAGTTGAGTAGAACAGTTAGTAACTAAGTTAATACGTTTATGAACATACATTTCGCAGGCAAACATTAACCTGTGACCTCTGACACATTTTGCAGACTTCAATGTGAATTTTTTTTCCACTTTGAAAGGTGGTGCTCAAAGACGGAACATCACTGCAGATTCTGACCCCTCAACTTTGACCTCTGCACTTACAGCAAATGGAGATGCAGTTCCTGCGCCACCAACAAACTCTAGGCTAATTCTGTCTGGAGGAGAAGGATATGTAGACTTTAGACTTGGTTAGTTCGCTTACACATCAAATCTGTGTAGTTCTCTCTCTCTCTCTCTCTCTCTCTCTCTCTCTCTCACGATCACCTAAAAGACTGATGTACCAGATCTCTCCATAAATTCATTCATGTGGAAATCTGATTCATGCAACCTTAGCATGGGTGGGTTTCATCACATCTTCAGCGCCGTTTGGAGCTCTGGTGCTTATCCTTCGGCGATGTGTCCGGATTCAGCCACCGTTTACTGGGTTCGCTCTCTGTCAGCTGTCCCCAGCCGTCATCCAAGGCAGCAGATTGACTTCTACACATTTAGGACACGTGCATCCGATTTCAGCCAAACCTCTTTAGTCGCCTCTTACGACATGCATGGCAGGTAACAGTGGTTCTGTTCTTTACACCACAAATTTGGGTCCCGGTAACCACTCAGGTGTGTGTAATTATCATATCATTTTGTGTTGTATACTCTCCTGTCACTGTGCCAATTCTCTCTTGTCACTATGTTCACTCTTCTGTCACTGTGCCAATTCTATCTTGTCACTGTGCTGACTTTCTTGTCACTATGTTCACTCTCCTGTCACCGTGCCGATTCTCTCTGTTGACTGTGTTGTCACTATATTGGCTGTTCTGTCACCGTGCCGATTCTCTCTTGTCACTGTGCTGACTCTCCCTTGCTACTGTGCTTACTCCTCCATCGTGCTGACTCCCCCTCCGACACACTGTGCTGTATCACCTGTTGCTGTGCTGACTCTCTCCTGCCACTGACTCTCTTAATTGTTTTCACTAAAGATTATAACCTTAGCAAGCAACTAGCACTGGTGTTGTGACATGAGTCTTGTAGTAAATGTAACCAATTATTTTCTCAGGTGACGGTGATGATGGGGACTTGACTACATCTTCTTCTATAACTTCTGAAGATGATAATGGGGCTGACAAATCACAGTCTGTGACTAAACTGGACAGTAGCCACATTATCATGTGGCAAGTCACCACCCAGGATTGACCACAGACAAGAACCACATCACTTGAATAATTACAATAATAATATTATTGATGTTATGTTGTTGATGTTGTAATATTTCATATCTTGTTTGAAACTGGAAAAGCAATCTTGCAGAATTTTATAAAAACACGTAATCACAAAGTACTGTAGTTTTACAAATTACAAAAACAATGACAAAATACAGCAATGTTTCGACCAACTGTATTTTGTCATTGTTTTTAATTTGTAAAACTACATACTTGATTACGTGTTTTGCCAATCAAATAATTTTTCTGCAGTCTCATCTATTTTGTGAATATTTTACAATTTTATATTAGATGTTCATGTCTTTGTTGACCATGAGGAACATAGTTGGCTGTATCATTAAGTCCTGTGTTGGACATGAAGAACGTACAGTTAGCTGTATCATTAAGTTCTGTGTTGGACATGAAGAACGTACAGTTAGCTGTATCATTAAGTCCTGTGTTGGACATGAGTCATATCATCTTTAAAGTCATTTTAAAAAAACTTCATTCGAAAAGTTTAAAAATAAACTCCTACAAAATATCTCACCATCTTCTAAGTTACATCGGAACCCTCGCTGGTGCTGCGGAGCTCATGCACTACCACTGAGATCTTCCTGTGTAAGAAAGAGATCGGAACAAATATGGTAACTCCCAAGTGCAATGATCTTCTTCTTCTTCTTTGCGTTTGTTCTTTACGACCAATTTTAATCACGCTTTGTGATATGTTTGATCTTTGTCAAGACGTGTATACGTTGCACATTGGTTTGGTAGGCCCCTAAACGCATAGACTTCTACACATTTAGGACATGTGCATCCGATTTCAGCAAAATCTCCTTAGTCACCTCTTACGACATGCGTGGAAGGTAACAGTGGTTCTATTCTTTACACCCCAAATTTGGGTCCCGATAACCACTCAGGCGTAGTCATCTAGTGTTTTTTACGGTATGGAGTAGCTAGCCCCACGTCTTATCTCCTTAGTCACCTCTTACGACATGCGTGGCAGGTAACAGCGGTTCTATTCTTTACACCCCAATTTTGGCCCTGGTAACCACTCGGGCGGGACATGAAAGACATGAACCTGTAGAAATTAATGACCGTATGGCTAGTGCAGTAGCCGCGAAACTGTTCAGGTTAGGATATTCTCTTTATGCCCCAACCTAAAAAGGATCCTTGGCCTTATCGGGGATTGAACCTGGGTCTCTCGGATGGGAGCCTGTGCTCTAATCCATGTGGTCAGATGCTCATTAAATCATTTTTTAACCTTGGCAAAATCGGCAATCTTCTTCTTCAAACGCTCCATATCGACCACTTATTAACCACTCTGTGAGATTTGTATGTGATCTGAGCCTATGAGCGATTGTACGTTGTGCCAGTTATGCGCCTACAAGTAGGCCAGCACATTCGATCTCTGGGATGCTTTTTATTAACTAGGGTAGCTTCCCTAGGTCCTACATCAGCCCCTTCTTACTACATGCCTTGTAAGTCACAGTGTTACTATTCTTTGCTGCTTAGAGTCTCGCACCACAGGAGACCTTTAGAGCAGCAATAGTATAGTTGGTTAGTTTACCTATTTTGTAAATGCTACGTCCCGAGATGAATGAAAGTCTACCTTTTGTTTTAGACTGTAACATCTCTCAGGTCAACCCAGTCTTGATTAGGTACCAGAGAAACATAATAATGTAGAGGTGGTGGGCATAATGTTGACCACATCACCCACATATAGTGGGCCGTTGGTTCACCACATCACCCACATATAGTGGGCCATTGGTTGATCACATCACCCACATATAGTGTTGCCGTTGGTCAAAGAAAATTACAGGTCTAACACTGTGTTCCCTATTATACCTCGTGGTATGAAAACAGGTTCTTGTACTTTACTTTTATCTATTATTTTAAATTTAGTGTCCCATAGCCTTTTCAGACTTTAGGGTATCTCTCTCGCGATCGTAGACTTTGGGGTATAAAGTGACTGTGTCACTTCACATTTATAGTTCCCTGTGTGCAGGAGGTAGGAGGGCCAATTCCTTTCCTCATGTGTGGAACATCGAGTGTGGGATTAAACCCACACTTTGCATGTGTCCGAATGGATAAGCGAACGCTTATGCGTTATGCTAATCCAACCCACTTGACCTGCTATACTATCTTCAGTTGTTATGTTAAGCAATTGTTCCCTTGTTATATTTATATCTTTCTCTTCACCTTTCAGCTCCCAGCGGAGCACAGGTCATCAATAACTCTCTTCCACCCCTTTCTCTCTCTCTTTCCTTTCCAATTCTTTTCATATCTTGCCTATCTTTTTAATATCAGTCTCCAACTCTCTTCTCCAGATTTTTCTAGACTTCCCCTCCTCCTCTTTCCCTGTGAGTTCCAAAGCAGAGCCTGTCTTGCAATGCATCCGGTCAATCTTCTCAATGTGTGTCCTTTCCATTATCAGCGATATATATACTATTTGTATAGTACTGTTGTGGGCATCGATAGTGAGCCTGATCACAACCCAAACATCCCTGGTTCAAACTCTGCGACAGGCAGTTTGGCAGCAATTTTGTTCAGCGTAGATTTTTACTAATGGTAAAAATAGACCCCACTGTTCAGAAAGCAATGGCAAACTACTGAATGATTAAGTGGTGCCTAGAAAGTTGGCGAGTAGTTTACTGTGGTTGGTGGTCAAGTTCAGTGAACGATATGCCAAGGTTTTCATATTTTTTCAGAGTACTATCTTTAACATTTATGAAAGACTTGGTTTTTTCCATATTTTTAATTGTCACTTTCAGCCAGGGGTACTATTTTATTTTAATACACCATTTTATCAATTTACCGGTTCAGCACTACCATTAACCGTATATGTGTATCCACGTAATTGTTTTATCCGAATCCATGTATCCACATAATTGTTTTCTCTTTTATCATTGCAAGGTCACTGTAATCTTGACCCCAAACGTAGTTGCCTTGTACAGCCACGCAGCTCAGGTATCTAGTCATTCCATTAATGCTTCATAGATAAAGTCTTGGACACTCGGACACTTATTGCAATAAATGTTTATTGTATATATATATCTGTATGTTATATGTATATGTATATATCATGTTGTGATGTAATGAGGAAATATTATAAAGAAATTATGCTAAGAATTGTCAAAGCAACATCAGCTTTTAAAAGTCTACATAAAATTTGGAACTGCAAGTTATATAGTTTTAAAGCTAAATTCAGAATTTTAATTCTTCTTCTTCTTCGTTCTCACTAGATTGGGATTTCGGATTCTTTAATAAAGGCAGCCATCTGCCTCAGATTATCAGCCATGCCATACAGTTTGTCTTGGACGCAGTGTAAGTGGGCCACCTCTTTCTTCTCAAGTCTGCATACTGGGGACAGTTCTGTAGGATATAATTCCTATGATTTCTGCTTCCCGTTTGTGCTGACCTCTTCTGAAGTAAGTTTTGGCCACCCTCTGATGGTAGGTCTGACATTCTTACTGCGTGGCTAAATCTCGAGGCAGATTGGCAACCGTAGAATCCTTTATCCCATTCCTCATTGTGAGGGTCGTTGCACCATGTTATGTGCCTTATGGCCTGGTGCATACGTTTTCTGCAAGCATTTGTTTCGGGTTAGCATTCCTAGCGGACACATGCATCCGATCTCATCCAGACCTCCTTAGTCGCCTCTTACGACATGCGGGCAGGTAACAGTGGTTCTATTCTTTACACCCACATTTGGGCCCCGGTAACCACTCGGTCGATTTTAATTCAAATGTTGTATCAATCCTAACATATGCCATTGAGAGTTGAAAAAAGACTAAAGATATTGAAAGTAATTTGAATGCTTTGAGAATAGATGTCTGCGAAAAATAATGAAAATAAAATGGAAAGAATTCAGAAATAATGATAAAATCAGAGAAATGTCTGGTTTACTACTAGTAGCAATGACATTGAAGTGGAAGGCAAAGGATTCAAGAAAGGGTCGCTCTAGGAAACCCTGAAACAAACTTTCTGCTGAGAGAGGCAAGAAACATCAGACTCAATTCCATGGAAGAGATTGAATGCGTTGCTCAGGACAGCGCGGTATGGAGAAATGTCTTGCAGGCCGTATGTAGCTTATAACAGTACAAGAGGAATATATATCACATTGTTTTGTAATTGCTATTTTATTTATGTCTGGGCTAAGTGTATTGTTATTGTTAGCTTTGTCATGGTGACATAAGTTAATGATCACAGTTTTTTATTAACTCTCTCTTGTGATCACTGTCCAGACTGATGTACCAGATCTCCCCATAAATTCTATTCATGTGGAAATCTGATCCATATAGCCTTAGCATTGGTGTGTTTTACTTCACATCTTCATTTAGAGCTCTGGTGCTTATCCTTCAGCCAGCGTTTACTTGGTTCGCTCTCCATTCTGTAGCCATCTAGTGTTTTTACAGTGTGGGGTTGCTAGTGCCACGTCCAACCTCCTTAGTCGCCTCTTAAAACATGCGTGGCAAGTAACAGTGGTTCTATTATTTATACCCCAATTTGGGCCCCGGTAACCACTCTGGCGTTTTATTAACTGATCTCTGCTTCTTTTTCTTCTTTTCTTGAAGATGGAGCATGCATGGTAATCCTGAATGTTCGATGATGTCGGTCTGTCGCATAACATAACATAATGTAACGCTGTTTGAGTCATTATTCTGAAGTTGATAACATAATGTGCTAGTGATCACATGCCATGGAAATGTCCAGGGTTCGAGGTCAGCTTCTCTTATTTATAATTTTCTGTTCTACTATTTGCCAGGATGTGTTATAATATTTGACATGCACTATTTTCTTCCTTGTCGGAATCAGCTGTTTACATACCAGAATATTCTCTGTTTCTGTCACAAATGTCGACATTTGTTTGAATCATTCAAGTTTCAAAATTTATCTCAAACAATTGTCTATGATCTTCTAGATTTGATTTTGTCTAGTCTTTATTCTTCTTTATATTTAGAATATATCTTTGGTTAAGCTGGCTGCTTCTTCTACTTTCCTCTCTAATCTTGTAATCATGTTTTGTCTGACAGCGTCTAATAAGAAAATACTTCTAGAACAGGCTTTTGTGTGTGCTTCTGAAACTGTTTTTCGTTGCCTCTGTTATCTCCGAGGTTCACCTTTTGTGTAGACAATCTATTGCTTTGTGTTCTAAAGGTCACGGATATGAATCCAGATAGTGCCGTTCTTTTTATTAGTGCATTTTTTTCCAGAGATCCCTAGGATTGTTGCCGGAGTTATGAAATTTGTGTAATACTCTCAGCAGGTTTGCACCATTTCTGCAGCGAGGGACTGGGAAATATAGTGAAGCCCAGTGCAATGAAGTCAGTCTTTTGTCTTTAGACTTTTAGACATCTACTTCTTCTCTCAACTCCCCATGGGGTATAAGGCATCAACAAATTTCCTCCAATCAGATCTTGTCTTGAGAAAGTCAGATTAGTTTCTTCCTGGTCTTTCTCACTTCTTCTCTTTCTCTGTCTACAGTATGTCTCTTTAGGTTACTCCCTACCTCTCTTTAGGTTACTCCCTACCTCTCTTTAGGTTACTCCCTACCTCTCTTTAGGTTACTCCCTACCTCTCTTTAGGTTACTCCCTACCTCTCTTTAGGTTACTCCCTACCTCTCTTTAGGTTACTCCCTACCTCTCTTTAGGTTACTCCCTACCTCTCTTTAGGTTACTCCTACCTCTCTTTAGGTTCTCCTACCTCTCTTTAGGTTCTCCTACCTCTCTTTAGGTTACTCCCTACCTCTCTTTAGGTTACTCCCTACCTCTCTTTAGGTTACTCCCTACCTCTCTTTAGGTTACTCCTACCTCTCTTTAGGTTACTCCTACCTCTCTTTAGGTTACTCCTACCTCTCTTTAGGTGCCCCTACCTCTGTTAGGTCGCCCCCTACCTCTCTTTAGGTCACCCCTACCTCTCGTTAGGTCGCCCCTACCTCTCTTTAGGTCACCCCTACCTCTCGTTAGGTCGCCCCTACCTCTCGTTAGGTGCCCCTACCTCTCTTTAGGTCACCCCCTACCTCTCTTTAGGTCACCCCCTACCTCTCGTTAGGTGCCCCTACCTCTCGTTGGTGCCCCTACCTCTCTTTAGGTCACCCCTACCTCTCGTTAGGTCGCCCCTACCTCTCTTTAGGTCACCCCTACCTCTCGTTAGTGCCCCTACCTCTCTTTAGGTCACCCCTACCTCTCGTTAGGTGCCCACCTCTCTTTAGGTCACCCCTACCTCTCTTTAGGTCACCCCTACCTCCATTTAGGTCACCCCTACCTCCTTTAGGTCCTCCTACCTCTCTTTAGGTGCCCCTACCTCTCTTTAGGTCACCCCTACCTCTCGTTAAGTCGCCCCTACCTCTCTTTAGGTCACCCCTACCTCTCGTTAGGTGCCCTACCTCTCTTTAGGTCACCCCCTACCTCTCTTTAGGTCACCCCCTACCTCCATTTAGGTCACCCCTACCTCTCTTTAGGTCCTCCTACCTCTCTTTAGGTCGCCCTACCTCTCTTTAGGTCCTCCCTACCTCTCTTTAGGTGCCCCTACCTCTCTTTAGGTCACCCCCTACCTCTCTTTAGGTCACTCCCTACCTCTCTTTAGGTCACCCCCTACCTCTCTTTAGGTCACTCCCTACCTCTCTTTAGGTCACCCCTACCTCTCTTTAGGTCCTCCCTACCTCTCTTTAGGTGCCCTACCTCTCTTTAGGTCACCCCTACCTCTCTTTAGGTCACCCCTACCTCTCTTTAGGTCCCCCTACCTCTCTTTAGGTGCTCCTACCTCTCTTTAGGTTTCTCCTACCTCTCGTTAGGTCACCCCTACCTCTCTTTAGGTCGCCCCCTACCTCTCTTTAGGTTACCCCTACCTCTCTTTAGGTCCCCTACCTCTCTTTAGGTGCCCCCTACCTCTCGTTTGTTCACCCCTACCTCTCTTTAGGTCGCCCCCTACCTCTCTTTAGGTCACCCCCTACCTCTCTTTAGGTTACCCCTACCTCTCTTTAGGTTACCCCTACCTCTCTTTAGGTCACCCCCTACCTCTCTTTAGGTTACCCCCTACCTCTCTTTAGGTCACCACCTACCTCTCTTTAGGTCACCACCTACCTCTCTTTAGGTCGCCCCCTACCTCTCTTTAGGTTACCCCTACCTCTCTTTAGGTTACCCCTACCTCTCTTTAGGTCACCCCCTACCTCTCTTTAGGTTACCCCTACCTCTCTTTAGGTCACCCCCTACCTCTCTTTAGGTTACCCCCTACCTCTCTTTAGGTCACCACCTACCTCTCTTTAGGTCACCACCTACCTCTCTTTAGGTTACTCCCTACCTCTCTTTAGGTCGCCCCTACCTCTCTTTAGGTGCCCCTACCTCTCTTTAGGTGCCCCCTACCTTTCTTTAGGTTACCCCTACCTCTCTTTAGGTCGCCCCCTACCTCTCTTTAGGTTACCCCCTACCTCTCTTTAGGTCACCCCCTACCTCTCTTTAGGTCACCCCCTACCTCTGTTAGGTCACCCCTACCTCTCGTTAGGTCACCCCCTACCTCTCTTGCCTAAAAGTGTTTTGGCGGCTGCAAAGGATCCTGTCAGAGACTTGACTTCCTGACATATTTGACCCAGCGTTAGGTCACCCCCTACCTCTCTTGCCTAAAAGTGTTTTGTGGCTGCAAAGGATCCTATCAGAGACTTGACTTCCTGACATATTTGGCCCAGGCTAGTCATGCACAGTGTTTCCACCTTAATCCTCTACTTTTTCTTCAAAAGCTCCATATCGACCACTTGTTAACCTCTCTGTGTGATTTGTATGTGATCTGAGCCTAAGAGTGATTGTACTTTGTGCCAGTTATGCGCCTACAAGTAGGTCGGCACATTCGATTTATGCGATGTGTTTTATTTACTGTAGCTTCCCTAGGTCCGTACCTCAGTTGCCTCTTAGGACATGCCTTGTAGGTCGCAGTGGTACAATTCTTTGCTTCCCTTGTGAGTTCTGGCACCACACAGGCGAATTCTCTTGACTGCTCTCCCAGTATCTGATTGAAAAAATATGTTATGTTTCAGTAGCTAGCATTTTTATATGGTGGGTCGCCAACCCAGCACTCTTTAACCTGAAGAGTTGGGGGTATCCCTCTTAGTCTGATTCCTATCCTTTGATCTGTTCAGCATTGTTAAATCTACCGGCAGCAATGCTACCTCCGACAAAGTTCTCTGGGTTGCTGGAATACTCAAGCCCTCCCACCAACTACACAGGAGGGGACACACAGACACACACCGTTGAGAGTGAAACTTTTAGACTACATACTTCTGAAGTAGTAAGAGATAATATAATTGAAAATGTGTGATCATTAACCTTTGCACCCTGCCCGTCTGCCTGGCGTGTTCGTTGGACTACGTGTGACAAGCTCCCTGTGAGTGCGGGTTCAATTCTGCGGGCTGGCAGAAAAGCCACAGGTTCACCAGATTCACGGTGTTCGTGGCACCGAACTGAAGAGTTACGATGTCCATGACACCAAGCCGAAGAGCTGAAAGCTCAAGTGCTTTTGGATCGGTAAAAAAACACCAAAAAAACCAAACCTTTGCACCCAGCAGCACCTAGAAGCCATTGACTTATCTAATGATAATGTTTATGATTTGATAAATTATTTAATTTTATCTAATGTTTGTTTCTGTTTTTATTTCATTTTTTAAATGCTAAAAATGTGTTAACCATATTTCATTTGTAATGTTGAAGATTTAACTCTCCATGGACCAGGTCAAAAACATGTTTCTACAAGCCATTTGTTTTTAGAACATAAAACAGCCTTTAGTGTGACTCCTGGTAAAAAGGCTCCTGGTAAAAAGGCTCCTGGTAAAAAGGCTCCTGGTAAAAGGCGTCCAATCTTTTTTTTTTTTTTTCTTCCGATCCAGAAGCACTTGAGCTTTTCAGCTCTTCAGCTCGGTGCCATGGACATCGTAACCTTCGGTTCGGTGCCACGAACACCGTGAATCTGGGGATCTGTGGCTTTTCTGCCTGCCCACGGAATTGAACCCGTACACACACAGAGGGCTAGTCACCCACAGTCCAACGCGCTGCGAACACGCTGGGCACGCGGGCAGGCGTCCAATCTAAAGCCACATAATGTAACGTTTGGTCCACAAGAAGTTAATATTGTAACTTGTGAAGATTAGCTTTCATATGTGTTCTGACCTACAAACCAAATCAAGATGGCTGACAACTATTTAATCAGTTTATATCTACATAGTAAGGTTTATATTCATAAAGCCAGTATTTATATCTAATATTTATCATATTATTAATGTAAATAATTTTTTAATTTATAACATTCTTCTTTGGTAATCTCTTGTCATGGGCTTAACTCTTTCACCCTTCAGAGCAGATATATAGGCTTATAGTGTTTTATAGGATGACACAAAGCCTGTATATCTGTCTAATTTTGTATACTTTTTCTTTCTTTATTTACTCCAATCCTGCTTTGCCTCACAGCTTCAGGATAAGAAGAGATTTCTAGAACAAGCTCTTTTATGCGCTACATATATAGTGACTTGTCGCTTCTGTTATCTCTGACGTCCACCTTTTACGTGGACGGTCTTTTGCTTTGTATCCATTGTATCAGAGCAATATTGCTCTTTGAGGTGCACTGTCTGTTTGTAATCTGCTTATATAGCCAACCATTTAATTTGTTGTTTCTTGATGAAGTTTAGTACTGATGATGTACCCACTTTTTTCCTGATGTCTTCATTTCTCAACCGGTCTCATCTTGTTACACCAGCATTCTGCGTAGACTAGTTTTCTTATATCATTTGTTGTCAGCATCTAGGTTTGGCACTGATAGCATAATATGGAGAGAAAAATTGTGTTGTACATTGCTCTTTTTGTGTTCATGGTGACATGTATGAATTGTAATATTGGTGCCAATTGTCCTATGATTTGATTTGTTTTATTGCATCTGTGTTGGATTTCATTTGTCATTCTTCCGTTTGCTGAAAAAATGCTCCCTAGGTATGTAAAGTCTTCGACTTGTATTAATGGACGTTCGTCGATGGAGATAATTTAGTACTTATTGCATAGTAAATGCATCAGGATGTAAAATAAGTTAAGAGGAGGAAAGAATTCATTTACTGCAGACCACAAACTAGACAGTCAGCTTCAGGTCTGTCAGGTTTCCCTAAAGCTTAGTTTTCAGGTCGACCCGGTGTGACACTTGAACCTCGCAGTCAAATTTTCCCAGTCTATGTCACTGGAAACTGGCGTTGGCTTGTGTTTTATACAGGTCATCGGCAGGATGCTTCTTCTTCTGCGTTCGTCCATTATGAATTCAGGCATGACCATAGCGCCTGATTTGGTGCTTCTGACTAATTTTTACGTGAAAGCCTGCTTATCGTTTTATTGGTCTCATCACCCTTCTCCAGCTTCAGAGGTGGCAGGATGATAATTTTCACTTTTCACTCCTACTGAAACAAAAATCCGACCCCAACTTTGCTGGAAACAGAGCCAGGCACAGAACACATCTTCTCAACCATTTTCTTTTATTAAAATCCATGCTATTTTTTGTAATTATTACTGGCAAGTATTATTTTTGTTTGTAACTTTTTTACAGTGAAAATTAAGTTTGTTTCGGAACTAGTTTCTGGTTTGAATTGTGACTGATTTCATATTAATTTAGTTTTGTGATATCAAATTGTGATCAATGTTCTTTCATTTATTTTCTCGGACTTATTTTGTCATTTTATGTTTTCTATTACGTTTTATTATTGCTAATAGAATTTATCGATTATCACTTGACCTTTTGTTGCCAGGGTTCACAAGGGGAGCGAAGAATTGTAACACTGTGACCTACAAGGCATGTCGTAAGAGGTGACTGAGATAAGGTCCAAGAGAAGCTACCCTAATAAATAAAAAAACGCAGCAGAAATCAGATGTGCTGGCCAACTTGTAGGCACATAACTGGCACAACGTACAATAGCTCTTAAGCTCAGAAGACATACAAATCACAAAGACTGGTTTACAAGTGGTCGATATGGAGCATTCGAAGAAGAAGAACTGACGTCACAGCACTCCAGGCAGACCCATAGGTGCTCAGTCATTCCCAGCAGATGTTGAAGGGTATGCATACTGATGGTTCATATGGCTTGTTAACTAAACAAACTTGTCTCTCTGCCCCCCAAGCAACCAGCTCTACTTGTACATGTAATTCCAAACTCATTAAATCGCTAGTTTGATTCAACGCTAATTTTAGTGTCCTCATTCAACAGTAGATTACCAAGAGATCAAAGAACATCCCCCATATCCTTCCTAAACTCCCCAAACAATCAATGATTTGAATGCAAGCATGTCCACTTCTCATTGCGCATGCGCGCCCAGGACAGTAGATCCACGGAGTCTCTGGAGGTGTGCACACAGGAATCCTTTACTTGGAGGTCTAAATTACAAGTACTGAAGTCAAATTAGATCTTGCCTGAATTACAAGGAACACTTGTGATAATAAAAGCAAACCCTCGCGCATAATCAGTCATAGATGCCATACTAGTCACAATGACTACGCCTGAAATCATAACGGACAAGCGAAAAAATAAAAATATGTTTAGATTTTATTATTTGTTTCATTTTGTTAAATACATCTGGAACATTCCTGTTCAATTTTTCTTGTGTCAAATTTGCTTCTATCTGAATGTAAACTATTTTAAACTTTTTGATAAATAATCTCATTAATTTTCTCTTTGCTTTTTTACTTTTAAAAAAATGTATCTAGTTTTAGTGTTCTCTTTTTAAAAAAGTATTTGTTATTGTTTTGTTTCTTCTTTAATGTGTGATGATTATTCAGTTTTTTTTATAGTTCTCTGTATCGTTAGACTCTCTGTGTGTGATGATTATTCAGTTTTTTATATTTCTCTGTGTCGTTAGACTACTCTCTGTGTGATGATTGTACAGTTCTTTGTGTCGTTAGACTACTCTCTGTGTGATGATTGTACAGTTCTTTGTGTCGTTAGACTACTCTCTGTGTGATGATTGTACAGTTATTTGTGTCGTTAGACTACTCTCTGTGTGATGATTGTACAGTTATTTGTGTCGTTAGACTACTCTCTGTATGATGATTGTACAGTTCTTTGTGTCGTTAGACTACTCTCTGTGTGTAGTCACACAGTCAGAGATTTGGTGTAGTTAAGTGGTTAAAGATCTGATGTAAAGCGGTGAGAGTGATGGTGTAGTCAAGCGGTGAGAGTGATGATGCAGTCAAGCGATGAGAGTGATGATGCAGTCAAGCGGTGAGAGTGATTGTGTAGTCAAGAGATGAGAGTGATGATGCAGTCAAGCGGTGAGATGGTGTAGTCAAGTGATGAGAGTGATGGTGTAGTTATAATATAATATCACTAAGCCTTCAATCACGGTAGCTATTCATCGGATACACAAAGAAATAAACCAAGCACAAGCACTGAATCTTCTGAAGATTAACTAGTTATCCATTGATATACAAAAAGAAATCCAGAATGAAGCCAATAAATTATTTAATCATCTGATGGATACATTAGCAATTTGGAAGAGTTAAATTATTTAATCATATGATGGATACATTAGCAAATTGGAAGAGTTAAATTAGAATCAAATGTCTTTTCTCCAATCCTGTTTTGCTGTACAGCTTCAGGACAAGAAGAATCAGATGTATGGAAATAATATTTTTTTTCTCAGACAGATTGCCCACATATCTTCTGAAGTTGTTGTCCAATGTCACATGTTATTCCTGGTCTAGTAACTGGGACAGTGAACACTTGACCAGTCCGGCATATGCATACTTTGTGAGTCAGTAGGTTACGGTTTATGAAGTCAGAGGTCGTAACCACAGGCAACCCAGTCAAATAAAGTCCATGTTTAGCATCGATGTTTATTGACGTCTGCAGAGAAACAGAAATACGATTAATGCAATAATAGAATGTTGGGACGTTCTAAAGATAAAAATATATTCCTTTTTCTTTCAGTTTTGTCACACAATAGTGTTGAGAACTGGAAGGGTCTTTGCCTGGAACCCGCAGGGACAGCGAAGAAGGGGAGGCCGAGAAATACATGGAGACGAGATTTTGAGGCGGAGATCAACAATATAAAGAAGAGCTGGAGGGAGCTGCAGGAGATAGCTAGAGATAGGAAGACTTGGCATGACTTGGTTGAGCGCCTATGCCCCAATTCGGGTAAAAGGCAAAAGAGAGAGTGTTGAAAACTGGAGATTTGTATTCTGAGACGCCTGTGTGTTGCCAGGCCTTCCAAGGAAACAAAGAATAGTAACACTGTGACCTACAAGGCATGTCATAAGAGGCGACAGGGGTAGGAGCCTAGGGAAGCTATCCTAACAAAGAAAAAGCGTTTCAGAAATTGGATGTGCTGGCCTACTTGTAGGCGCATAACTGGCACAACGTACCATTGCTCTTATGCTCAGATCACATACAAATCACACAGAGTGGTTAACAAGTGATTGATATGGAGAGTAAGAAGAAGATATATATATATATATGTAGTAGAGTGAATTACCTCCTTACCTGTGTGTTCATGTAGACATTGAAAGCATAAATATCAATAATTTTGTTTGATTTGATGTTAAAGCCTTCAGCAGATTTCATTTCAATGTTTTGACTTGATTCTATGTACAGATCTTTAAAATCTTTAGTTCCATGTATCTGGAAAAATCAAGAAAATTCTGATGTAGAAAATCATTTATATACTGTAAAATAACTGTAAAATATCTGTAAAATAACTGTAAAATAGCTTGATATTAAAGAGAGTTGGCTATCAAAGAAAATAAATCAAGGAAAATTAAATATTTTGGACACATCAAACGACATGAGTGCATAGAGAAGATAATTTTGGAGCGAATGATGCCTGGATGAAGAATGAGAGGAAGACCTAGAAGACGATGAGTGCAAGGTGTCATTGACGATCTGAGAATGACTGCTGCTGACGTCGACCAACTTGCACAGAACAGAGAGTTTTTCAGAACTGTTGTCATGGGAACCAAGTTCTGGAAGGGACAAGCTACTTCATGATAGTAATGATGAATATAACTGTATATATTATAGACTGTCAAATAACTGTATAGATTATAGACTGTCAAATAACTATAGATTATAGACTGTCAAATAACTGTATAGATTATAGACTGTCAAATAACTGTATAGATTATAGACTGTTAAATAACTGTATATATTATAGACTGTCAAATAACTGTATAGATTATAGACTGTCAAATAACTGTATAGATTATAGACTGTCAAATAACTGTATATATTATAGACTGTCAAATAACTGTATAGATTATAGACTGTCAAATAACTGTATAGATTATAGACTGTCAAATAACTGTATATATTATAGACTGTCAAATAACTGTATAGATTATAGACTGTCAAATAACTGTATAGATTATAGACTGTCAAATAACTGTATAGATTATAGACTGTCAAATAACTGTATATATATATGATAGCAGACAGGGGTTTTCAACCTGTGTTGTACGCACTCCAAGAGCTGCGATAAAGAGAGAAAAATACTGTGTTCGTTAACAATAAATTCAGGGTGCACAAAACAAAAAAGGAAATTATCTTCTTGCTCCATATCGACCACTTGTTAACCACTCTGTGTGATTTGTATGTGATTCAAGCCTAAGAGCGATTATACGTTATGCTAGTTATGGGCCTCAAGTAGGCCAGCACATCCTATTTCTGCGCGCTTTTTATTTACTAGGTAGTTTCCCCTAGTCCCTACTTCAGTCGCCTCTTACGACATGCCTTGTAGGTCACAGTGTTACTATTCTTTGCTCCCTTTGAGAGCCCCAGCAACACACACGGGCAACTGAAGTGTAATATTGATGATTCCAACAATCAATCAATCACTCAATCAATCAATCAATCAAATCACAAGTAAGTTGAATGCATTTTAAAATAGATATCTGCGAAAAATAATGAATATAAAATGGAACGAATTCAGGATAAGTGATGAAATCAGAGAAATGTCTGGTCAACCACTAGTGACATTTGTTATAAGAAGGAGAAGATGGAGATATGTTGAATATACCTTGAGAAGAAATGTCTTGTCAACCACTAGTAACATTTGTTATAAGAAGGAGAAGATGGAGATATGTTGAATATACCTTGAGAAGAAATGTCTTGTCAACCACTAGTGACATTTGTTATAAGAAGGAGAAGATGGAGATATGTTGAATATACCTTGAGAAGAAATGTCTTGTCAACCACTAGTAACATTTGTTATAAGAAGGAGAAGATGGAGATATGTTGAATATACCTTGAGAAGAAATGTCTTGTCAACCACTAGTGACATTTGTTATAAGAAGGAGAAGATGGAGATATGTTGAATATACCTTGAGAAGAAATGTCTTGTCAACCACTAGTAACATTTGTTATAAGAAGGAGAAGATGGAGATATGTTGAATATACCTTGAGAAGAAATGTCTTGTCAACCACTAGTGACATTTGTTATAAGAAGGAGAAGATGGAGATATGTTGAATATACCTTGAGAAGAAATGTCTTGTCAACCACTAGTACATTGTTATAAGAAGGAGAAGATGGAGATATGTTGAATATACCCTGAGAAGAAATGTCTTGTCAACCACTAGTAACATTTGTTATAAGAAGGAGAAGATGGAGATATGTTGAATATACCTTGAGAAGAAATGTCTTGTCAACCACTAGTGACATTTGTTATAAGAAGGAGAAGATGGAGATATGTTGAATATACCTTGAGAAGAAATGTCTGGTCAACCACTAGTGACATTTGTTATAAGAAGGAGAAGATGGAGATATGTTGAATATACCTTGAGAAGAAATGTCTTGTCAACCACTAGTGACATTTGTTATAAGAAGGAGAAGATGGAGATATGTTGAATATACCTTGAGAAGAAATGTCTGGTCAACCACTAGTAACATCTGTTATAAGAAGGAGAAGATGGAGATATGTTGGATATACCTTGAGAAGAAATGTCTTGTCAACCACTAGTAACATCTGTTATAAGAAGGAGAAGATGGAGATATGTTGGATATACCTTGAGAAGAAATGTCTGGTCAACCACTAGTGACAGCTGTTATAAGAAGGAGAAGATGGAGATATGTTGGATATACCTTGAGAAGAAATGTCTGGTCAACCACTAGTGACATTTGTTATAAGAAGGAGAAGATGGAGAGATGTTGGATATACCTTGAGATGCAAAGGGTTTTTCGTCCGCTCCATACGACCACTTTTTAAACCATTCTTTGTGGTTTGTATGTGATCTGAGCCGAAGTGCGATTTTACGTTGTATCAATTTATGCACCTATGGTGACTAAGCCAGTACATCTGATTTAGTGCCAGCATTTTATTTAATAGGGTAGATTTCTCTAGAAATGCAACCTCTTTGACTAAGTGCGGCGTACATTTTTGCATCGTATGACGAGCACTCTTTAATGATCTTTTTAACGCCGTATATTTTGGCTTCGATCTACGCCAAAGAGCATTTATTACTTTGCTAATTGTTCTGACTGGGTGTGGTCACTCCGGTTTAGGAACATTAGCAACCCTTCTAGGACTAGTCAGTGGGATGGTCACTTGTCGGCTGCTTTGTGTATTCATTGCTCTTTTACGATCATCTTTCGCCGTATATTTGGGCTTTATGATCTACGCCAAAGAGTCTGTTAACACTGTGCTCCCTTTCTGACTATGTGAGGTCGTTCCGGATTAGGAACATTTCTCAGTATTTTTGTGCACATAATCTTGTCCTGGGACGGCATCTTACTCGTGTAACACACCGTGAAAAGTGTCGGATCTCATCAATGTTTGGATCTGAACAACCTGTCAAATCTTGACAATGTCGGTCTTACTTTTATGACCCCGTTGAGTTTATTCCGGAGTAGGAACATTCTTAGCATTTTTTGAGGCGCGTGTCGGTACTTGGCAATTTGCAGTTTCTACTCTGCATTTCCCCTTGCCCTGGAAACACTGGACTGGGGCTGAACACAGATATTCTAGAGGGTCGTTTTAATCGGCGCTAGCAACGCAACTGAAATTTTGCGCTCGACAACATCACCCACCTCAGTTCTTCCGGGGATATTAGTTGTTATTGCAACAGTACATTGCCCGGTTGTCCCGGGAGGGCAGTTTCGTTAGGCACTAAAACGCAACTTTAGGATTTGTGCTTGGCCAACCTTACCCGGTAAATGTATCTGCGCTAGGCCTTTGATACGGAGTTTACAGCAATCTTCCCATGTGTCGTTATGATACGTTAAGTCTCTTCAGACACTTGCCGAGACCGTTGATTCTTGCCCCACAGCTGGCAGTTTTAGTGCGGTCATTTACACTGGAGAAGTTAGCATTCGTTCACAGACGACTCGTACGATACTATTTCATACGTTTCAGCAACTATTTGGGCAACTTTTCATTGGACGTTCGGCCAGGAGATGTGTGTATTTTGTTCAAGGCTTTTGGACCTGCATTATTTTTCCGTGCTTGCATTACTACCACTACCTGTAGCTCTCCCTCGATCCCTACCCGCTTAGCAAGACAGAATCCACTGTTTCCATGGTCACAGTGGAGGTGGGGTAGGATCTTTAATAGTGCCTGCTCACTAAACCTGGTACGACGTTGTCCCTAGAACTGCGCCTTTGACCCCGCAAAGGGTTCAAGAAAGAGAGGACGACCTAAGGAGACCCTGAAACGAACTTTGCTGAGAGAGGCAAGAAATATCGGTCTCAGTTCCATGGAGGAGATTGAGCGAGTTGCCCTTGATAGAGCGGTATGGATAAATTGCTTGCATACATTATGTAACGTATAACAGTACGAGAGGAATTATTATTATACCCCAGACTGTGATGTGTACCTTTGATGCTGTAACGTTATCCACAAATAGGTTGCTTATTGTGTTGTGTGAAACCAGGGATGGTAAGTTAGCCAAGACCCAGTCGTCACTGCCATTGACATTAATACCAAACTCATCTGTAGTCAGTGTTATGTTACTTCCTTCCATCTTGATAGATGAACCACTTTTTGTGAATGTTGATTTGACTTCCAGCTGTAAACAAACACAAATCTGGCTTAAGAACAAGTAAATGTGATGTGACAAATCTTCTTCGAACGATCGATACCGACCACTTGTTAACCAATATGTGTGATTTGTGTGTGATCCAAGCATTAGAATAAAGCAAGAGGATTGACTTCATTGCACCGGGTTTTACCCCGTATGGCTCGGTCCCTCTCCCCAGAAATGGCATGCCACCTGCCGAGAGGATTGCACAAAGCACGAGCTCCGTAGCTCCGGCAACAATCGTAGGGGTCTCTGGAAAAAGTCTGCACTCGTGAACAGAAGGCCGCGGTCCGGATTCGAACCCACGACCTTCGACTCGCAAGGCAAAGGGCGTAACCACTCAGCCACAGAGAACCTGAAGCATTAGTGTGATTGTACGCTGTGCCCGTTATTCCCCTAGAAGTAAACCAGCACATATAATTTCTGGGTAGCTTTCCTAGTCTCCTACCTCAGTCGCCTCTTACGACATGTTCTGTAGGTCGCAGTGTTACTATTCTTTGCTCCCCTTCAACCCCCGGCAACACACGGGTGAATGTGACAATTCAATTCTTATGAAAATGAAATCGTGTCATACCCTTTACAAGACTTAGACATCAACCACAGTAAACGAGTTGTAGATTTTCTAGGCACCACTTATACATTCAATAGTTTGTCAATGCTTTCTGAACGGTGAGGTATATTTTACCGTTCCTAAAAATTCAAGTGAACTAATGTGCTTCTAAATGTACCCGCCGCAGAGGTTGAACCAGGTACTCTCGGGTTGTGATTGAGCTTTGGTCACATGATGAAATATAAATATCTGTTGCAAAACATAGTGGATGGCAAAATGAATGAGAATGGAAGAATGGGATGTCTAAGGAACATTTCTGTGAACATTGGGGGTCAAGACTTATACTGATCTAATGATCGTTGTCATGGACAGAGTACAATGGAGAGACATGATCAGATGATCACCTGCATTTGGACTGTCTAACTTGATGATTCACCAGTATTTGGACTGTCTAACTCGATGATTCACCAGCATTTGGACTGTCTAACTTGATGATTCACAGTATTTGGACTGTCTAACTTGGTGATCCACCAGTATTTGGACTGTCTAACTTGACGATCCACCAGTATTTGGACTGTCTAACTTGGTGATTCACAGTATTTGGACTGTCTAACTTGGTGATCCACCAGTATTTGGACTGTCTAACTTGACGATCCACCAGTATTTGGACTGTCTAACTTGGTGATCTACCAGTATTTGGACTGTCTAACTTGGTGATCCACCAGTATTTGGACTGTCTAACTTGATGATCCACCAGTACTTGGACTGTCTAACTTGACGATCCACCAGTATTTGGACTGTCTAACTTGATGATGATGATGACAGAGTACATCAGATCAGATGTTTCATCTGCTACTGTATGATAGTAGATGGTACCATCTGCAACTGTTAAACCTACTGCCTTGTGAACAAGGGGGCTTGGTAGAGCTAAAGTCTATGGGAGTAAACTTTGATTAAAAAAATTCCCTATATCTTGTGGGTCAGCACAGTTATACAGAAGGCTAAATGAGTAAACCTTGACCACAAATCCAGAGGAAGGGACTATAAGGCAAATAATGGTTCTGTCTGTATTCCATTCCATCTTCTGGCATCCCCTGCAAATCCTGCTTGATTCCAAACGTATGGACTTTGTCTTTAGTTTGGATGAAAAAAAAAGAGCAATGTTCAACACAATCTTTCTCCCCACACTATGCTATCAGTGCCAAACCTGGACTGACAACAAAGGATAGAAGAAAAATAGTCACAACAGAGATGAAGTGTCTACGCAGAATGCTGGGTAACAAGAAGAGACCGGTTGAGAAATGAAGACATCAGAAAAAAGTGGTACAACATCAGTACTGAACTTTATCAAGAAACAACAAATTAAATGGTTCGGCCACATAAGCAGATTACCAACAGACAGTGCACCTCAAAAGCAATGTTGCTCCGATACAATGGATACAAAGCAAAAAGGAGGCCACGCAAAAGTTGGACCTCAGAGGTAACAGAGGCGACGAAAGACGCTATTTATGAAGCGCACACAAGGGCCCGCTCTATAAATCATCCTGATGCTGTGAGGTAAAACATGATTGGAGAAAAGAAAGAAAGAAACAGTACGGTAGAGATGAGGTATGGGCAAGGCACATTCCATTTATCAGCTGCTCACAGCTATACATAAATGGAGAGGACACTTCATCTTTGCTTTTGACTTGGATACATGAGCTGAAAGGCAAAATAGACAAGCGCAAACTCAGAAATTGTCACAGTAAAACACTTGCCAATTGACCGCATGTAAAGAAAAAAAATGACCATATACAGAGAGCATGCATAATCTGACAACTTCATCACCAGCTTTCAGAATCTGTTGATGATGATAGATGTAAACACACAATTTAACAAATAAAATCCCATTCAATTTGTCTTCCTCCATTTATCAAGACTGCCTGGTGAATGAAGACACTAAAATGGATGTTGTATCGATCCAGCAGTTTTAGAGTTACTTGTTATATAAGTTATGATAAGACAGAAGTTATGATCATATTAAAAAAGCAGACTTTGACAAAATGCACCATCACAGTAAATGGGACTGATCTAAGACAAGTGCAGCAATCTAAATACCTCGAAGTCCTGGTAACATCAGATGGCAGATGCCAATCAGAAATAAAGAGCAGAATAGGACACGCGAAAGAATCGTTCCTGAAAATAAGAAGCATTATCTGCAACAAGTCCTTGTCAATCCCGATCAGAATGCGAGTTATTCAGTGCTACATAGAACCAATACTGACATACGGATGCGAGTCATGGACAATGAACACACCGATCGAAAAATCTCTGAGGGCCACAGAAATGTGGTTTTATAGAAGAATGATGAGAATCCCATGGACTGCTAAAATGACGAATGTTGAGGTGCTGAATGAGATCAAGACACAGAGAAGCTTATCATCAATATAAGAAAGAGGCAGTCATCATTTTACGGGCATGTGATGAGCAAGGGAGCTTTAGAACACATTGTGACAACCGGTAAAATAGAGGGTAGACGACACAGAGGAAGACAGAGACAGGGGAAGACAGAGACAGAGGAAGACAGAGACAGGGGAAGACACAGCGTCAAAATCTGAGTTGATAGCAAACACCAACGACAGAGATTTGTGGAGATCCATGATCGCCTACGCTAGCCGGCACGGCACCTGATGATGGTGATGATAATGTTGTATAAGTAGAACTGGATGCCTGCGAGGCGGAGTGAGGAGAGTGTGTTTAAACAGTGAGTCACAGGAACCATCACTAAGCATATTTTTCAACATCTGTTGGGGGAGACTGAGCTCATTTGTGTCTGCCCGGAAAGATGACATTAGTTTAATAACCAAATGAAAAAAGCTGTCTTTATTGCGCCCTGTGTTACCGATTTTTAGAGCAGTGAAGCACAGGAAGGACATCAGCCTGAGGAATTTCATGGCCACGTGACTAAGGCAGTCTCCGCAATACTGTTGAGGTTAGGATTTTTTTTCTTTATGCCTCGACAGAAAAAACTCCTTGGCCGTACAGGAAATGGAACTCGGATCTCCAGAATGAGAGACCACACTCTAATCCATTCGGCCCGATGCTCCTCCGTAACCAATAAATAGTGGCGTCTGTGGCCTAGGGGATAGTGATACAGTCTATTAGCCCCGACGTTCTGAGTTCGAATCACGCTGCGGATAGTTTGGTTGTAAATTGTTTCGCGTGGATTTTTACAAAAGGACGATGGCACCACGAGTTCAGAAAGCAATGGCAAACTACTGAACGTAATAATGCCTAAAAATCACAAACAGCGTTAAAAAAGCTGGGGTTGATTCGTAAAGTCCTGTAAAGGATATGCAATTAACTTTTAACCAATAAATAAGTATTAAAACTCACCGATGTTTCCTTCGACTCGAGAAATAATGTTGAATTGTATCTTGCACCCAATGCAGCATCATTGAAGGACATGGTAATGATTCTAGCTTCAGCCAAAACTCTCAGAAAGTCTCTTCCTCCAATGGTAGTCAACTCTATGCTAGCCATACCATGGTGACTCATTCCAAAGATGTATAGAAGCCACGCGATCACCTGTTACAAGTTGATCAATCAAATCTTATACAATGTTTTCATTTGCATATACAATAACACAAATCAAATCTTCGGTACGCCCGAGTGGTTACCGGGGCACAAATTTGGAGTGTAAAGAATAGAACCACTGTTACCTGCCACGCATGTCGTAAGAGGCGTCTAAGGAGGTTTGGTTAAAATCGGATGCAAGTGTCCGCTAGGGAATGCTAACCCAATACAAATGCTTGCAGAAAACGGATGCACCAGGCCGTAAGGCGCATAACATGGTGCAACGACCTCTCACAATGAGGAATGGGATAACGGATTCTATGGTCGCCAATCTGCCTCGGGATTTAGCCACGCAGTAAGAATGTCAGACCTACCATCACGAGGGTGGCCAAAACTTACTGCGGGAAGAGGTCGGCACAAACGGGAAGCAGAAATCATAGGAATTATAACCTACAGAAATGCGCCCAGTATACAGACTTGAGAAGAAAGATGTGGCCCACTTACACCAGCGTCAAAGACAAACTGTATGGCGTGACTGATAATCTGAGGCAGACGGCTGCCTTTATTAGAGAATCCGAAATCCCAATCTAGTGAGAACGCAGAAGACAAACTGTATGGCGTGACTGATAATCTGATTAAGACGGCAGCCTTTATTAGAGAATCCGAAATCCCAATCTAGTGAGAACGCAGAAGACAAACTGTATGGCGTGACTGATAATCTGATTAAGACGGCTGCCTTTATTAGGGAATCCGAAATCCCAATCTAGTGAGAACGCAGAAGACAAACTGTATGGCGTGGCTGATAATCTGAGGCAGACTGCTGCCTTTATTAGAGAATCCGAAATCCCAATCTAGTGAGAACGCAGAAGACAAACTGTATGGCGTGACTGATAATCTGATTAAGACGGCAGCCTTTATTAGAGAATCCGAAATCCCAATCTAGTGAGAACGCAGAAGACAAACTGTATGGCGTGGCTGATAATCTGATTCAGACGGCAGCCTTTATTAGAGAATCTGAAATCCCAATCTCGTGAGAACAGCAGAAGAAGAAGAAATCCCAATCTCGTAAGAACAGCAGAAGAAGAAGAAGAAATCCCAATCTCGTGAGAACAGCAGAAGAAGAAGAAGAAATCCCAATCTCGTGAGAACAGCAGAAGAAGAAGAAGAAATCCCAATCTCGTGAGAACGCAGAAGACAAACTGTATGACGTGGTTGATAATCTGAGGCAGACGGCTGCCTTTATTAGAGAATCCGAAATCCCAATCTCGTCCGAAATCCCAATCTCGTGAGAACTCGTGAGAACAGAAGAAGAAGAATCTGAAATCATAGAACACGTTTTCTTCTTCTGTGTTCGTCCACAATGAATTGAGGCGTAGCCATGGCGCCTAGTGTGGCGCTTCTGACTGATTTTTACGTGAAAGCCTGCTTACCGTTTTATTGGTTTCCTTGCCATACAGGTAGGGCCTTCTCCGACTTCAGAGGTGGATATGTTTTTATTTTAGGACCCTTATGGGTTTATTGTCTGATTGTGTAATTTATGTCTACCGTATAAGCATCACCAGGTGCCAGGCCGGCTGGCGTAGGCGGTCATGTTATGTCTGCCATATAAGCATCATCAAGTGCCATGCCGGCTAGCGTAGGCGGTCATGCTATTTCTGCCATATAAGCAGTTTGAATTTCTTCGCTTCTTGTGTATCCTTTGCTTGATCGTAGCCTTCAATAACCATACGGCCAGCAGACTCAGGTAAAAATTCTTGACAATAAGACCACAACCGTCACGTGATCTCGCATTCCAGTATTGTTGTATATAGACGAATTCATTTTAAAATCAACACAAAATGTTAAATCAAAGTTATATTATGCAACAAGTTCAGTTTATCAATAAGGAATATCAATATTATGAATATTTTCCATCAATAAATAACCATAGATTAACAGAATTGAGTAAAATTGCGAAAAAGCTTGCAGTGTTCTATCAAACATATACAAAACTAGGTCAAGAGTTTCCCGGTCAGTTATATGACCCAATATTAGAGATGGCTGTTGCTTGATAAGGTCCTTTTGGTCGAAACGTTGCTGTATATTGCTGTTTGTACGTTGTAAAACTACAGTACTATGTTTTTATTTGTTTCGCTGTTGCTACAATGTGCTTCCGTATTTTCTTTAATTTAAAAAAAATAAATCTGAGTAAAATTTAGATTTCCTATACAGCAGACATAACATATACAGTCATACAGCGTTAGGGATTTATTATCTATTTATTTAATGCTGAGGGACAACGTTTCATGGGTCTATTGTCTATTATCTATTGTCTATTGTCTATTGTCTATTCCCAGGTGGAAGATTTAGTTGGCTGTCCACTCTTGCCGTTAAGCGTAGGGATGGGAGCTTTAATTTGCGTTCTAGGGCCAGATGAGTCGCCCTTGTTGTGTTATATCCATGTTTATGTAGTGTGGTCTTGATATTGTATATCCATCTTTTTCTTGGTTTTCCCTTAGCTAATGGGTACGGTGAGTAAATGGACTTTGGGATGGCTGCTGCAGCGGAGGACATAGCACGCATGGGAGTGCCCAATGTGCCATGACATCGATCGCATAACATGAAAATCGAACATCGTGGCATATCCCAAAGGACGTAGCCATCAACCACAGTAAACGAGTCGTTGATTTTAAGGGAACCACTTATACGTTCAGTAGTTTGCCATTGCTTTCTGAACGGTGAGGTCTATTTTACCTTTTGTAAAAATCCCACGGAAACGAATTTGCTTCCAAACTTGTCCACCGTGGGGTTTGAACCAGGTACGCCTGGGTCTATGATCGAGCTCACTACCGCTTGAGCTACAGAAGCTCACCGCATAACATAACATAATATAACATAATATAACATAACATAACATAACATAACATAACATATATCAGATGGTAGATGCAACCTACCAGTGTGTTAAGTAACGCTGTAAACATCATAACCGTCAGAATGCAGTAGAGAAAATATCGCTTGCGTCCTCTGATGCCAGTCCGATGAAGTGCTTCCTCTTCCACAAGCACAAACCCTGCTCTAGAAAGATGAACAGAATAGAACAAGATCAGATACCCATTAATAGTTGTGTTATATTATTTAATCAATATTCGTAATAGCGATGAATCTACAACACTAACCAGACTGCAAGAACTCGAAGTTAAGTGTGGTGTAGCTCGACAAGAACGCTATGCTGGCAGACAAAGAAGAATTGTAAACCAACAAAGAACCGGTGTCGTTAGTCGCCACATCTGATGGACATACTGAGGGAGAGATCGGAGCACTTATGGACTAATTTGTTCGACGTGCATTGATGATGATCCGACGACTAAACTAAATTAATCAATATTCTGGCACATTGGGTATTACCATGCGAGCTCTATCCTCCCCAGCAGCAGCCATACTCCCCTTCCTCACCGTACCCATGTGAAAATGATTAGTACCAATTAATAGTCTAATAGCCGTCCATCGCAAGCGATGATGACAACAATCTCAGACGTGTACTGTTGCACCTCTCTGGTGTGTGCGGAGGTGACTGTAGAGTCAATCCTAGAACAGAATCCCCGACCACAGGTGGGGCATACATGATCAAGGTTAGACATGTGCGTGTTGTGTGCTCTGTCTTTTCGCGCTGCTCGTTTTCTTTGTGACTCAACAATACGATGATTCTCAGCTATTCGGGTTCCTCTTTTGTTGTTACAGCGCCACATTTGGCGATCTTGCGCAAGGGATTCCCAGCACGTATTGTCTATATCGAAGCATTTCAGAGACACTTTAAGAGTGAAATAATAGACCAATTAAGAGACCAATTAATAGTAAAAATTTAAACCGAATGCACCAGTTTCAAGAGTGTACAACCTGAAAATGGAATCATCAAGAGGAAGAGGCAGACCAAGAAAAAGATGAATTGATGGAGTTAAAGACATCTTAAAACTCCACAATACCACTGCGTATCAATCGACCGAGCGTGCACTATCTCGGAAACCGATCATAAGTTAAACCTGCTACGCCTAGCGGACAAAAATGCAGAGAAATACAAAAGAATAGTAAAATTATACATGGAGACTAACTCTGTCACAAAAACTGCACCGAGATGGACACCAGAGGGTAAACAAAAACCACACATTGTGGAGAACAGTTGAACAGGAACTGAAAGAAAAGAATCACAACTGGAACACAATACAGAGGAGGGCCAAGAACATAGAAGTGTTCATGTGTTGCTGTCCTAAGCGCCAGGAGCGTCCCAGGCTAGATCAGTAGTTCTTAACCTTCTTCTTTGAACCCCCAAGAATGATGAGTTTTCTTCCTTTTTCTTATGATTAAGTGAGGGAGAGTACCTGGCTTTCTTTCAGACCCAGAAACCTCCAGCTCTAGGATTGTAGTGCTATGCTTAGTGCTGCGCAGACTCCTACTCAGGTAGGGTCTAGTTCTTAAACTAAAAGGTGCGTCTTCCCTGGGAGATATGAAACCTAATGCAAATTTAGTCAATTCAGTTTTTTGTTCATTTATTTTTCTAATTAAAATTCGCTTTTTAAAATTAAAACTGTCAATTATTAAGAACATCATTGATTGATAGGAACTTCATCATTGCACTTCGATGATTAACTATGTGTGCTCCGATCTATTTCTTCAATAGGAAGATTTCAGCTGCAGTGCACGAACTCCGTAACGCCGGCGAGGGTCCCCGGTGTAATTTAGAAGATCTTAACAATATTTTGTAGAAACACGTAATCACACGTAATCAAAATATTTTGTAGGAATTTAAGAAAAACAAACAAACTTTTTTCTAATCAATTTTGACCCAGCAGCGACTTTCCAGTCTTGCTCCATTCGATTTTGAGCTGCCAAGGGTTCTTTTACGTGCTCAACTTCAACACGGGACCTACGTTTTATCGTCCATCTCCATTAGGACTAGGAACTTGATCTCACCTACATTAAGATTCCATAAAATCAAGGAATCGTTTACTGTTGTTGATAGTGACGTCATGCAAAGAATATGCCACGATTTTCATTTTTGATATCATACATGCACGCACATGTGCACCAGATATACATGCACACATGGGACCAGATACATACGCACTGCACGATGCGCACAGATATATACCACATGACGACATGCGCACCAGATATATACCACACATGTGCGCACATACACGCCATCCATGTATACACGCAAACACTACACATTTACATATCATACATGAACAAACACACACACACACACACATACATACACATAACAGCAGAAGGCAAGAGAGAATTATCATGTACCGGAAGTTGCTGTTGTGCTGTGCATTGACTTTTCTCTTGCGTACAGCTTTAGCTCTCATAGACAGCGTCGATGCTCCAAGCTGGCCCACAGACATAGGTGACTGGGGATCAGATCTCACACCAACCATGGACACATCCCCTGTGCTTATTCCTGGCTGTTGATATTTAAACGAGGTCAAGAACATCAGTGAACTGATAACGGCGGTTGGCAGTTACGCCATGTTTATAATGGTACGCTTTCGTATCTTAATTAATATAATTTTATTTTATTATTTAATTTTGGATTAACAAAACTGATTTCACAGCAATGAAAACAAATTCATCCATTCAGACTATTCAGGAAATTGTAAATTACACAATTGTTGATGTCAATATAAAACCAATAAAGTAAATCAAATGATATGAAAAACGGCGCCAATTTTAAAATGCAAACATGTAACCATGAACACAAAAAGAGCATTGTTCAAAACAATCTTTCTCCCCACATTACGTTATCAGTGCTAGATCTGGACGCTGACATCAAATGATAACAGAAAACTAGTCACAACAGAGATAAAGTGTCTATGCAGAATGCTGGGAGTTTCAAGAAAAGACCGGTTTAGAAATGAAGACATCAGGAAAAAGTGGGTACAACATCAGTACTGGACTTCATCAAGAAACAACAAATTAAATTGTTTGGCCACATAAGCAGATTACCATCAAACAGAGCGCCTCAAAGAGCAATACTGCTCAGATACAATAGATACAAAGTAAAAGATCATCCACGCAAAAAAGTGGACCTCAGAGATAACAGAAGCGGTGAAAAACAATGTTTATGAAGAACACACAAAAACCCGTTCTAGAAATCACTTATCCTGCCGCTGTGAGACAAAACAGGATTAGTGAAAAGATAGATGCTGTTTTCCATTCTCAGCAAAGTCCTCACTAAGGTTATCCTGGACAGGATGAAAGAGGCCATTGACCAGAGACTTAGAGATGAACAGGCTGGATTCCGGAAAGATAGATCTTGCAATGACCGGATAGCCACATTGAGAATCATCGTAGAACAAACAGTGGAGGGACAGACTCCACTCTATGTGTGCTTCGTTGATTTTGAGAATGCACTTGACAGCATAGATAGAAAATCAATGTGACATATCTTATGGGAATATCCTATATACACTCTAACAGTGTTCTGGTTCGCCTAGAGTATAGGTTTACAAAGTGGGCGGTACCGCCCCCAGTGGGCGCTGAGAATGAAAATTAAAATGAAATGGGCGCCTTGGGGCGATAGTGGGTTCAGAAGCATTTGGGGGGCCTTCAGGCGATTAGGGGTCGGTGGCTCCTTAAAGAAGAATTTTATAATATATATTTTGAAATAAATTATTTTCGTGATTTTGCTATTGAATGATCATTTAAAATTTGAATTCTGCATTTTAATTCATCTTATGTCCGTCTTACACGATCCATTTTTTCATTCAGAGTCCCAAACTTTTTCGACCCACCGTCCACTTTGCACGACATAAACTTTGTAACGCCCCCTCCCCCGTCTCCATTATAACAGTTTGCCAACGCCCCCCACCACCACGTATATATATGCATGCTATATTTTCACTTTGACATAGAAAATTGATATATATTTCTGTCATACATGGTCAATTTTCAAATGATTATATACATGAAATAGAAAATTGATGAAAAAATGGATCATGTAAGATGCGCTTAAGATGAATTAAAATGCAGAATTCAAATTTTTAGTGGTTATTAAATCGCAAAAATCACCAAACAAAATTCTCCCAAAATGCTTCTGAATCCACTATCGCCCCCCTGGAAATTTTCAGCGCCCACAGGGGGGCGTTGTCGCCCACTTTGGGAAGCGCTGCTGTAGAGTAAACAAAGCCAATGGGGATAACCACAGTATTGTAGAGAGAGAGAGAGAGGAGGGGAGAGAAAGAGAAAGAGAGAGAGAGAACAGTAATGGAAGGCATGGTTCCTAGAAAACCAAGGCAACGGTTGCAACAGAACATTAAAGAAACCTTCTACACGACGATGGAGGAGACGAAAGAACAGGAGAGAGGTCGAAAGTGCTTTAGACAGTCATGTGGTGAGAGCAACACTGGGCTAAGAACAAGCTAAATAAATTATGAAATTGTAAAAATACAAACACTTTAAAACCATTACACTTAAAGATAATATAAAAATTTAGAAGTTGAAATTACACACAAAAACGAAACAAACACATTTTGGAAACAAAAAATAAGCCATATTAACTGTGATGATGAATACATGAAATTTAAGTAGTGAGAAAATTAGAAGAACAGTCGGAACAACACCTGCTATTAGATTTATTGAAAAACAGACACTAAAATGGTTTGGCCACTCGGCGAGAATAAACTCGAATACACCAGTTGCAAGAGCGTACAACCTGAAAATGAAATCAGCAAGCGGAAGGGGCAGATCAAGAAAAAGATGGATTGGTGGAGTTACATACATCTTAAAACTCAACAATACCACAGCATATCAAGTGGCCGAGCCGCCCAAGTGGCTACCGGGGCCCAAATTGGGGTGTAAAGAATAGAACCACTGTTATCTGCCATGCATGTCGTAAGAGGCGACTAAGGAGGTTGGACGTGGGACTAGCCACCCCACACCGTAAAAACACTAGATGGCTACAGAACGGAGAGCGAACCGAGTAAACGCTGGATGAAACAGGACACATCGCCGAAGGATAACAACCAGAGCTCCAAATGATGCTGAAGATGTTACGTAAAACACACCAATGCTAAGGCTGTATGAACCAAATTTTCACATGAATAGAATTTATGGGGAGATCTGGTACATCTGTCTGGACGGTGATCGCGAAAGTGAGAGAAACGGCCGAGCATGCACTATCTCGGAAACCGATCATAAATTAAGCTTGCTACGCCTAACGGCAAAGGACAAAAGAAAAAAAGGAAAATAGGAATAAAATCTGCAGATCTTGCAAGAAGCTCTCAAAGAACTATTCTCATTTAAAAGCATGGCTCCCTGTTACCATCAACATAAGCTAGTTACAATGGGGTAATAGTTGACCTCGTTTAAGTGTAAGCATGTACACAAGTTCCTAGTTTCTTAAAATGAAACTGGAATGTGCATCATGCCAGATAAATTTTTAAAAATAAAAGAAATCAACAGTATATCACACATAATGAGTGCAAAAATACACACGCACATACACATATCAACAACACATTGAGTAGTGTTCACAAACTTACGTCCGAGTCCACGTTCGACATTGTTGTATGTGTTGAAATGTTCATTTTTCTGCTTCAACTCAACTCTTCAGTTAAACACCGCCTTAGCAAGCTTCTTTAAGTCTATCCGACAACGTCAAATGTAAATGCATTAATAATTATTCCATCTACTTATAGCAGGAGTAAAACGAGAATATTCTATGATATGCTAAACTACTTTTTGTAACTTTTATCTCTGGAATAAGAACGTACAGTTCTCCGGCATTATCTCTGGAATAAGAACGTACAGTTCTCCGGCATCTGTTTCATTCTGAGCAGGGCCTTGAAGTACTCACTCACTACAGGTGAAGAAGGCGTTGGACGTTTGCTATTTTTAGCCACGATGCCTTCTCTCTCTCAACAACAGATGTGCTCTGTATGCCAGAACTTTGCGAACATGAACTACAACTCTTGCATATTTCTAGCAGACTGGAATAATGTTGTAAATAAAAGATCATTTTGTATATAACTAATTTATTGTTTACTTATAAATATATATTGTTGATAATCATAATAGAAAGTGATTTATCTCCAAATTAATCTTCTTCTTCTTCTTTGCGTTCGTTCTTTACGACCAATTTTAATCACTTTGTGATATGTTTGATCTTTGCCAAGAACGTGTATACGTTGCACATTGATTTGGTAGACCCTAAACGCATATACTTCTACACGTTTAGGACATGTGCATCCGATTTCAACCAAACCTCCTTAGTCGCCTTTTACGACATGCATGGCAGGTAACAGTGGTTCCATTCTTTACACCCCAAATTTGGGTCCCGGTAACCACTCGGGTGTCCAATTTAATAACCTTCAAATGTAACTGAGAAAATAGCAAAACTCATACTTGTATCTTAAAGATACAGAAAGTAAGTCTGCATTTCCTCCGTCCTTCCTTTCGTTCGCTTGAAATATTGTCTATACATTCAATGTTGTCTCTTGTATCCTTCCTTCCTTTCGTTCACTTGAAATATTGTCTATATATTCAATGATGTTTCTTGTATCCTTCCTTTCGTTCGCTTGAAATATTGTCTATATATTCAATGTTGTCTCTTGTATAAACTTCACTGTCTTTTGTAGCTCACACAGAAGTCAGTGTAGTTTTCTCTCGAGTGTTGTTTCACTAGGCCAGTGAGTATATCATATTCGGTGCAATCTTGAAGTATGTGCTCTGCAGTCTGGTTTGCCTGTCCACATGTACACATGGCTGAATTGCCAATCTTGAATTTTGTATACATGTGGCTGCGGAGTCGATTGTGTCCTGTTCTAAGGTGCAGAATGACAACTTGTTCCAATCTGCTCATATTATAGTAATCGTCTTGTGTTGGTATTTGTGGCTTTCTCATTGATTTAATTCATCCTTTTCTTTTGGTGGTAGGTAACTGCACATCCGGTTGCTCTTCTGCATCATCTTCCTTGGCCAATCGGTCTGCTGTTTCATTTCCTGGTACTCCACAATGAGACTGTATCCACTACAAGAAGAAGTTTGCAGTCGAAAATAGATGAGGAAAATAATGAACATAAAATAGGACGAATTCAACAGAAGTGATAACATTAGAGAAATGTCTGGTCAACCACTAGTAACAACTGTTTTAAGAAGAAGATGGAGATATGTTGGGAAGAAATGGTCAAAGAATACCAAAGCAGGCATTGAAGTGGAAGGCAAAGGGTTCAAGAAAGAGAGGACGCGTCAGGGAAACTCTAAAACGAACTTGTGAAAGGCAAGAAATGTCTTAGTTCCATAGAAGAAATTGAGTGAGTTGTCCAGAACGGAGCGGTATGGAGAAATTACTTGCAGATCTTATAAAAGTACGATAGGTTTATATATATATATATATATATATATATATATATATATATTATCTCTGCCCGCCTGCCCAGCGTGTTCGTAGCTCGTTGGATGACGGGTGATAAGCCCTCTGTGCGTGTTCAATTCCGCAGACTGGCAGAAAAGCCACAGGTTCTCCAGATTTACGATGTTCATGGTACCGAACCGAAAGATTACGATGTCCATTGCACCGAGCCGAAGAGCTGAAAGCTCAATTGCTTCTGGATCGGAAAATAAAATCTCCGCGACCGTGTGATGCCGGGGCTCGCAAGGGAAGCAAAGAATAGTAACACTGCCACCTACAAGGCATGTCGTAAGAGATGACTGAGGTAGGGGCCTAGGGAAGCTACCATAGTAAATAGAAAGCATAGTAGAAATCGGATGAGCTGGCCTACTTGTAGGCGCATAACTGGAACAACGTACAATCGCTCTTAGGCTCAGATCAGATACAAATCCCAAAGAGTGGTTAACAAGTGGTCAATATGAAGCGTTCAAAGAAGAAGAATATCTCTCCACATTTCTCATTGCCGTCTGTGTAATATACTAATTTACATAGAAGTAACAATTTGCTGCTGAAGAATCCGATTTTAAAGACCCATTTTGTCTCCTCTATCGTTTGGAGATAAAACAAATAATTGAGACCAAATACTTAGGAGCAATTTTCACAGCAGATGGAAGTATCGATAGCGAAATCAGCAATCGTTGCACACAAACTAACCAGGTACTGAGGCAGTTAACACCACTGTTGTCACATAAAGAGATACCGCTAAAAACTAAAGCAAATCTTATAAGAACGATTTTCTGGCCAACACTATGTTACCAGTGTCAAACATGGCTAATAACTGCAGCTAATGAGCAGAAAATCATAACGACAGAGATGAGGTGTCTTAGAAGAGCTGCAGGTGTGACAATAAGAGACAAAATTCGAATTGAAGAAATCAGAAGGAGACTGGATGTCAAACCAGTCATGCAATTCATAAAAGAACAACAGATTAAATGGTTTAGACACATGACAAAGAATGCCCTGGTATTGCCTACCACAGAGAGCCACACAGAAAAAGTATAATGAATACAAAGCAAGAGGAAGACCACACAACAGATGGAGCGACGGCATCAAGAACAGCGTTACGAAAAGGATTATCAGCTTACAAAGTGCCTTAAAACAAGCAAAACACGTAATTACAAAGTACTGTAGTTTTACAAATTACAAAAACAATGACAAAATACAGCAACGTTTCGACCAACAAGGCCTTTATCAAGCAAACGAACAAACAGGAGTGACAAATTAAAATGAAACACAAATGGACGACCAAATACAAACGTATCTAAGGAAAATCTGGAATAAAACGAATAACGAAATAAATATAACACAAAAACACACATAAAAACTAGAAATAGAAAGGAAAATAAACAATGAAACATCTAGTAAATATATAACTTGAATACATGCAACATATACCCATATAGATTACAAAGCATGGGAAGAGAAAGTACTAAGAAGCATAAGAATGTAATACGTTGAGCCCGCGTGGTCGCAAGGTACCATACAAAGAAATCAACCGATTCTCCAGAGCAAATCGACTGCGATCATCCGAGGAACATGATCGGATGGCTGTGACCTGGACATCGTGAGCACCTAAATGGCCAGTGTCATTGAAATGGGTGGCTACAGGGGTCACAGAGCATTGGCGTATGTCGCGTAAGTGTTGGGCGAATCGGTCACTGAGCCTCTTGCCTGTCTCGCCGATATAAGCCTTGTTACACCGCTTACAGATAATAGCATAGATAAGATTACGGGACTCGCATGTGAACCCATCGTCAATAAGAAACGTGCCTAAAGGAAAAGATACAGTACGCGTCTGTATCACATAAGCACACGTGTTGCAACGCCGACGATCACACTGGACAGTGCCAAAATGAGTATGGATATTGGACTTAAGGCGACTGTGTACCAACATATCCTTAAGACTTCTGTTCCGTCTGTAAGACACCAAAGGATAGTTGGGGAAGACAGAACGGGTCTCAGGATCTGATCTAAGGAGAGACAGATGACGGAATAAAACATTTTTCACCAGGGAACTATGGGGTGGTAAGTTAAGATAAGTTTTACTCTGTCAGAGTTAGTAGTCCTATGCTGACTGGTAAGGGCCTGCTGGCGAGTGATTTTCTGAACTCGATGCATAGCCGAGACAAGCACCCTCTCTGGGTATAGGCGCCTACGAAAGAAATCAAGCATCTCGCGAGCTCTCTCAAGAAAATCATCGTCCTCACTACAAAGGCGACGAAGGCGTAAGAGCTGCGAGAATGGCAAAGAGTCACGACAAGCCCGGGGATGGGAAGAAGTATAGAGGAGAAAACTATGTGCATCAGTAGGCTTGTAATATACTGATGTATAGATAGTGGATAGGCGTAAGGTGATAGTAATGTCAAGAAAGTTGACACAAGTAGTGGAGATGTGAGAAGTAAAACGAATAGAAGGGTTGAAAACGTTAATGAAATTAATGAAGCGTGACAAATCGGCTTCAGGCATATCAGTGATGCCAATCGTCATCTGTCTCTCCTTAGATCAGATCCTGAGACCCGTTCTGTCTTCCCCAACTATCCTTTGGTGTCTTACAGACGGGACAGAAGTCTTAAGGATATGTTGGTACACAGTCGCCTTAAGTCCAATATCCATACTCATTTTGGCACTGTCCAGTGTGATCGTCGGCGTTGCAACACGTGTGCTTATGTGATACAGACGCGTACTGTATCTTTTCCTTTAGGCACGTTTCTTATTGACGATGGGTTCACATGCGAGTCCCGTAATCTTATCTATGCTATTATCTGTAAGCGGTGTAACAAGGCTTATATCGGCGAGACAGGCAAGAGGCTCAGTGACCGATTCGCCCAACACTTACGCGACATACGCCAATGCTCTGTGACCCTGTAGCCACCCATTTCAATGACACTGGCCATTTAGGTGCTCACGATGTCCAGGTCACAGCCATCCGATCATGTTCCTCGGATGATCGCAGTCGATTTGCTCTGGAGAATCGGTTGATTTCTTTGTATGGTACCTTGCGACCACGCGGGCTCAACGTATTACATTCTTATGCTTCTTAGTACTTTCTCTTCCCATGCTTTGTAATCTATATGGGTATATGTTGCATGTATTCAAGTTATATATTTACTAGATGTTTCATTGTTTATTTTCCTTTCTATTTCTAGTTTTTATGTGTGTTTTTGTGTTATATTTATTTCGTTATTCGTTTTTATTCCAGATTTTCCTTAGATACGTTTGTATTTGGTCGTCCATTTGTGTTTCATTTTAATTTGTCACTCCTGTTTGTTCGTTTGCTTGATAAAGGCCTTGTTGGTCGAAACGTTGCTGTATTTTGTCATTGTTTTTGTAATTTGTAAAACTACAGTACTTTGTAATTACGTGTTTTGCCAATCAAATAGTTTTACTGCAGTTCCATATATATATACTGAATATTAAAACAAGCACACATACGATCACTCCTCCCCTCCCCAACACTTCTATAAATAAGTAAATGGTGGAAGAGAAGAAGAAGAAGATCGTTTGGAGATGGGAGTCTAGTGAGCTGCCAGTTTGGACATAAACAATAGTAAACAAATTAGTTTTACAAAACGTGTAATCTATATATAAAGCTAAATGGAAATTAATAAGAGAATATTAATGGCAAAAATTATAGTTAGCAGCATCAATGGAATGAGTATGATAGGATCCCAGATGAAGATCTTATGGGCCGGAGAGAACACGACGTATTCCAGCATACCGAGAGGTTAAACAAAGACACTGGGTAGGACCCGAGAGGTTGAGAAAATCTGAGGGGAATATAACAAGAAGGGCCATTTCCTGGAAATCACAGGGAAAGCGAAGGAGAGTGAGACCTAGAAATACACGGAGAAGAGATTTAGAGGCAGAGATTAACAATATAAACGCCCGAGTGGTTACCGGGCCCAAATATGGGGTGTAAAGAATAGAACCACTGTTACCTGCCACGCATGTTGTAAGAGGCGATTAAGGAGGTTTGGTTGAAATCGGATGCATGTGTCCTAAAGATGTAGAAGTCTATGCGTTTAGGGCCTACCAAACCAATGTGCAACGTAAACACGTTTTTTGCAAAGATCAAACAAATCACAGATTGTTTAAAATTGGTCGTAAAGAACGAACACAAAGAAGAAGAAGAACAATATATAGAAAAGCTGGAGGGAGCTGCAGGAGATAGCTAAAGATAGGAATATTGTGGATGAGTTGGTTGAGTGCCTATGCCCCAATCGGGGTTCAAAACAACAGAGAAAGAGAAAGACAGAGAGAGATTGGCCAAACAGAGCCTTTAGTTACCAGGGCTTTTCCTGGTACCCAATTGAGACTGGGTCGACCTGAGAGCCTTTACGGTCGGAAAAATAATCCCCGCCTACTTTAGAATGGTAGGACAAAATTCCAGATACTGAAGTACTTTTGGGAGATTCAAAGTATCCCCACTGTTGCAGAAGATCAAAGTAATACTGATCGTTCACGATGAACGGATGTCTGATACATTATCATACATGCATACCAAAACAGCTGATATATATTAAACTAGTAGTAAGCAGGTGATGGACATAAAAAAAATCCTTCAAATACACTTTGATTCAATATAGAAACAATGTGCTGGGAATCTATTACGGAGATCGCACATGTAGTCATGAAACAACTCAAGAGCTTCTTCTTCTCTTCCACCATTTACTTCTTTATAGAAGTGTTGGGGGTAAAACTTAGTGATCTTGTGTGTGCTTGTTCTTCTCTTCCACCATTTACTTCTTTATAGAAGTGTTGGGGTGAAACGTAGTGATCTTGTGTGTGCTTGTTCTTCTCTTCCACCATTTACTTCTTTATAGAAGTGTTGGGGTGAAACGTAGTGATCTTGTGTGTGCTTGTTCTTCTCTTCCACCATTTACTTCTTTATAGAAGTGTTGGGGTGAAACGTAGTGATCTTGTGTGTGCTTGTTTTAAGGCACTTTGTAACCTGATATTCATGTTCGTAAGGCTGTTCTTGATGCCGTCGCTCCATCTTTTGCGTGGTCTTCCTCTTGCTTTGTACTCATTATACTTTTTATGTGTGGCTCTCTGTGGTAGGCGATACCAGGGCATTCTTGTCAGATGTCCAAACCATTTAATCTGTTGTTCTTTTATGAATTTACATGACTGGTTTCACATTCAGTCTCCCAGCGCCATCTTTGTCTTTTATACCAGGGTCTGGCCCTTTCTGTGCTTGAGTATGCGCTGTCGATCCTGACTCTCAGTCATAGTCAGAGATAGAACGACTGGAAAGAATACAGAACGAGGCGATGCGCATTATACTTGGGTGCACTAAAGACACGTCGTGCAGGGCGATGCGCATTATACTTGGTTGCACTAAAGACACGTCGTGCAGGGCGATGCGCATCATACTTGGGTGCACTAAAGACACGTCGTGCAGGGCGATGCGCATTATACTTGGTTGCACTAAAGACACGTCGTGCAGGGCGATGCGCTATCTCCTTGACTATTCTACTATGGAGTATAGAATACTGATGAGCCGTGCACGAGCATACCTTCGAGTCAATGCTGACAAACAACATCCTCTGCACTTGGAAATAAAGAGACAAAAGGAAATAGGTTAAAAAGAGGAAAATCTTGGATGGGTCAGGCCGAGGACTGTATTGAACAGGTGTGGACACTTGAAGACATTGATCCCGGTGAAGAATGGATACCAGTGCCAAGAGGAATCGCTACATCCTTTTCTGTATGCATCGAACTTGATAAAGAATGCAGGCAACATAACCCACTTGTTGTGGAGGCAGAGGTTCAGGCATTAATTTCTGAGAACGCATCTGAGCATGATGTAATCATTTATACGGATGGTTCGGTGATTCGACATGTGCGGAGCTCGTGGGCTTTCACTGCTCAGGTCGGAGGTGATGTTGTGAAGGAAGACAGTGGTGGTTTTGCCGTGACTACGAGCAGTCTCACTATGGAAATCATGGCGGTTACCAAAGCGATGATTTGGCTAGAATCACAGACTTTTATCCATGCATGTTTTCTCAGTGACTCAATGAGTATGCTCAGGAAGATAGAAACAGGATGGGCTAGGAGACATTGGATAGAATCGCTGGGGAGGTCTAAGCTGACAAAGATCAGTTTTATTTTTGTGCCAGGGCATGCAGGTGTAAGGGGAATGAACGTGTGGATAGGCTTGCAGGTATGGCTGCTGTCCAAAGCGGACGAGCAATGGACCAGGCTGATATTATAAATTCCTTAAGGAGAGAGGGCGTGTACATGATTCACGTAATAGCGGTGAATCCACAACACTAACCAGACTGCAAGAATTCAAAGTTAAGTATGGTGTAGCTCGACAAGAACGCTATGCTGGCAGACAAAGAAGAATTGTAAACCAACAAAGAACCGGTGTCGTTAGTCGCCACACGCTGATGGACATACTGAGGGAGAGATCGGAGCACTTATGGACTAATTTGTTCGACGTGCAGTGATGGTGATCCGACGTCTAAACTAAACTAAACATTCAGTCTTCTTCTGATTTCTTCATTTCTAATTTTGTCTCTTATTGTCACATCTTCAGCTCTTCTAAAACACCTCATTTCTGTCGTTATGATTTTCCGCTCATTAGCTGATGTTACTCAAGAGCATTTACTCAAGAGCAACTGGCACAAAAACTGAGAACCGTTGTACTGTTCAAGTAGGCGGAGAGAAAAAACAAGCTGCCGATAAAACAACACAAACATCATGTTCATGTATTATATATAATATGGGAAGGTGATAGAATACATTCATTTTGTACTCCTCTCTTTCTAGCAATATAAATCGTGACTAGTTTCTGTCAGATCTTATTGATGCTTCTTGTTCGAAGCAGAAATTAATCAATTAAGGATCATCTACTGTCTCTATTGTTTAAACTACTTCATTGAGACATAGAATTATCCCACCAGTACGGTGGCCGAGTGGTTAAGGCGTTGGACTTAAGATCCAATGGAAGTATTTCCGCGTGGGTTCGAACCCCATCCGTACTAATTGAGTTTTTTATTTTAATAGTAATTTTAAAAAAAGTTGCGTAATTTTACAAAAACAAAATACAGCAACATTTCAACCAAAATATTTTTATCAAGCAACGGATACAAAAGAAATGACGAAATTGATTATTTATTCAATAGACATCACATATCAATTCGATTGAGACAGACAATAAATACATCATTATATAATAATAATAATTCCTCTCGTACCGTTATACGTTAAATAGGGCCTACACGTAATTTCTCCATACCGCTCTATCCTGGGCAACTCGCTCAATCTCCTCCATGGAATTGAGACCGATATTTCCTGCCTCTCTCAGCAAAGTTCGTTTCAGGGTCTCCTTAGGTCGACTTCTCTTTCTTGAACCCTTTGCATCCCACTTCAATGCCTGCTTTGATATTCGTTGATCTTCTTTGCGTTCGTTCTTTACGATCAATTTTAATCACTTTGTGACATGTTTGATCTTTGCCAAGAACGTGTATACGTTGCATATTGGTTTGATAGGCCCTCAAACGCACAGACTTCTACACGCTTAGGACACATGCATCCGATTTCAGCCAAACCTCCTTAGTCGCCTCTTACGACATGCGTGGCAGGTAACAGTGGTTCTATTCTTTACATCCCAAGTTCTCCTCAAGGTGTGCCCAACATATCTCCATCTTCTCTTTCTTATAACAGTTGTCACTAGTGGTTGACCAGACATGTCTCTAATTTCATCACTTCTCCTGAATTCGTTCCATTATATATCCATTAGTTTTCGCAGACATCTATTTTCAAACGCATTCAACTTGCTTTCTATATCTTTAGTCATTTTCCAACTCTCGGTGGCATATAATAAATAAATACATGTAGTTAGTTAGTTTGTTCCTTTCGTGCCAAAGGCGGCAAATAGGACAGAGGTTTTAGATCTCCATGTGATGCGGTTCGTTGCTAGCAGTTGGAGATCTTGTATGGTTTTACATCCCAATAGTTTACTTTCTTGTTGGATTGTTCTTCGTAGAGTGGTCTTAGGTCTTCCACGTTTTCTTTTCCCAACTGGTGACCACATAAGGACTTGTCGATTTAGTCTCTTTTCATCTGATCTAAGAACATGACCTAAATATTTCCACCTTCGTTTCCTTATAATATTTGATACGGGTTGTTGCTGTGTTCTATCTCTCACTGTGTTGTTAGAAACGAAATCACTCCATTTGACTTTTAATAATTTTCGGAGACATTTATTCTCAAAGCTGTCCAGTTTCTTATCAATTTTCTTTGTTGATTTCCAACTTTCACAACGTAGGTCAGTACAGGAATCACACATGACCTAAATAATTTAACTTTTGTGCATATACTAAGGTCTTGAGATTGCCAGATATTCGTTAATTTAGTGAAGGCACTAGCTGCTATAGCAATATGAGAGTTTATTTCTTTCATCGTGTCTCCGTTGTTTGACACTTTACTACCCAAATATGTAAAATGTTTAACTTTCTCCAGTGTTTGGCCATTTATTACGATGTTGTCGGTCGAGTTTGGGAGATCCATAATTTTGGTCTTGTCAGAATTAATCTGGAGACCAACCTGTTCTGCAAGTGTGCAAAGATTGCTCGTTAGTTTGTGGGTTGCTTGTGTGGTTGAATTCAATATGACCACGTCATCGGCAAAGTCAAGATCAAATAGTATGCTGTTATTAAGCCATTTGATGCCTTGTTGATCATCTTGGGTGCATTTGCCATGATCCAGTCCATAGCTATCCCAAAAGCATAGGTGACATAACGCAGCCCTGCTTCACACCCGAATTGACTGTGAACCAGTCTGAGTTTCCTGCATCTGTTCTTACACAGCAGGATGCTTCAGAATAGAAGGCTTTTATAATGTTGATGTATTTTTCCTGGAAACCGTAGGTCTTAAGAATCTCCCAGAGAGTAGAACGATGAAGACTATCAAACGCTTTCTGAAAGTCTTTAAAATTTATCACTAGTGGTGACTGGAATTCAATTGATTCTTCTATAATGGATCTCAGCGTGAAGATATGATCGGTACAAGAACGATGTGGACGAAAGCCAGCTTGTTCTTCTCTTAGCCTTGCGTCGACGGCTTTTTTCAGCCTCTCCATCAAAATAGTGCAGAATAGCTTGCCAGGTGTTGATAGCAGAGTTATTCTGCCCCAGTTGTTGCAATTTGACAAATCGCCTTTTTTGGGAACTTGAATATCACTCCGTCTTTCCAATCTTTTGGAGGGGTCTCATTCTGCCAAACATCTTTCCAAACAAATAAATACATAACTGCACTAAAATGAAAATATGAAACGATTGATTGAATGAACCATCATCCTTGTACTTCGGTGAGTAACAATATGTTCTTCGATCTCTTTCTTACACAGGAAGATCCCAGCTGCAGTGCACAAACTCCGCAGCACCGGCGAGGGTCCCCGTGTAATTTTGAAGATGATGAAGATATTAATGTAGGAATGTTATCTGTAATCTTTTCTAATGAATTTTGCCAGTGCAGCGGCTTTCCAGCCTGTTCTTCGCGATTTTGAACTGCCAAGGGTTCTTTTACGTGTTCAAAGTAAACACAAGACCTACGTTCTATCGTCCGTCTCTGATAGGAATATGAACTCGATCTCAACAATTACACTGAGATCTGGAATCTGGAAAAAATATCCAGATAGCTCCACAAGGGAGTGAACCTGGTATCTTTGTCACGAGAGACGAGTATCTAACCTATACGCCACAGAGAAACGAAAAACAAAATAAATGTAACAAAAACAAGAAACTAAAAAAATTAAACAAAACAATAATTAAGTATATCATCATCAAGTAGCTTGTCCCTTCCAGAACTTGGCTCCCATGACACCAATCCTTAAAAACTCTCTACAAGTTGACCGGAGTCAGCAGCAGTCATTCTCAGATCGTCAATGACATCCTGCACGTCTTCTAGGTCTTCCTCTCATTCTTCTTTCTGGTATCATTCCCTCCAAAATTATCTTCTCTGGGCACACACGTCGTCTGATGTGTTTGAACTATTTAATGTTCCTAGTTTTTATGTTCTACTCGCCAACTTTCATTAATATCAAGCTGTTGCAGAACAGAAACATTTGTTCATTTCTCTGTCAATGATATTCATAATTTGTTATTGATTGTTAAAATATATGCATTTAACATATACACATATAGAATATGGAGCATGAGAAGAGACAGTATGAAGCATATTAATGTAGTGCGTTGAATCCATGAGGTCGCAAAGTACAATATAAAGATATAAAACAAATATCTAGAGCAAATCGACTTCTATCATCACAGGAACATGACTGGATGGCTGTGGTCTGGATATCGCGAGGTCCCAAATGGTCAGTTCCATTGAAATGAGTGATTATATGGATCACATAGATTTGCGTATATCACGTAAGTTTTGGCTGAAACGATCACTAAGCTTTTAGCCAGTTTCGCCTATATAAGCATTGCCACAATGTTTACAATGGATGGAGCAGATTATGTTGCGGGACACGCATCTAAAGTCATCCTCAATAACAAGAGGGATGTTAGGAAAAGATTCAGTGCGGGTCTGTATCACATAAGCACACGTATAGCATCGCCGTAGATAATACAGGACAGTGGCAAAATGACTGTGGACAATGGATTTAAGACGACTGTGCACCAACATATCCTTAAGATTCCTGTCCTGTCTGTAATCCTCTCTCTCTCTCTTTGATCCCCTTGCTAGCCCCGGCATCACATGGTCGTGTCTGTAATCCACCATAGGACAATTCTGGAAGACTGAATACGTAATTTGCATTATAGTGACAATTGGACAGGATTGATGATTAGTGCAGTGAGTTAAAGCAAATGTGAATCCAGCAAATGCTTCTCTAACTTGTGTCAAAATGGATAGAGCTTACATTCTGAACGCCCTCGTAGAGTGTGGCCGCAAAGAAAACTTTCATCTAAACCAATCCACATCAACTGTTGGACCGTAATGGCTTGGATTGAAGATTGGAGCTACCTCTGAAGCAGGAGAAGGCTTGGCTGAATGGCGAGGAACACTGATTATAAGAGAAGCAAGCTTTCACGCAAAAATCAGTCAGATGCACCATACTGGTCGCCCTGACTGCGCCTGAATTCGCAGCAGGCGAACGAAAGAAGAAGATTTGAGTGGTCAGAAAAGAACAGCACAACAAGCGTTTGAGCAAACTCATCAATCAACATCGAATTAGTACGGTTAGTAACTGGACGCTGTTGGAGATATTGAAAAGAAGATTGCAGCAAATATGGACATGTCATGAGTTTAATTAATGAAGATATTTTAAACTGTTAAGATCCTCTCTTAACACAAACAAAATGAAACACCGACTATAGTTGACAGTATGTGTAACAAAGACATTTATAACGGAGAAATACGTAAATATCTGAGAATTGCTGTTGACAGAAGCTTGATTGATTGACATAAGCTTAACATTAAAGAGTCATCAGTTACGAAAGATAGATATTGAAAAGCGAACATCAAGAACTGGGTACATCAGGGCAAGAGACACAGTTTACTTGAAATGGTTGTCTGCAAAACCTTCCATTTGGCGACGGCACAGGATGGTGAAGTATAAAAATAACGACTACTTTTTTCCAAAGTGCTATTCGGTTCTTTCAGATCCATGAAATAGTATGCTATTCGAGTAACGATTAGTTACCATTCTTGACATCCCTATTGCTTACATACTGCCGCCATGCCTGCCGTCTTAGTTACCATCAAGAAAAGCAGACGCTAAACTCAAGCTTCCACATACACCCACAGGTTAGTAACATATATTACTTGCTGTGTTAGAGTTGACTTAATACTCATAAAGATTTAAATCTTAAACCATGACTCGAGATGAGCTATAACTCGGCCGGTTTTAATAACTTTAGGACGTCTCTCTGCTGTGAGAATAATCAAAAGAAACTTTAGAAACCAGATTTAAGATGAGACTGACTTAGTTAATTAGTCATCAGGTCATCCTCATTGCGCTAGAAGCTAGTCCATAAGTGCTTCGTCCTTCGGTGTATTCATTAGTACTCAACGACTGACAGTTGCAGTCTTGTATTGGTTAATGAAACTTTGTCCACTCCCATTATTATTATTATAGTGTTGTGTTTAAATCTAGCAACACCACTTACTTCACTTCAGTCCTACAAACTCGTCATTATTATCATTGATGATTCATCCACTACAGTGCTCCCTTCAAACAGTCGCTCATTGCTTCACCGTCACCACCGTATATCACTCCTGTCCATTCTCAATGTCCTTCTCACCAGTGCCCTCAATGCCAGCATATTAACTCGTTTAATTCCACAAACCCTAGCATTATACCAATTATCATCTAATACTAACATGACCAGAACAGTAGACCCACTTGAGTTCATTAAAGGTCAACTCTTTTGTCATTGATTTTGTGATTTTTTTACTCCACTTATTAAGTTAAAATTCAAAATAATGTCGGTTATGTATGCCTTTGTGACATTGACCATGTTAGATTATCTGTACATAAGTCATTGACCATGTTAGATTATCTGTGCTAAGTTCCACCCTCCCCATTTTGTCTGCTATGAATTTTGGCATAGTAATGGGACTTTGACGATTTTTTGGTAAAGATTTATTTACCATATCACTGATGCCCCTTTCTATTCAGACTTTCCTTACTCCGACATAAGAAATACTTAAAAAAAAATGTTAAATTGCTATGAATAGGGTAGTCCAGTATTCTTCATTTCCTCAAGAAAACTACTCCTCCAGGTCTGTTTGGAACATCCCCTTTTCCACTTTCCTTGTGTTCAAATGCGTATTTAGTGACATTCAACTGTGCCATCTACATTTTTTTCTCTTAACCTGGGTTATAATGGGGTCCTGTTCTTATACATAGGTCTGTGTTTTCAACTCTGTCCTACAATCTCAGTCTGAGAATACTCTGAAGACATCTGTTGATAAAGGTCTGAATCTTATTTGTATCTAACTTAGTGACTCGCCACATTTCTGAGTCATATAACAACACAGATTTTGCATATGGACTGAATATCCTGAGCTTTGTTTTAGTGGAGATGGTAGTAGATTTCCATACTGTGTGCAGGATAGCAAAGACTTGATGGATATTCCTAGTCCTGGCATTAATGTCCTTATCTGTAACTTCTGATTGGCTGATCTTACTTTCAAGGCAGACAAATTCACCAACTTCTATAGCAGTTTCTTCAATCAGTATCGGGTCTTCTTGTATGTTGTTTTTTCAAAGTACTTTTATCTTCTCAAAATTCATTTCTATTGTTCCTATTCTGTTTCTCTTCTCACCTGTTTATCTTCTTGAGATTTCTTATTGAGATTTTTGTTTCGATTTGAAATATTATTTATATATTCAATCTTGTCTCTTGTATAAAGTTCACCGTCTGATGAAATATTATTTATATATTCAATCTTGTCTCTTGTATAAAGTTCACTGTCTGTTGTTGCTCACACAGACAGAGCTTTGCATAGTTTTCTTCATTTTCATGACATGCACTTCATTAGATAGCGCATGTCCAAGTGGATAAGAAAGCCAATCTTTCAGTTATGAGAGCATGGGTTTGAATCTTAGGTAAGGTATTGGATTGTTTTCAGTCGAGGGCAGAAAATTAAATTAACAACATGTAGACTGCGTGACAACAGCTTTAACATAGCAGCCATTAATATCTCCAGCCCATAGAAAACATTCTAGCTCTTTCCTCCTTCCCCACCGGGGATATAAGCTTATTCTTTTACTTTTAACTCCCCTTGAAGCATAAGACATCAACACCTTTCCTCCAAACCATATATAAATATGTCTTGAGCAAGCCAGCAAAGATCATTCTAGGTCGTCCACACCTCTCTTGCCTCCCAGATTTCATTTTAGAGCTACATGTGGATGTCTTCTGCATTTTTAATGTATATCCCAACCACCTCCATCTCATCTTTATTTCCTTGTTGATGCCTGTGTGCCAGGTGATCTCAGTATTTTGTATTTTTTTTGAACTAAATGAATTTCGAAAATTCATCTTAGACATCTTCCCTCAAAACCTCTTTTGCAACTGTCTGTCTTTGTGTTTTCCATGTCTCACATTTAATTTATATATATATATATATATATATATTATGCAAGTCATGGACAATGAACACACAGATCAAAAAATCTTGGCACAGAAATGTGGTTATACAGAAGAATGATGAGAATCCTATGGACTACTAAAATGACTAATGTTGAGATGTTGAATGAGATCAAGACACAGAGAAAGCTTATTATCAATATAAGAAAGAGGCAGTCATCATTTTTCGGGCATGTGATGAGGAGGGAGGTTTAGAACACATTGTGACAACCGGTAAAATCGAGGGTAGACGAGACAGAGGAAGACAGAGAGAGAAAATTTTGGATAGCCAGACTTCATGGCACAGTAGAGCGTCAACATCTGAGTTGATAACAAACACCAACGACAGAGATTTGTGGAGATCCATGATCACCTTCGCCAGTCGGCATGGCACCTGATGATGCTGATATATATTGCGTTATTTCTGTATGCTGATGATCTCCATATGTTGTCAAATTATCTGAATTTTGCAGCTACCATTCCAATTTGCATATTAGCGTTACACTTTTTTTGACAGTTCTTTTTCTTCTTTGCAATCACTATTTTGATGACTATACAGTCAGACCACCTGTTTGTTGCTGGGGCTCGCAAGGGGAGCAAATAATAGTAACACTGCAACCTACAAGGTATGTCATAAGAGGCGACTGAGGTAAGGACCTAGGGAAGCTATAAATGAGAAGTAGATACAAAGCGTCGCAGAAATCAGATCGCATAACTGGCACAATGTACAATCGCTCTTAGGCTCAGATCACGTGCAAATCCCAAAGCGTGGTTTAACAAGTGGTCTATATGGAGCGTTCGAAGAAGAAGAAGATACTGTCATGCACGCTCTTCTGATGAAGTTGACTGTTGTTTATAGCTCATCTCTGGTGACATGTAGTTTTGAATATAGTGTTGTGTTGTAGGGCCAGTATTTTTTCTAGGAGGACATACATGGAACAGTCTTCCAGGACATGTTCTGTCCTTTGATTACACAGAGTCCTTTGGTAACACAGAGGGGAAGGAGACAATCATAGCATGTGTAGGTGTTTGTTTAGTCTGTTATGTCCTGTCCTGAGTCGGAAGATGATGGTCTGTCCTTGTCTGTTGAGCGTGTAACAGTTAAACTTTATTTTGCTGTGACTTCACACCTCCAAGAATGTAATCTTGTCCTATAGCTTATTTGTTGATCCTCGTTATTTGTGCACCATGAAATGAAAATAGTGGCATATCCTTAACAGGACGTCTCCATCAACCACAGTAAACGAGTCGTCAATTTTCTAGGCACCACTTATACGTTTAGTAGTTTGTCATTGTTTTCTGAACCTTGAGGTTTATTTTTACAGTTCGTAAAAGTCCATGGTAATAAATTTGCTTAAAAACTGCCCTCCACAGGGTTTGAACCAGGTACTCTGGGGTGTGATCGAGCTCCATACCTCTAAGCCACAGACGCCCACTTTGTGCACCATGCAGCAATAACAACTAATTATAAATTTTGATGACTTTCCTGTTAATCAATTCTTTTTAAAAATATTTGTTGATACTCATCTCAGTTTGGAATATCTTCATTCCGGACATGTCCATAGGTGCTCTGATCTCCTTCGCAACATCTCTAACAGTTTCCCAGCAAATGACCGTACCAGTTCGATGTTGATTGACGAGTCTTCTCAAATACCTGTTGTGCTGTTCTTTTCTGGCCACCCCAATTTTCAATCCCAGCTCCAGCAATCTAGAAGTTAACGTGGATTGGTTTAGATGAAAATTCTCTTTACTGCCACACTTTATGAGAGTGTTCAGAATATCAGCTCTATCCATTGGTTGAGCCCATGATATGGTGGCATAGCCAGCAAGTCTGTCTGCTCTCTCATTGCCATCAACATCCATGTGCCCCGGATTGAAGATAAGTGTAATTCTGCAAATTGTTGATGCTTGTAGTGATTCAGTCCACTGCCTGAACACCGAACCATTCATCTCATGTTCTCCCTCTCTGCCTTTTTAACCCCGATTGGGGCGTAGGCCCTCAACCAACTCATGCAAAGTCTTCCTTTCTCTAGCTATCTCCTGCAGCTCTCCCCCAGTTCTTCTTTATTTTGTTGATCTCTGTCTCCAAATCTCATCTCCATGTATTTCTAGACTTCCCTCTCTTCCTCTTTCCTGTGGGTTCCAGGAAAGAGCCTTTCTTGTTATATTCCCTCCTGATTTTCTCAAAGTGTGTCCTATCCAACGCCAGCATAATTTTTTAACCTCTTTATTCACTAGAATCTGTCTTGTTCTCTCCATAAGTTCCTTACTTGTGGCACTATCATATCATCTTAGTCCCTCTATTCTGTCTTGTTCTCTCCATACGTTCCACATTTGTGACCCTCATACCATCTCAGTCCCTCTATTCTATCTTGTTCTCTCCATAGGCTCCACATTTGTGACCCTAACATACCATCTCAGTCCCTCTATTCTGTCTTGTTCTCTCCATACGTTCCACATTTGTGACTCCTATCATACCATCTCAGTTCCTCTATTCTGTTTAGACACCAGTTGATGAATGCCTCTCATGTTATTGAAAGCATTTGTCATAAACTTATTCTCTCATTAATCTCTGTCTCACATCTTCCATCCTGATTGGATATTTCAGGATTGTGTATCTGTGGACCCTAAGGCAGTTGATGGTTAAGTGTGTATTCCTTTCCATCTTCTGGCATCTCCTGTAAACTCCGCTTGATTCCAAACGTATAGACTTTGTCTTTCCTTTGGATGAAACAGTAGGGTAGAGAGGGGTTTGTGCAAAATGGGCAAGGCACATTCTCCATATCAGCTGCCCAGGCTAGGCACAAAGGGAGAGGGCACTTCATCTTTGCTTTCGGTTCGGGCACAACACGGGAAAGCGTTACTGTCCAGAGTCTTTCGAGAAGAGGCTTATTTATGAGCTGAAAGACAAGAGAGAAAAGCGAAAACTCGGAAGCTGTCAGGGTAAAACACTCTTCCACCATTCACTTCTTTATAGAAGTGTTGGGAGGAGGGAGAGAGAACATAGTGATCTTTTGTATAGTGATCTTGTGTGTGCTTGTTTTAAGGCACTTTGTAAGCTGATATTCATTTTCATAAGGCTGTTCTTGATGCCGTCGCTCCATCGTTTGCGTGTCTGTTAAGATGAAAAAGGCCATATATATCGTCCACCACACATACACAAATATCACACTTAGGTAATGAAACAGCTTGTCAATATATTCATTATAATAAAATTGCTTGGGTATTATTGATTTGCTATATAATTACTTTGTTAATGCTCTTACTATATATAGATTAGCCAGTTAGATATTATAGGCAGTAAGTTATAATAAATATCTATATACCTTATACGCAACACAACTGTGAAACACGTTCCATCGATTCAAGTATGTGGGCATATTCATAACATCAGATGGAAGATGTACAACAGAGATTAGGAGTCTTCTTCTTCTTTGCGTTCGTTCTTTACCACCAATTTTAATCATTCTTTGTGATATGTTTGATCTTTGCCAAGAACGTGTATACGTTGTACATTGGTTTGGTAGGCCCCTAAACGCATATACTTCTACATGTTTAGGACACGTGCATCCGATTTCAGCCAAGCCTCTTTAGTAGACTCTTACGACATGCGTGGCAGGTAACAGTGGTTCTATTCTTTACACCCTAATTTGGACCCGGTAACCACTCGGGCGAGATTAGGAGTAGAATAGCTCAAGCATAACATCAGATGGAAGATGTACAACAGAGATTAGGAGTAGAATAGCTCAAGCGAAAGCAGCTTTTATAAAAATGAAAAACACACTATGCGTGAATTCACTACCAATGACACTTAGGATAAGAGTACTCAGTGATATATTGAATCAACACTTACGTATGGCAGCGAATCATGGACAATGAACAAGTAATCAATAAGATTGCTGTAAGCCACAGAGATGTGGTTTGACAGAAGTATGCTGGAAATCCAATGGACAGTGAAGAAAGGTTTTAAAGTGTTTTTAAGCCGAAGGATTGACTTCATTGCACCGGGTTTTAACCCATATGGCTCGGTCCATCTCCGCAGAAATGGCCCGCCAACTGCCGAGAGTATTGCACAAAGCACGAACTCCGTAGCTCCGGCAACAATCCTAGTGGTCTTTGGAAAAAACTGCATTCGTGAACAGAACGGCGCGGTCCGGATTCGAACCCACGACATTCGACTCACGAGGCAAAGGGCTTAACCACTCAGCCACAGAGACCCCCAAGTGAAGAAAACTATTGAAGTTTTGAAAGAGGCCTGCACACAAAGAAATCTGATACAATTAATACGAATAAGAAATCAAAGTTCTTCGGGCGTATAATGCAAAGAGGAGTTTTAGAACATTTGGTGACAGCAGGTAAAATACAAGGAAGGAGAGATTGTGGACGGCAGAGGAAATGTTGGATGGGCGGACATCATGGTTCGACAAAAGGTCGATGTCAGAACTGATTAACTGCACCAAGGAGAGAGAGAGAGTTGTGGAGAGACATGATCGTCTACACCGGCAGGCATGGCACTTGATTGATTGATAAGTTACAACTCCACTATAGCTCCGGGGGTCTCAATGGTGAAGTGGTTCATTCATTTGCCTCTCGTAATGAGGGTTGTGAGTTCAAGTCTGGACTGAGACACATGTGCAATGTTTTCAAGAGTTCCCTAGGATTGTTGCTGGAGCTACGGAGTTTTTACTTTATGCAAGATTCTCGTCAGATGGCGTGTCATTCTGTTGTAGTTTGACCTTTCTGTTGTAGTTTGACCTTTCTGTTGTAGTTTGACCCTTCTGTTGTAGTTTGACCTTTCTGTTGTAGTTTGACCCTTCTGTTGTAGTTTGACCACTCACCAAGTCTATATTTGAATAGAAACAATATTCTTCTTCTTCTGCGTTCTCACTAGATTGGGATTTCGGATTCTCTATTAAAGGCAGCCGCCTGCCTCAAATTATCAGCCACGCCATACAGTTTGTCTTGGACGCTCTTTCCACAGTAAGTTTTGGTCACCATCATGATTTTAGATCTGACTTTCTTACTGTGTGACTAAATCTCCGAGACAGATTGGCGACCGCAGAATCCGTTATCCCATTCCTCATTGTGAGGGGTCGTTGCACCATGTTATGCGCCCTACGGCCTCGTGCATCCGTTTTCTACATGCATTTGTTTCGGGTTAGCATTCCCTAGCGGACACGTGCATCCGATTTCAGCCAAACCTTATGAAATCATGCATTACTTTGCTTCGCTGTAGGCCTACTTTATTGTTCAGAGTCAGATGTTCATTTGCAATGGACCGAAATGACGAATTAACGAATTCTTAACGAACTGAGAGAGTCTTTCCGAACAGAAGTTTCAGGGTTGTGAATCCCTGTCGCTGACCAGATTGAGAGAGTCTTTCCGAACAGAGAAGTTTCAGAGCTACGATGATAGCATGGTCGCTGAAAGGCAAGGCAAACGATTACCAGTATGTCGATAGCAACAAAACAGTCAGGAAACATTGAACACAGAGATAGTGGAGGCGGGAGAACTAGCTGAAGATGGAGCCTTGAAACGAAAAATCCTTATGTATTCTTTATATCATTAAAATAACTTATCCAGAGATTAACTTCGCTATCCTAACAGTGGTGGCGTCTGTGGCCTAGGGGATAGTGACTCGGTCTATTAACCCCGACGTTCTGAGTTCGAATCACACTGCGGACAGTTTGGTTTGCAAATTGTTTCGCGTGGATTTTTACAAAGGACGATGGCACCACCCGTTCAGAAAGCAATGGCAAACTACTGAACGTAATAATGACTAGAAAAATCACAAACAACGTTAAAAAGCTGGGCTTGATTCGCAAAGTTCTGTAAAGGATACACAATTAACTAACGTAACAGTACTTCAGAATGTCTCTATCTCATAGGTCAGATGAGACTCCGCTGCCATCATGCCCAAATCTTCTGTCACGTCATGAATCCATCTTCTTCGTGGTCTTCCTCATTACCGGCAAGCCTACCTTCATAATCGCTTTCTCAAGTTTTTCATTTATTTTTTATTTGTCCAAAATACTTCAAGTTTCTACATTTGTAAAAAATAGCATCAGCCAGTTTTCTTTGATTTTGAGTTCTTCATCATCATCAAGGTGCGTATCCTTTATAGGACGTTGCTCTCTTTGCAGCACATCTGAAATTCACTCTGTCTCTAGCTAGTTCGCCCACTTTGTCGATGGTCATGTTCATGGTTTCTTTAATATCTTGTAGCCATCTTCTTCTTGGTCTGCCTCTGCGTCCTGGGACCCTGCCCTCTAGATTGTTCTTTCCAGGCATCGTGAGCTTAATGTGACCAAAGTATTTAATTTTTATGTATAGTATGCTGTTTATCAGCCAATTCTCTTTAACATTTAGTTCTTTCAGGACATCAGTGTTCTTTCTTTTTCTGTCCATGGTATTCGTAGGATCTTTCTGTAGCATTTAGTTTCGAAGGACTGATTTTCGTTCTTAATTTTTGTGTAATAGTCCATGATTCACAACCATAGTAGCCACTGGGAAATGCATGCTCTCAATATTTTGAGTTCTTACTTGGTAGATATATTGTTCTCTTCTCTGTCCATGGAATGTGGAGACCTCTTCTGTAGCACTTTTCTTCGATAATACATATATGATTTTTCCACTACCTTGTTAAATAGTCCATGTTTCACATCTATTCGTTGTCACTGGGAATATTCATGCTCCTAGTATTCTTAGCTTTGTTTTCCTTTCAACTTTAAGTACCTCTGAAGTTGGCGAATGCTCGCCTGCATGGCGAGGGGCACTAATCAAACGGTTAAGTAGGCTTTCACGCAAAAATCAGACAGATGCGCCATGGCTAACGCTTGAATTCACAGCAGGCGAACGCAGAAGAAGAATAATTTTTCCTTTCAATTCTATTTCAATTAATCCATTCAAGTAGTAAGTCATACACAACTGCTTGTCATCACAGCTCGCCTGAAAAACTCTGTTTCTAGCAAGTTCTTCTACTTCATCCACCGTCATGTTCAAGGTTTCTTTGATGTCCTGCTGCTACCTTAGTCGTGGTCCTCTCCTGTCTTTGATGTCTGCTAGTCCTTAGTCGTGGTCCTCTCCTGTCTTTGATGTCCTGCTGCTACCTTAGTCGTGGTCCTCTCCTGTCTTTGATGTCCTGCAGTCTTAGTCGTGGTCCTCTCCTGTCTTTGATGTCTGCTAGTCTTAGTCGTGGTCCTCTCCTGTCTTTGATGTCCTGCAGTACTTAGTCGTGGTCCTCTCCTGTCTTTGATGTCCTTGCTGTCATAGTCGTGGTCCTCTCCTGTCTTTGATGTCCTGCTGTCATAGTCGTGGTCCTCTCCTGTCTTTGATGCCCTTGCTGCTAGCCTCTTAGTCGTGGTCCTCTCTGTCTTTGATGTCTTGCTGCTACCTTTAGTCGTGTGGGTTTCCTCTCCTGTCTTTGATGTCCCTTGCTTGATCCTGTAGTCGTGGTCCTCTCCTGTCTTTGATGTCTTGCTGCCTACCTTGAGTCGTGGTCCTCTCCTGTCTTTGATGTCCTGCTGCTACCTTAGTCGTGGTCCTCTCCTGTCTTTGATGTCTGCTGCTACCTTAGTCGTGGTCCTCTCCTGTCTTTGATGTCCTGCTGCTACCTTAGTCGTGGTCCTCTCCTGTCTTTGATGTCCTGCTGCTACCTTAGTCGTGGTCCTCTCCTGTCTTTGATGTCCTGCTGCTACCTTAGTCGTGGTCCTCTCCTGTCTTTGATGTCTTGCTGCTACCTTAGTCGTGGTCCTCTCCTGTCTTTGATGTCTCTGCTGCTACCTTAGTCGTGGTCCTCTCCTGTCTTTGATGTCCTGCTGCTACCTTAGTCGTGGTCCTCTCCTGTCTTTGATGTCTTGCTGCTACCTTAGTCGTGGTCCTCTCCTGTCTTTGATGTCTTGCTGCTACCTTAGTCGTGGTCCTCTCCTGTCTTTGATGTCCTGCTGTCTGTCGTGGTCCTCTCCTGTCTTTGATGTCCTGCTGCTACCTTAGTCGTGGTCCGGTCCTCCTGTCTTTGATGTCCTGCTGCTACCTTAGTCGTGGTCCTCTCCTGTCTTTGATGTCCTGCTGCTACCTTAGTCGTGGTCCTCTCCTGTCTTTGATGTCCTGCTGCTACCTTAGTCGTGGTCCTCTCCTGTCTTTGATGTCCTGCTGCTACCTTAGTCGTGGTCCTCTCCTGTCTTTGATGTCCTGCTGTCATTAGTCGTGGTCCTCTCCTGTCTTTGATGTCCTGCTGCTACCTTAGTCGTGGTCCTCTCCTGTCTTTGATGTCCTGCTGCTACCTTAGTCGTGGTCCTCTCCTGTCTTTGATGTCCTGCTGCTACCTTAGTCGTGGTCCTCTCCTGTCTTTGATGTCCTGCTGCTACCTTAGTCGTGGTCCTCTCCTGTCTTTGATGTCCTGCTGCTACCTTAGTCGTGGTCCTCTCCTGTCTTTGATGTCCTGCTGCTACCTTAGTCGTGGTCCTCTCCTGTCTTTGATGTCTGCTGCTACCTTAGTCGTGGTCCTCTCCTGTCTTTGATGTCTGCTGCTACCTTAGTCGTGGTCCTCTCCTGTCTTTGATGTCCTGCTGCTACCTAGTCGTGGTCCTCTCCTGTCTTTGATGTCCTGCTGCTACCTTAGTCGGTCCTGGTCCTCTCCTGTCTTTGATGTCCTGCTGCTACCTTAGTCGTGGTCCTCTCCTGTCTTTGATGTCCTGCTGCTACCTTAGTCGTGGTCCTCTCCTGTCTTTGATGTCCTGCTGCTACCTTAGTCGTGGTCCTCTCCTGTCTTTGATGTCCTGCTGCTACCTTAGTCGTGGTCCTCTCCTGTCTTTGATGTCCTGCTGTCTAGTCGTGGTCCTCTCCTGTCTTTGATGTCCTGCTGCTACCTTAGTCGTGGTCCTCTCCTGTCTTTGATGTCCTGCTGCTACCTTAGTCGTGGTCCTCTCCTGTCTTTGATGTCTTGCTGCTACCTTAGTCGTGGTCCTCTCCTGTCTTTGATGTCCTGCTGCTACCTTAGTCGTGGTCCTCTCCTGTCTTTGATGTCCTGCTGCTACCTTAGTCGTGGTCCTCTCCTGTCTTTGATGTCTTGCTGCTACCTTAGTCGTGGTCCTCTCCTGTCTTTGATGTCTTGCTGCTACCTTAGTCGTGGTCCTCTCCTGTCTTTGATGTCTTGCTGCTACCTTAGTCGTGGTCCTCTCCTGTCTTTGATGTCCTGCTGCTTACTTAGTCGTGGTCCTCTCCTGTCTTTGATGTCCTGCTGCTACCTTAGTCGTGGTCCTCTCCTGTCCTTTGATGTCATGCGTCTAGTGTGGTCCTCTCCTGTCTTTGATGTCCTGCTGCTACCTTAGTCGTGGTCCTCTCCTGTCTTTGATGTCCTGCTGCTACCTTAGTCGTGGTCCTCTCCTGTCTTTGATGTCTGCTGCTACCTTAGTCGTGGTCCTCTCCTGTCTTTGATGTCTGCTGCTACCTTAGTCGTGGTCCTCTCCTGTCTTTGATGTCTTGCTGCTACCTTAGTCGTGGTCCTCTCCTGTCTTTGATGTCCTGCTGCTACCTTAGTCGTGGTCCTCTCCTGTCTTTGATGTCCTGCTGCTACCTTAGTCGTGGTCCTCTCCTCTGTGCCCTCTGAATGGCCCTTCGCTTTGAGTCCTCTAGTCGTGGTCCTCTCCTGTCTTTGATGTCTTGCTACTACCTTAGTCGTGGTCCTCTCCTGTCTTTGATGTCCTGTCTGTTTTACCTGTTAGTCGTGGTCCTCTCCTGTCTTTGATGTCCTACTGCTACCTTAGTCGTGGTCCTCTCTGTCTTTGATGTCCTGCTGCTACCTTAGTCGTGGTCCTCTCATGTCTTTGATGTCCTGCTGCTACCTTAGTCGTGGTCCTCTCCTGTCTCTGATGTCCTACTGCTACCTTAGTCGTGGTCCTCTCATGTCTTTGATGTCCTGCTGCTACCTAGTCGTGGTCCTCTCCTGTCTTTGATGTCTTGCTGCTACCATAGTCGTGGTCCTCTCCTGTCTTTGATGTCTTGCTGCTACCTTAGTCGTGGTCCTCTCCTGTCTTTGATGTCTTGCTGCTACCATAGTCGTGGTCCTCTCCTGTCTTTGATGTCTTGCTGCTACATTAGTCGTGGTCCTCTCCTGTCTCTGATGTCCTACTGCTACCTTAGTCGTGGTCCTCTCCTGTCTTTGATGTCCTGCTGCTACCTTAGTCGTGGTCCTCTCCTGTCTCGTAATCCAAGAACCATGCCTTCCATCACCACTCTCTCCAAACCTCTGCGACGCTTAACATGGCCAAACTCTTTCATCTTCAGCGACATGCTGTTGTGTATGAACCAATGCTCCTCGATATTCAGCTCTTGTAGGATGTCTTTACTTTTTCTCCTCTCTGTCCAGGATGTTCTAAGAACTTTTCGGTAACACCTTGTTTCAAACACTTCAGTTTTGTTCTTTAATGTGTGTGTGTATGTTGTACACGAATCACATCAATCAATTACCTGTACAAAACTTCAATTCTGTCTTTGATAAAAAAAATTAGATATAGAACACGATCTAGGATACCTCCCATTACAGGTCAAATCACACAAGTTATTTATAGTAAGTTATAGTAAGTTCCTTGACGTCACACATCTACAGATAGATAAAGAAACAAGTTTCTGAAAGTCTGCGATTGTTTATCGTTGCATATCGTGTAACTACATCCGCTATAACATATTTATAATAGAGAGAGAAATAATTTATGCACGCCCTGTACTGTATTATTTTTTCTTGAAGTGCTTATCTTTAATTTATGCATTGCATAATGGGTGTATTTATTACTTCATATATGTAACGGTGAGACTGGCTCTGACACGACAACTGCACTGAGATGGACTCCAGAGGGTAAGCGAAAACGTGGAAGACCAAAGACAACCTGGAGGAGAATGATAGAGCAAGAACTGAAAGAAATGAATCATAGCTGGAACATAATACAGAGGAAGCTTGACGCTGTTGGAGATATTGCGAAGGAGATCGGAGCACCTATGGACATGTCCGGAGTGCAATGAAGATATTCCAAACTGAAACAGAGGAAGGGCATGAATAGAGAAGAATGGTGTGTGTTTGTTGCTGTCCTAAACGTCATGGGCGTAACAGGCTAAAGAGAGAGAGAGATATGTAAAGATGTTAATGGGGGGCTAAGTGGTTAAGCCCTCGGCTTGCGTTCGGATGCTGGTGGGTTCGAATCCGACCGTGTCGTTCTGTTCACGAGTGAATTATTTCAAGGACACATAAGATTGTTGTTGGAGCTACGGAGTTCGTGCTTTGTGCAAAACTCTCGGCAGGTGGCGCGAATTTCTGCAGAGAGGGGCTGCGCCATATGGGATAACACCTGGTTCCAGATGATCAATTAAGTGATATAGGAGGACTCTGTCCAGTATTTTGCTAGCAAGAGATCTGCTTGTGATTATTGCAGGCCCAGCTATTTGTCTTTGCGAGTTTATATATGTATTGTTTTCTTGATTTTCTCTAGTCTTGTTTTGTCTCTCAGCTTCAGGATAAGAAGAGATTTCTAGAACGAGCTTTTGTGTTTGCCTCATAAACGGTGTTTTTCGTCGCCTCTGTTATCTCTGAGGTTCACTTTTTTGCGTGGCCTGTCTTTTGCTTTGTATTCACTGTCTCGCAGTAACATTGCTCTTTGAGGTGCACTGTCTGTTGGTAATCTGCTTATGTGCACTGTCTGTTGGTAATCTGCTTATGTGGTCATTGTATCGAGTAACATTGCTCTTTGAGGTGCACTGTCTGTTGGTAATCTGCTTATGTGGCCGAACCATTTAATTTGTTGTTTCTTGATCTTCTTCTTCTTCTTTGCGTTCGCTCTTTACGACCAATTTTAATCACTCTTTGTGATATGTTTGATCTTTGCCAAGAACGTTATACGTTGCATATTGGTTTGGGTAGGCCTCTAAACGCATAGACTTCTACACGTTTAGGACATGTGCATCCGATTTCAGCCAATTTGTTTCTTGATGAAGTCTAGTACTGATGTTGTACTCACTTTTATCCTGATGTCTTCAGTTCTCAATCGGTCTCTTCTTGTTATACCCTGAATTCTGCGTAGACACTTCATCTCTGTCGTGACTAGTTTTCTTCTATCATTTGATACCAGCGCCCAGGTTTGACACTGATAGCATAATGTTGAAAAAAAGTATGTTGAGCAATGCTATTGTTGTGTTGGTACAGGTGTACATAGGAGCATCTGGCCGAGTGGGTTAGAGTGCGGCTCCCATGCTGGAGACCCGAATTCAATCCACGGTACGGCCAATGAGTATTTTTCTGTCGAGGGCATAAAGAAAACACCCTAACCTGAACAGTTTCGCAACGACTGTACTAGCTATGTGGCCATTAAACTCCACGTACCTCCTGTCCGACACTGCCCAAAAAGCGGTATTACGGGCAGTAACGACATGAACAATGATCAAGAAAACAAAGTTTCGAAGATACATGATCATCTACGCCAGCTATCATATCACAAGAATAACAATGTCAATCGCCAAAGAATAGTTAGTTTAATTCTTTCGTGCCAAAGGCGGCACACAGGGCAGAGGTTTTAGATCTCCATGTGATACGGTTCGTTGCTAGCAGTTGGGGATCTTGTATGGTTTTACATCCCAATAGTTTACTTTCTTGTTGGATTGTTCTTCGAAGTGTGGTCTTTGGTCTTCCACGTTTTCTTTTCCCAACTGGTGACCACATAAAGACTTGTTGATTTAGTCTCTTTTCGTCTGATCTAAGAACATGACCTAAATATTTCCACCTTCGTTTCCTGATAAAAATTTAGCTTAGCTTCGTACCATATGTTTTTTTATTTTCATTTCTCACTCGATCTTATCTTTTTTCTGAATAGTAAACACATTAATCTATCTGATCTGAACATATGCCACACATCGTGAATGTAGACATGTCATTATCTTTACCATAACTAGAACACAACTAGAACACAACTAGAACACAACTAGAACACAACTAGAGCACAACTAGAACACAACTAGAACACAACTAGAGCGCAACTAGAACACAACTAAAACACAACTAGAGCACAACTAGAACAACTAGAACACAACTAGAACACATAGAACAAACTAGAACAACAGACTAGAACACAACTAGAACACAACTAGTAGCACAACTAGAACACAACTAGAGCACAACTAGAGACACAACTAGAGCACAACTAGAGCACAACTAGGAGACACAACTAGAGCACAACTAGAGCACAACTAGAGCACAACTAGAACACAACTAGAGCACAACTAGAACACAACTAGAATAGAACAGAACGAGAACCAGGTCTCAGGTTAATAAGCAGTTTGAAGAATCATAGGAGAAGCACCGGAACCAATGGGATTAGTTAATAAACAGACAGTAATTAAGTGCTAACAACACCCTCCAAGACCTAAGCAGAACAGACCAGGTCATTATATTTCGACTACGCACCAGACACTGCAGACTCAACAAATATTTATATAGACTAGGAATAAGTCAAACAGCTCTCTGCCAGTGTCAGCAGGTTGAACAGACACAAGAGCATATCTTACAATACTGTCCTCTCCTGTGTGAGCTGAGAAGCAACATGTGGCCACACCCAGTCGACCTGAAAACTAAGCTTTGGGGAAACCTGACAGACCTGAAGCTGACTGCCCAGTTTGTGGTCCACAGTAAATTAAGCGCATGACCAGAGATCGCTGAAGAAGAAAACCTGACAGACCTGAAGCTGACTGCCCAGTTTGTGGTCCACAGTAAATTAAACGCATGACCAGAGATCGCTAACGAAGACGAAGAAGTGCTAACAACAGCTGGAAATTGGATGAAGGAAATTTAAAGAACACACGTGGCTTTGCAAAATATTAAACAACTAAAAACAGTATGGAACGGAACTGACAAGAAAACACAGATCAGAATACTAAGAGCATGCATATTCCCAGTGTCATTGTATGGGTGTGAAGCATGGACATTTAAGAAAGCAGTGGAAAAACATATATGTGCTTTCGAATATAAATGTTATAGAAGAGTCCTCCATATATCTTAGAGAAGAGAACAAATAGATATATCCAGAAAGAACTCAAAATCAAAGAAAACTAGCTGATGCTACAAATAAGAAAGAGAAAATTGAGATATTTTGAACATATAAAAAGACATGGAGGGCTAAAGAAGACCATTATGGAAGGAGGAATACCGGCAAAGAGAAGAATAGGAAGACCAAGGAGAAGATGGATTCAGGATGTAACTGATGGTTTGAACATGACGGCTGCAGGGGTCTATGAGAGAGAGAAATTCCGAAGGACTGTTGGGGTGGCAAAGCTCTGCTCAGGTCAAGCTATTTGATGATGATGATGAATCAAGTAGGTGCGTCTGTAGCTAAGAGTTAGTGAGCTCGATCACAATCCAAGCGCTAGTTCAAACTCCGTGGCGGGCAAGTTTGGAAGCACATTTGTTCCTGTGGGGTTTTACTAATGATAAAATAAACTTCGCCGTTCAGAAAGCAATGGCAAACTACTGAACGTATAAGTGATGCCTAGAAAAATCCACGACTGTGGTTGATGGGGAAGTCATGTAAAGGAAATGCCAGGATTTTCATTTTTTCAAACAAGTATTAATGGCTTCCAGAAAAAACGATTTACAAATACAAGATTGAACCATCTTTAGTTTACGCACAATGCTAGCCGCGACTACGATTGAGCATGTCTTTACAGAACATTCCAGCCGCAGCGACTTTGTTTACATCAACTACTTTATTTCTTACAGCACACATTGCCTAGCCCTGCAGACTAGCGACTTTTTTGTTTAGCACATCAAGCTACCTTTATTTCTTACAGCACACATTGCTAGCCCTGCAGACAGCGACTTTGTTTAGACATCAGCTACCTTTATTTTGCTTGCTACAGATAAGCTTTTACATCAAGCTACCTTTATTTCTTATAGCACACATTGCCTAGCCCTGCAGACTAGCGACTTTTTTGTTTAGCACATCAAGCTACCTTTATTTCTTATAGCACACATTGCCTAGCCCCGCAGACTAGCGACTTTTTTGTTTAGCACATCAAGCTACCTTTATTTCTTACAGCACACATTGCCTAGCCCTGCAGACTAGCGGCTTTTTTTAGCATATCAAGATACCTTTAAAAAAGATCGTTACTTAGTATTGTCGTTTAAAGGTTACCTATGTTTGGTAAATTGTTTGTTTCCAGAGTCATTTTATACTTGTTTACTCTCTCTCTATTTATTTTACTATATTCACTGACTACGTTGCTTCCCATGAAGTTCTGAAAACTCCATATTGCCCGCCTGTCAAGCGTGTTCATAGCGCGTTGGACGAAGGGTGACAAGCCCACTGTGAGTGCGGTTCAATTCCGCGGGCTGACCGAAAAGCCACAGGTTCTCCAGATTTACGGTGTTCGTGGCACCGAACCGAAGGGTTACGATGTCCATGGCACGAGCTGAAGAGCTGAAAGCTCAATTGCTTCTGGATCGACCCCTCCCTTTCTCCCCCTTTTCTCTTTCTCTTCCCCCAAAAAAAAACAACTTGCTATTCTCTTGTTACAAATATACTTTAAGCTACCTATGACTGATGTGTGTTATATGTATAGGCTTGTGTGTTATATGTGTAGGCGTGTGTGTATGTGTAGCGTGTGTGTGTGATGTTTGCTATTGTTTCGTCTCAGATATACATACAAGCACAAAAAGATTATCGCGTGGGTTTGGGCACGCACTGTTAGATCGAATCTGACCTGCTTTTCTGTATTCGACGCTGTTTTAAAAAAACGCGACTAAGTGAAGCTCTTTTTGTTTAGAGCTAACTGGCTATACTCTAAAATGGCTCGTTTGCACGACTAGACAATGGGTACCGTAAATAATAAAGGTTTGTGGAAATAAAGTCCTGAGCTGGTAAATAGTGCCCCCCTCCTTCGGAGGCCCTTAATAATTGTTTACATTTGATTAAATAATAACCATGTCTCAGATCGTCAAGAAATAATTCTCTTGTTTTTAATTTCCGCTGACAAATTTGAAATTGCGTGAAACCAGTTCTAGATAAGTTGTTGTTTTTCTTCAAGTTGAGAATAAATGCAATATTTTCCAAATTAAAAGTGCATTGGCTGGTCTCGTCGTTGCGTGACGGCTATATGTCGTATGTTTTAAAAATAGACTTTCTATTTTTGAACTTGGTCTCCTGCAGTGGCGGCTCGTGCTCAGTTTTGTTGGTGGGGCCAGACATTTTTTCCGGATAAATCCTTTTGGTTGCTATATTTTAAATTTATAAAATAATAAATATACGTTATACATTATTTTTGGTGGGTCCGGCCCCACTGACCCTTAATGACGAGCCGCCACTGGTCTCCTGTATTAATGATTTTAATCGAGTATACGGTTGATAGTATTAGTATTACACAGTTGTATTACTTGCTTGCTGTGAATGATTCAATAATTCGGTTGATCGAGGTAGATCTTGAAGTGTTTGTGATGTTTATTTTGTTGGTATTGTTTTGATTCCCCGAGAAAGTGCTAGTTTTCCAATCTTTTTCATATGTAAATAATCATAATAATTTCTCTCGTACATAGGGCAAGTTCTTATTCTTCTTCTGCGATTAACTTCTGCTATGCGACTACTCCGGTATGTGTCATAAACAGGACGGTGCGCTTGAGGTCTTCACCGGTCCTCCCATAGTTTGTCTTGTAGTGTTGTTTCTGTTGGCCAGATCTCCATTCTCACACTACTCACTCTGAGGCAGTCTTGCAGGATGTGCTATGGGGACTGCTTTGTTTCATACCACTCTGTCCTCAATCTCTTCCATGGAATTGAGACCGATATTTCTTGCCTCTCTCAGCAAAGTTCGTTTCATGGTCTCCCTAGGCGTCCTCTCTTTCTTGGACCATTTGCCTCCCACTTCAACGTCTGCTATGGTATTCTTTGATCATTTCTTCTCAAGGTATGTCCAACATATCTCCATCTTCTCCTTCTTATAACAGTTGTTTTTCATATGTGCCAAGAGTTTTATTATTTTTAGCTTTTTGTGGATCGTTTCTTCTGGCAACTAGGTTGAACGCCATAGGATTGCAGAACTTTCTCAAAGTTCTAGATTATTGATCGACTTAGTGAGAGGTTCCCAAAGTGGGTGGTGCGCCCCAGTGAGCGCTTATGCCTTCATGCAGAGATGGGCGTTCAAGCGATCAATTGACTGTGGTTCTATATAGAAGAAATTAATAAAATATATTTAAAAATACATTATTTTCGTGATTGAATAACTATGTTCAAGATGAAGCACATATTGACCACTACTTTTTCAATACTTTAACGGCATAAGCAGTCATGTATACTTCTTCTTCTTCTTTGCGTTCGTTCTTTACCACCAATTTTATTCACTCTTTGTGATATGTTTGATCTTTGCCAAGAACGTGTATACGTTGCACATTGGTTTGGTAGGCCCCTAAACGCATAGACTTCTACATGTTTAGGACACATGCATCCGATTTCAGCCAAACCCCTTAGTCGCCTCTTACGACATGCGTGGCAGGTAACAGTGGTTCTATTATTTACACCTCAAATTTGTGCCCTGGTAACCACTCGACGGCCCCGGACCCTCCGGCTAACCACTCGGACGAGTAATGTATCATTAGTTGCTATTTACGTCGAAAATATCAAATTGCTAGAACGCGGAAAACTGTTATAATGGGGGGGCGTTACGCTTGAAATGAAATGAAAATCCTGGCATATCCTTTACAAGACTTTGCCATCAACTACAGTAAACGAGTTGCTAATTTTCTAGGCACCACTTATACGTTCAATAATTTATCATTGCTTTATGAACGGTGAGGTCAATTTTTACCATTCGTAAAAACCCACGGGAACAAATTTTCTTCCTAATCACCCGCCGTGGCGCTTGAACCAGGTACTTCTGAGTTGTGATCGAGCTAATATGTCACAGACGCTGACGTAACGAAGTTAAGTATTAACTTCGTGTAACAAAATATACTTCGGATCTCTGTGACTAAGTGATTAAGACGTCTTGCGTTCCGAAGGTGAATCCGGACTGCGCTGTTCTGTTCACGAGCGCAGTTTCTAGAGATTCCAAGGATTATTGCTGGAGCTACGGAGTTTGTGCACTACTCTCAGCAGGTAGCGGGCCATTTCTGCGGAGAGGGACCGTGGTATATGGGATACAGCCCGGTACAGCGAAGTTAATGCTTCATCTTCTTCTGCGTCCATCCGCTATGAATTTATACGTAGTTAGGCACCCTGACTGATTTTTGCGTGAAGGCATGCTTTCCTTTTTATCCGTGTCCCCCGCCATACCGCCTTCTTTGACGTTAGGGGTAAACTCTTCGCTTTTAGAACCTTTTAGCACAATTACAGAACACATGCAGATTCTACAAATTGACATTTGCTGCCCAAGCGTGAAAACTCGCAGCCCTGGATAGAAGAAGAAGAAGAAGACCCTTGTAGAAAATATATACAATCTTACAAGATGGGTAGCCGTCTACTCCGTCTGACAAAACAGTGGTTTGGACTCCGTCTGACAAAACAGTGGTTTGGAGATAGCTGTAATAGAGGTCATTATTCCTGGATGACGAGGCAGGGGTCGATCAACACGACGGTGGCAACATGACACTAAAATAACATTGAACATGACGTTGGAGGAGACGGGAGAACGTGCCATAGCCTGAGTGTACTTCATACGGATTGGGATGAGAGCTACGCTTGATAAATGACATTCTATATGATAAGTCACTCCACTTGAAATTCCACTCTAACATGTACGCGTACTCTAGTTCATGTGTTATAGTAAAATTGCTGAAAATACACACATAGCGTAAACGTACACATATCATGGGGTGAAGTTGGTGCGAAATGTGTAACATAGAAGGCGCGTCTGTGAAAGGAGTGCTAGATGCATTGACCAGTAGCAGACAGAGTATCATAAATGATGTGATTCGCTGTATCACGTATGTTTATCTTTCTGTTCTCCAATCATGTTTTGTCTCACAGCTTCAGGATAAGAAGAGATTTCTCGAACGAGCCCTTGTGTGCGCTTCATAAATAGCGTCTTTCGTCGCCTCTGTTATCTCTAATGTCCACCTTTTGCGTGGACAGCCTTTTGCTTTATATCCATTGTATCGAAGTAACATTGCTCTTTGAGATGTACTGTCTGTTGGTAATCTGCTTACTGTATCGGAGTAACATTGCTCTTTGAGATGTACTGTCTGTTGGTAATCTGCTTATGTGCCGAACCATTTAATTTGTTGTTTCTTGATGAAGTTTAGTACTGATGTTGTACACACTTTTTCCTGATGTCTTCATTTCTCAACAGGTCTCTTCTTGTTACACCCATCATTCTTCGTAAACACTTCATCTCTGTCGTCACTGGTTTTTTTTATCGTTTGATGTCACCGTCCAGGTTTGGCACTGGTAACATAATGTGGGGAGAAAGATTGTGTTGAACATTGCTCTTTTGTGTTCATGGTGACATGTTTGCATTTTAAAATTGGCGCATTTTGTCTTATCATCTGATTTGTTTTGTTGCACCTGTGTTGAATTTCATTAGTTATTCTTCCGTTTGCTGAAGAAATGCTTCCCAGGTATGTAAAGTCTTTGACTTGTTTTAATGGACGTTTGTCGATGGAGATATTGGTAGCACTTTCCTCTCTAGCTAATGTCATTACTTCGGTTTTGTCGATGTTTATTCTCATATTGTATTCATTGCATGTTAACTGGAGTTTGTTATTGTTTATATCAATCAATCAAGTGCCATGCCTGCCGGCGTAGGCGATCATGTCTCTCCACAACTCTCTTTGCTTGGTGCATGTAATCAGTTCTGACGTCGATCTTTTGTCGAACCATGGTGTCAGGCCATCCAACATCTTCTCCCTCTGTCTTCCACGATCTCTCCTTCCCTGAATTTTACCTGTAGTCACCAAATGTTCTAAACCTTCTCTTCGCATTATATGCCCGAAGAACCTTGATTGTCGGATTCTTATACTTTTGATAAGGTTTCTTTGTGTGCAGGCCTGATTTAAAACCTCCACATTTGTTTTCTTTGCTGTCCATGGAATTTTCAACATTCTTCTGTAAAATCACATCTCTGTGGCTTCCAATGATCGTATTGATTGTTTGTTCATTGTCCTTGATTCGCTGCCATACATAAGTATTGGTGCAATATAGCATTGGAGTACTCGTTTTCGCAATGTCATTGGTAGTGAGTTCACGCATAGTGTGTTCTTCATTTTCATAAAAGCTGCTTTCGTTTGAGCTATTCTAATCTCTGTTGTACATCTTCCATCTGATGTTAGGAATGTTCCTAGATACTTGAATCGATGGTCTGATGTACCATTGGATGCGACGAACGATGTCTGGAAAACATCGGGAAAGAAGGCGAGAGGAAGACCACGAAAAAGATGGTTAGATGGCATAGCAGAATCCTGTCAAAGATCAAACATAACAATCATCCAATCCACCAGAATAGCGCAAAACAAAAACAGAAAACCACGACACTGAGCAATAACCAGGTAATAGTGCGCCAGCAATGGCGGAATGCGGGAAGGCCATTCAGAGTCAGGACTGGTTGATTCTGAACACGACTTTGCTAGCGCATTTCCGCCATGTTTGGTCGGGTATTTTCCGGTTTCGTCTACCGAGCTACTGAGTTAGTGCTTGAGCAGCGCTGTGAGCTATGACTGTTACATGGAATGCTTTTGCTGTGTCAACCGTGCGTTTGTTGTGTGTATTCAGAAAATGGCGAACAGCGGTTATGACGAACAAGCTCAATCTGCCGTATGCAGTTATATTGCGGTGCAGAAAGCTGGATTTTGTCGTGATTGATGTTCCCTTCGACAAGAATTGCAATTCAAGTGATGAACAGTTTTGTGTTGCTACATTAGCGACGGCCATATGTATTTTACGCGGTGCAGGTTGTTTTTTGTGGCGGTACGCGGTTGTTTCATTCTGGAATTAGTTCACACAGGAAACATTTCACAGTTAGCATTTCATGTGATTTTCATTGGCACAGGAACGGGGCAATTATGGGGTGACCCGTTGCAGGGAAGTTGTAACCGTACTTATGAACTATGAACTATGAACTTATGAACTATGAAGTAGTGTGACGACAAAAGAAGAAGATATATGATGTACCGTTGGGGATCCGTGTGATGTCTGATGTTGATAGATGATACCCGTCTAATAAAATGTGTCCCCATAAATAAAAGGTCAAGATGGTAAGGAAGGGAGGGAAGGCACAGATACACATAATAAAGATGAACATATGATTCACCTGTTGAATCTTTAATCTATATTCATTAGTTGTGTTTACCTGATATTGACAGGTAACAGTCTCCGCCCACCTGGATCTCACTAACAACATTACGCCAGAGCGCACCTGTCAGGAAAAACAGACACTCCCATGTTTGTATGATTTCCGGTTTTCAAACAACTCGGAGAGAATACCCGTTCCCGTATAAGATATGTTGTTGAAGGGGGCGGGGTACACAAATCTTGTTTTCATCGCAACAAGAGTTGAAGATTTCCTTTCGACGGTTCTCAAACTTGTTGGGCTTGCAGATACCACACTGTATGCACATTTATAAGAAGCGATAGTATAGTTGTTAGTGCAATTGTTTTGTAGTCGCATGGTCCCAAGATCAAATTCCTGATTTCTTTTAAAATTACGGTAACAGCTCTCGTTTTTTCCTTGGCAACATTTGGTTGTGAGACATGGAACAGTGACAAAGCGGCAGAGATCATTAATATCTTTGAATGCAAATGTTACCGAAGAAGACTAGAATATCATGGATAGAGAAAAGAACAAACGCTTCTGTTCTGCAACAGCTTGATATTAAAGAGAGTTAGCTATTAAAGATCATAAAAACAAGGAAAATTAAATATTTCGGACACATCAAATGATATGTGCATAGAGAAAATAATTTTGGAGGGAATGGTACCTGGAAGAAGAATGAGAGGAAGACCTAGAAGACGATGGGTGCAAAATGTCATAGACGATCTGAGAATGACTGCTGCTGACGCCGGCCAACTTGCACAGAACAGAGTTTTTCAGGACTGCTGTCATGGGAGCCAAGTTCCGGAAGGGACAAGCTACTTGATGATGATGATGAACACTCTCAGGTCAACCAGAGCCAACTATAAACTTATGGGTCTTCGGACTCAGGTAAGAATTATGGGAAATCAGACCACAACTACACCACGTGACCTCGCATTTCAGTCTTGGTGTATATAGACGAATTCATTTTAAAATCAACACAAAATGCTAAATAGAAGTTATATTATGCAACAAGTTAAGTTTAACAATAAGGAATATCAGTATTATGAATATTGTTCACCAATAAATAACCACAGACTCAAAGAATTGGGATAAAATTGAAAAAACTGGCAGTGTTCTATCAAACCTCTATATTTTCCGGCCTCCTTTTCTGATCTAGGTCAGGGAACCCCCAGTCAGTTGTCTAGCCTAGTTATCTAGAGTTGACTGTGGGTCAACCTAGTCTAAATTGGGCTACACTGAGATCAGAGATCTCTGAAAAATATCAAGATGGCTCGACGAGCGAGCGAACCTGGTACCTTTGCCACAAAAGACGGGTACCTAACCTCTACGCCTGCCCAGCGTGTTCATATCGCGTTGGACGACGGGTGACAAGCCCCCGTGAGTGCGGTTCAATTCCGTGGGCTGGCAGAAAAGCCAAAGGTTCTCAGATTTACGATAATCGTGGCACCGAACCGAAGGGTTACGATATCAATGGCACCAAGCCGAAGATTTGAAAGCTCAAGTACTTCTGGATCGAGAAAAAAACAAAACCTCTACGCCACATATACCCCTAGAGAGATTTCTAAGAAAATATACACCCTGAACTGCTGTTATCTTCTCAACAAGTTTGAGATACGCTTTTCGAATACTAAGTACGGCTAAGGCAGAGCCAACTATAAACTACTGGGCCTTCGGACTCAGGTAAGAATTATGTGAAATCAGACCCCAACTACACCACGTGACCTCGCATTCCAGTATTGGTGTATGTAGACGAATTCATTTTAAAATCAACACAAAATGCTAACTAGAAGTTATATTATGCAACAAGTTCAGTTTAACAATAAGGAATATCAATATTATAAATATTTTTCATCAATAAATAACCACAGACTCAAAGAATTGAATAAAATTGCAAAAAAGCTCGCAGTGTTCTATCAAACCTCTATATTTTCCGGCCTCCTTTTCTGATCTAGGTCATGGAACCCCCAGTCAGTTGTCTAGCCTAGTTATCTAGAGTTGACTGTGGGTCAACCTAGTCTAAATTGGGCTACACTGAGATCAGAGATCTCTGAAAAATATCAAGATGGCTCGACGAGGGAGCGAACCTGTTACCTTTGCCACAAAAGACGGGTACCTAATCTCTACGCCTGCCCAGCGTGTTCATATCGCGTTGGACGACGGGTGACAAGCCCCGTGGAATGCGGTTCAATTCCGTGGGCTGGCAGAAAAGCCAAAGGTTCTCCAGATTTACGATAATCGTGGCACCGAACCGAAGGGTTACGATATCAATGGCACCGAGCCGAAGATTTAAAAGCTCAAGTACTTCTGGATCGAGAAAAAAACAAACCTCTACGCCACAGATACCCCTAGAGAGATTTCTAAGAAAATGTACACCCTGAACTGCTGTTATCTTCTCAACAAGTTTGAGATACGCTTTTCAAATACTAAGTACGGCTAAGGTTAGTCAGTTGGCGTGATATAAGAGGAGGCCATGTTACGCGAACTAGTCAATGCTGTACTTGGACTTGTCAACGAAACATTGTTTGGTTTGTGTTGCTGTATTTGGTGTAGTCGTGAAGTGTAATAGAACAAGTCTATTTATAGTATAACGTTCGATAACTCTGTATGCGGTAAGTTGAAATATTTTGGTTATTATTTGTTTGTTGTTGGAAGACTTGAAGCTAGGTGTTCGACTCTCATACCAAAGGTACCATGTTCGCTCCTTCGTGGAGCTATCTGTATATTTTTCCAGAGATCCCTGATCTCAGTGTAGGTGAGATCGAGCTCCTAGTCCTATCGGAGACGGAAGATAAAACGTAGGTCCCGTGTTAAATTTGAGCACTAAAAGAACCCATGGCAGTTTAAAATCGAGAAGAACAGGCTGGAAAGCCGCTGCCCGGGTAAAATTCATTAGAAAAGATTACAATTAAAAATTCCTACAAAAATATCATCACCATCTTTAAAATTACATTTGGAACCCTCGCCGGGGCTAAGGAGTTCGTGCACTACCATTGAGATCTCACTGTGTAAGAAAGATACCGGAGCACACATGGTTACTCACTGAAGTGCAATGACGATGGTCCTATCAATTAATCAAAGAAAGTCCTAGTTCAGGTGTTAAAGACCGGCATGTCAGTCTGAATTACTTTTGTTCGTTCACCAGTATTAATATTATCTCATAACTGTTGACGGTTACCTCTCTCGCGATTCCCGTACACGGTTACCTGACTATAAGATAGGGGTACGTTATTTAGAACTGTCGTTGGAGCTATACAGCGCGTGCTCAATTGTCGAACCTTTCATTTATAACAAATAGTCCACTGAAAGTGATTAGTTCTGTGGGTTCTTCTGATTTTTTTAAGTTGGTTCTAACTAATGGAAGACGTTATTTAGAACGGTAGTTAAAGCTACACATAACGTGATCTGTCGTCGGTCCCTTCAGTTATAATAATTATTATGATGAAATGGACTTATTCGATGGATTCTTATGATTTTCCGAATAAAGTCGATTTTAACGAATGATAACGTTATTTAGAACTATCAGAACTACACTTAATGTGATATGTCGTCGGGGCTTTAGTTACAACAAGTAGTCTGCTGAAATGGGCAAAATTTATGGATTCTTCGTATTTTCTGAATAAAGTCGGTTCTGAAGATTGGAATTTTTTTTTATAATTGTCGTTTGTGTCTTTAGTGCGTTGTTGCTTATGTATCGCCCTGATAGCTACGCTTTAAATATTTTCTAGTAAATATTGCTGTGAATCAGAATAATTACTGTATTTTCTTTTCTTTCTGGTCTAGCATAGGTGTGCGCCTCACACCTAGCCCGCATGGAGAATACGCCACTGGTGTATGTATGTGTGTGTATAGTATATGTGCGTGTGTATGTAGTGTGTCTATGGTGTACATGTTGTATATGTGCGTGTGTATTAGCGTAACGCATAGAAGCGGTCGCTTATCGAATCTGACACAAGATGGTTGATGGTTCAGTCCCATACTCGACGTTCCACAGGTGAGCAAAGTAATTGGCCCTTCTACCTCTTACGCGTTCGGGGTTAGAAATGTGAAAGGACGGGAATTTCATACCCTAAGGTTTTAAAAAAAAAGCTAAGAATTTCGTATTATGGTGTGCGTGATTGTTCTTTTGAGGATCATCTTCATAGTTCTTCTTCACCCCTCGCCTCTAGTGAGAGATAGGTCCGTAACCAAGGCCTTGCAATCCCACCTATCCAAGTCCATCTTTTCAAGATCTCTCCACTCTCTCCCCATTTTTGTGCATTCCGTCTCCAGGGTTCCCAGGTCTTCCCGTGCATCTATTGCTCTACACGTCCCATCGGAGAGCCTGTCTCGTGATCAGATTGAAAGACGGTGAGTCGGCAGCCCGATTTCCTTTCAAATTGCATCGAGTCGCTTCATGAGTCTCTCCTTGCGGGGTACTTCCTCTTCCTTGGGTGCCGAGCTATCAATTTTCCTAGTTGTGGTTTCTGTAGCTATCTAGTTGTTTTTACGGGTGAGGTAGCCAGTCCTACATCTGACCTTCATAGTCTCCTCTTACGACATGCGTGGCAGGAAGCAGTGGTTCTATTCTTTACACCCTTAATTTGGGTCCCGGTAACGACTCGGGCGAATCATCGTGCATGTTCATAATTGCTCCGATCTCCTCCCAAGCATGTATTTCAGTGTGTTTAGACTAATAATAACCCTTTCTGTGTTCACTGATACTATCTAATAGGGTTTCTCTCGTGTTTTTCCGTCTTGTCGCACCTATCGGTATGCATAACTTGCGCAACCAAGATCAAGAATACCCGTTATTCTCTTTGAAATATTTAGAGCGTGTGTTTTCTCTTAGAGCGTTCATTGATGATGTCGCTTTTGTGTGCATGAAATACGAGTATGTTAGACGTGTGCCGTGTGTAGTCTATGTGTAGCCTGTGTGTGTAGTCTGTGTGTGTGGTGTATGTGGAGAGTGTAAGTGTGCTGCTTTGTGTATATGTTTGTGTCGTGTGAATGATTGTATGCACCTGTGTTGTGTGTAGCCTATGTGTAGCCTGTGTGTGTCATGTGAATGATTGTATGCAGCACATGTGTTGTGTGTAGTCTATGTGTAGCCTGTGTGTGTCATTTGAATGATTGTATGCAGCACATGTGTTGTGTGTAGAATTGGTAAGTTTATGCCTATCAGTGAAATCTTCAATCCCCAAGCTATTTTTACTTTCCATATTTTTATCTGTCCTATCTATGCCTTGACCTGGTTTAAGTGTTAGATAAACATACAGACCTTGGTCCCCTGCAACGTAAGACTAGCTCAGACGGGAAATCGACAATTCCTGTTTATTTGGGGGCTGGTTTTTGTATATGTTTGTTATAACACTAAGTTTTTTTGTAATTTTACTCAATTGTGTCTCTCTCTTTTTCTCGATCACCGCCCAGACTGATGTGCCAGACCTCCCCATAAATTCTATTCATGTGGAAATATGATTCATGCAGCCTTAGCATTGGTGTGTTTTACGTCACATCTTCAGCAGCATTTGGAGCTCTGGTGCTTATCCTTCGGCGATGTGTCCGGTTTCAGCCATCGTTTACTCGGTTCGCTCTCTGTTCTGTAGCCATCTAGTGTTTTTACGGTGTGGGGTAGCTAGCTCCATGCCCAACCTCCTTAATCGCCTCTTACGACATGCGTGGCAGGTAACAGTGGTTCTATTCTTTACAACCCAATTTGTGCCTCGGTAACCACTCGGGCGACTCAATTCTATTCGTTCATGGTTATTTATTTGATGAAAGTATTAATAATACTGATATTCCTTATTGTTACACTTTAATTTGTTGCATAATATAACTTTGATTTAGCATGTTGTATTGATTTTAAAATGAATTTGTCTTTTATACAACTACGCTGGAATATGAGGATCATGCGACAGTTGTGTCTTATTTCCTAGAATTTTTACCTGGCCTGCCGCCGTATGTTATCAGAGGCCACGATACAGACCTGTTGACATATATATATATATATATATATATATATATATATATATATATATATATATATATATATATATATATATATATATATATATAATAAAGCATGTGTGTGTGTGATCACCATCATTAAGTGTATTGCTTACCAAATCAATGTCACTGCACTCTGGGCAGACCCATATGTACTCAGTCTCCCTCGACAGATGTCGAAGGGTATGCATACTGATAGTTCCCGTGGCTTGCTGGTTAAGCACACCTCTCACTCCGCCTCTCAGGCATCCAGTAACTCCTTAAATCACTGGATTGATTGAACATCTATTTTAGTGTCCTCATCCAACAACCGTGGGCGTCTGTAGCTTAAGCGGTACTGAGCTCGATGACACAACCCAAGCGTACCAGGTTTAAACTTTGCGGCAGGCAGTTTAGAAGCAAATTTGTTTCCGTGGGATTTTTACGCAAGGTGAAAATAGACCTCACCGTTCAGAAAGCAATGGCAAACTACGGAACGTATAAGTGGTGACTAGAAAATCGACGACTTGTTTACTGTGGTTGATGGCTACGTCCTGTAAAGGGTATGCCACAATTATCGCTTCATCCAACAAGCAGTCGTGAGGAGACCGAAGAACTCTCAAGAGAATAAAAACAAAATATGTACATCTATGTGTATTTGACCTCATGCATAGAATTAGTCAGTCATGTTGATATGTAAGTCAGTTTCACGTTCGTGTCTTGCTGGGGTCCACAAAAGGGAGCAAAGAATAGTAACACTGTTACCTACAAGGCATGTTGTAAGAAGCCACTGAGGTAGGGGCCTAGGAAAGCTACCCTTGTTAAATAAAAAGTGTCTTCAGAAATCTGATGTGCTGGCCTACTTGACCAAGTTAACACAAATTTTCTTCTTCATTATAGAGTGGAGCATGGCTATTACCAAGATATGTTGTATTGGGGCTGGATATGTTGGAGGTCCATCTTGTGCAGTCATTGCACACAAATGTCCCAACCTACGTGTCACTATCGTAGACCAGAATGTACACAGGATAGCCCAGTGGAATTCTGACAAGCTGCCAATATTTGAGGTCAGTTCACAAAATGTTCATTTCACATTCTCATATTTATTTTGATATTTATTTTGCTGTTCTCTGATCCTGTTTTGCTTCACAGTATCAGGATAAGAAATTTATATAATGGGCTGTTGTATACATTTCCGCCAGTGTGTTTCCGGGACTCGCAAGGGAGAAAGAATAGTAATACTGCGACATGCAAAGCATGTCGTAAGAGGCAACTAGGTAGGAGCCTAGGAAGCGACCTAGTAAATAAAAGCATCGCAGATATCTGATGTACTGACCTACTTGAAGGCGTATAACTAGCACAACGTACAATCACTCTTAGGCTCAGATCACAGACAAATCACAAAGAGTGGTTAAAAAGGAGTCGATATGGAGAGTTCGAAGAAGAATATGCACTTTATAAATAGTGTTTTTTACTGCCTCTGTTATTTCTGAGGTTCCTTTTACAGGGATGACCTTTTGCTTTGTATCCACTGTATCGGAGTAGTGTTCATCTTTTGCTGTGTATCCACATCGTATTTCATCTTTGCGGATCACTGTATCGGTAGTGTTGATCTTTGCTTTGTATCCACTGTATCGGAGTAGTGTTGATCCTTTGCTTTGTATCCACTGTATCGGAGTAGTGTACTTGCTGTGTATCATGTATCGAGAAGTGTTGATCTTTCTTGTATCCACTGTATCGGAGAAGTGTTGATCCTTTGCTTTGTATCCACTGTATCGGAGTAGTGTTGATCTTTTGCTGTGTATCCACTGTATCGGAGAAGTGTTGATCTTTTGCTGTGTATCCACTGTATCGGAGTAGTGTTGATCTTGCTGTGTATCACTGTATGTTGTTATCTTTTGTATCCACTGTATCGGAGTAGGTGATCTTTGTTATCCTGGTATGATCTTTTGTATCCACTGTATCGGAGAAGTGTTGATCTTTTGCTTTGTATCCACTGTATCGGAGAATTGTTGATCTTTTGCTTTGTATCCACTGTATCGGAGTAGTGTTGATCTTTTGCTGTGTATCCACTGTATCGGAGAAGTGTTGATCTTTTGCTGTGTATCCACTGTATCGGAGTAGTGTTGATCTTGCTGTGATCCACTGTATGTAGTTGATCCTTTGCTTTATCCACTGTATCGGAGAATGTTGATCTTTCTGTATCACTGTCGATAGTATTGATCCTTTGCTTTGTATCCACTGTATCGGAGTAGTGTTGATCCTTTGAGGTGAACTTCCTCTTCTTTCTTTCCTCTAACTCTGTTTTGTCTGACAGTGCCAGGATAAGAAGAGATTTCTAGTACAGACTTTTGTATGCGCTTTATAAATAGTTTTTTTTCACTGCCTCTGTTATTTCTGAGGTTCCTTTTGTGTGGACGGCCTTTTACTTTGTATCCATTGTATCAGAGTAACATTGCTCTTTGAGACGCAGTCTGTTGGTAATCTGCTTATGTGGCCGAACCATTTAATTTGTTGTTTCTTGATAAAGTTCAGTACTGATGTTGTACACACTTTCTTCCTGATGTCTTCATTTCTTAACCGGTCTCTTCTTGTTACACCCAGTATTCTGTGCAGACACTTCATCTCTGTCGTGACTAGTTCTCTTCTATCATTTGTTGTCAGTGTCCACGTTTGGCACTGATAGCATAATGTTGGGAGAAAGATTGTGTTGTACAATTCTCTTTTAGTGTTCATGGTGACATGTTGGCATTTTAAAGTTGGCGTCATTTGTCCTATGATTTGATTTGTTTTACTGCATCTGTATTGGATTTCATTTGTTATTCTTCCAATTGCTAAAATGAATGCTCTCTATGTATGTCAAGTCTTTAACTTGCTTAAATGCTCTCTATGTATGTCAAGTCTTTAACTTGCTTGAATGCTCTCTATGTATGTCAAGTCTTTAACTTGCTTAAATGCTCTCTATGTATGTCAAGTCTTTAACTTGCTTAAATGCTCTCTATGTATGTCAAGTCTTTAACTTGCTTAAATGCTCTCTATGTATGTCAAGTCTTTAACTTGCTTGAATGCTCTCTATGTATGTCAAGTCTTTAACTTGCTTAAATGCTCTCTATGTATGTCAAGTCTTTAACTTGCTTAAATGCTCTCTATGTATGTCAAGTCTTTAACTTGCTTGAATGCTCTCTATGTATGTCAAGTCTTTAACTTGCTTGAATGCTCTCTATGTATGTCAAGTCTTTAACTTGCTTAAATGCTCTCTATGTATGTCAAGTCTTTAACTTGCTTGAATGCTCTCTATGTATGTCAAGTCTTTAACTTGCTTAAATGCTCTCTATGTATGTCAAGTCTTTAACTTGCTTGAATGCTCTCTATGTATGTCAAGTCTTTAACTTGCTTGAATGCTCTCTATGTATGTCAAGTCTTTAACTTGCTTGAATGCTCTCTATGTATGTCAAGTCTTTAACTTGCTTAAATGCTCTCTATGTATGTCAAGTCTTTATTTTGCTTGAATGCTCTCTATGTATGTCAAGTCTTTAACTTGCTTAAATGCTCTCTATGTATGTCAAGTCTTTAACTTGCTTGAATGCTCTCTATGTATGTCAAGTCTTTAACTTGCTTAAATGCTCTCTATGTATGTCAAGTCTTTAACTTGCTTGAATGCTCTCTATGTATGTCAAGTCTTTAACTTGCTTGAATTCATGTGTTTGTGCATGTATATTCTTCTTTGAACTCTTTATCTCGACCACTAGTTAAACCACTCATTGTAATTTGTAGTGATCTGAGCCTAAGAGTGGTTGTACATTGTGCCAGTTATGCGCCTACAATTAGGCCAGCACATCCTATATAACAATATATAACAATAAATCCGGGCTGTGCAAAACAAAAAAGGAAATCTTCTTCTTCGAACGCTCCATATCGGTTACTCGTTAACCACTCTTTGTGATTTGTATGTGATTCAAGCCCAAGAGTGATTATACGTTATGCTAGTTATGGGCCTACAAGTAGGCCAGCACATCCTATTTCTGCGACGCTTTTTATTTACTAGGGTAGCAGCTTCCCTAGATTCCTACCTTAGTCACCTCATACGTCATGCCTTGTAGGTCGCAGTGTTACTATTCTTAGCTCCCTGTGCGGACCCCCGACAACACAGTAGTGGTGCATGTATATAAGGGTGTGGGTGTGTGTATATATACAATGGTTTCAATTTGAAAGGTCGCCTATGCAAAGTCCCATCAGAAATTGGAAACCTCTAAACTAACGCCATTTCTTTGCCACTTTGAGTCACCCCTTCCCCACACGCCCCTCTTTCCGCCAGCATTCTTTGGTGTGAAAGAAATTCAACGTAACCTACACTTTCATAATGAGTTCAGAGATCAATCCAGCTGAAATTGAAGTTACAGCTGTCACTGCCTGACACAGGCAACAGTAATACAAACTTATATTCTCTTGAAGGTCTAAATATGAACAGAATATCACACATCTAAATAGGAGGGTTTTAAAGGCAAAGGATGCTCGCCTGCCCAGCGTGTTTGTAGCGCGTTGGACTGCGGGTGACTAACCCTCTGTGAGTGTGGGTTCAATTCTGCGGGCTGGATGAAAAGCCACAGATTCATGGTGTTCGTGGTACCGAACCGAAGGGTTACGATGTCCATGGCACCGAGCCAAAGAGCTGAAAACTCAAGTGCTTCTGGATCGGGGGATAGGCAAAGGATTGACTTCATGGCTCTGGGTTTTACCCCATATGGCTCAGTCCCTCTCCACAGAAATGACCCGCCACCTGCCGAGAGTATTGCAAAAAGAGCGAGCTCCGTAGTGATAATATTTGATTAATAAAATTATAATTTTGTGACGTAATTTTTCAATTTGACCCTGGGCCCCTGTGGCGTAGAGGTTAAGTGCTCGCCTCTTATTCCAAAGGTTCTAAGTTTGCTCCTTGTTAAGCTATCCGGATATTTTCCAGAGATCCCTGATCTCAGTGTAGGTGAGATTGAGTTCTTAGTCCTATCGGAGACAGACGCTAAAACTGAGGTCCCATGTTCAATTTGATCGTTGAAGAACCATTGGCAGTTTAAAATTGTGAAGAGCATGCTGGAAGTCACTGTCCTGGCAAATTCATTGAAAGATTTCAAATAATATTTCTACAAAATATCTTCACCATCTTCAAAATGACATCGGGGACCCTCGCCGTGTTGGTGCAGCTGAGATCTTCATGTGTGAGAAAGATATCGAGCACTTATGGTTACTCACCGAAGTGCAATGATGATATTCTTATCTTCATGTGTAAGAAAGATATCGGAGCACTTATGGTTACTCACCGAAGTGCAATGATGATAGTCCGGGGACCCTTGCCGTGTTCGTGCAGCTGAGATCTTCATGTGTAAGAAAGATATCGGAGCACTTATGGTTACTCACCGAAGTGCAATGATGATAGTCTTATCTTCATGTGTAAGAAAGATATCTGAGCACTTATGGTTACTCACCGAAGTGCAATGATGATAGTCTTATCTTCATGTGTAAGAAAGATATCGGAGCAGTTATGGTTACTCACCGAAGTGCAATGATGATAGTCTTATCTTCATGTGTAAGAAAGATATCTGAGCACTTATGGTTACTCACCGAAGTGCAATGATGATAGTCTTATCTTCATGTGTAAGAAAGATATCGGAGCAGTTATGGTTACTCACCGAAGTGCAATGATGATAGTCTTATCTTCATGTGTAAGAAAGATATCTGAGCACTTATGGTTACTCACCGAAGTGAAATGATGATAGTCTTATCTTCATGTGTAAGAAAGATATCGGAGCACTTATGGTTACTCACCGAAGTGCAATGATGATAGTCTTATCTTCATGTGTAAGAAAGATATCGGAGCACTTATGGTTACTCACCGAATTGAAATGATGATAGTCTTATCTTCCTGTGTAAGAAAGATATCTGAGCACTTATGGTTACTCACCGAAGTGCAATGATGATAGTCTTATCTTTCTGTGTAAGAAAGATATCTGAGCACTTATGGTTACTCACCGAAGTGCAATGATGATAGTCTTATCTTTCTGTGTAAGAAAGATATCTGAGCACTTATGGTTACTCACCGAAGTGAAATGATGATAGTCTTATCTTCATGTGTAAGAAAGATATCGGAGCAGTTATGGTTACTCACCGAAGTGAAATGATGATAGTCTTATCTTCCTGTGTAAGAAAGATATCTGAGCACTTATGGTTACTCACCGAAGTGAAATGATGATAGTCTTATCTTCATGTGTAAGAAAGATATCGGAGCAGTTATGGTTACTCACCGAAGTGAAATGATGATAGTCTTATCTTCCTGTGTAAGAAAGATATCGGAGCAGTTATGGTTACTCACCGAAGTGAAATGATGATAGTCTTATCTTCCTGTGTAAGAAAGATATCTGAGCACTTATGGTTACTCACCGAAGTGAAATGATGATAGTCTTATCTTCATGTGTAAGAAAGATATCGGAGCAGTTATGGTTACTCACCGAAGTGAAATGATGATAGTCTTATCTTCCTGTGTAAGAAAGATATCTGAGCACTTATGGTTACTCACCGAAGTGAAATGATGATAGTCTTATCTTCATGTGTAAGAAAGATATCGGAGCAGTTATGGTTACTCACCGAAGTGAAATGATGATAGTCTTATCTTCCTGTGTAAGAAAGATATCTGAGCACTTATGGTTACTCACCGAAGTGAAATGATGATAGTCTTATCTTCATGTGTAAGAAAGATATCGGAGCAGTTATGGTTACTCACCGAAGTGAAATGATGATAGTCTTATCTTCCTGTGTAAGAAAGATATCGGAGCAGTTATGGTTACTCACCGAAGTGAAATGATGATAGTCTTATCTTCCTCTGTAAGAAAGATATCTGAGCACTTATGGTTACTCACCGAAGTGCAATGATGAAAGTCTTATCTTTCTGTGTAAGAAGAATCGAGCACTTATGGTTACTCACCGAAGTGCAATGATGATAGTCTTATCTTTCTGTGTAAGAAAGATATCTGAGCACTTATGGTTACTCACCGAAGTGCAATGATGATAGTCTTATCTTTCGTGTAAGAAAGATATCGACACTTATGGTTACTCACCGAAGTGAAATGATGATGTTCCTATCATTCAATCAATTTCCCTCTGATAAAATCTAGACATTATTTTTGTTGGTGGAAGGTAGATGTTCTCCTGGCATCCTCTATTAACCAGACAGGAACTCATGATGACTCAGGTCAAGAGGAGAAAATGGCGATGGGTCGGGCATACCTTATGAAAGATACAGTCGAGTGTCACTAAACAAGCACTTGAGTGGAACTGGCAAGGAAAATGAAAAAAGGCGCCTAAACAAACCTGGAGATGTCTTCTTGAGAAACTGAAGAGTGTTGACTATCCTGGGAGACCATAAAAAAAACAGCCAGAGACAGAGAAGAGTGGCGAACAACTGTTGATGCCCTATGCTCCACCAGGAGCGGAGAGAAGTAAGTTAGTAAGTAGCATCCTTCATAGCCATAAGAAAATATTGTTGTTTATTCTTACAGCCCCACTTGGAGGAGATAGTCAAGACTTGTAGACTAGGGACAGAACCTATTCTTCTCTACAGATGTCGAGAAAGAAATCATGGAAGCTGAGTTAATCTTTATTTGTTTATTCTTACAGCCCCACTTGGAGGAGATAGTCAAGGCTTGCAGGGGACAGAACCTATTCTTCTCTACAGATGTCGAGAAAGAAATCATGGAAGCAGAGTTAATCTTTATTTGTTTATTCTTACAGCCCCACTTGGAGGAGATAGTCAAGACTTGTAGACTAGGGACAGAACCTATTCTTCTCTACTGATGTCGAGAAAGAAATCATGGAAGCTGAGTTAATCTTTATTTGTTTATTCTTACAGCCCCACTTGGAGGAGATAGTCAAGGCTTGCAGGGGACAGAACCTATTCTTCTCCACAGATGTCGAGAAAGAAATCATGGAAGCTGAGTTAATCTTCATCTGTGTCAACACTCCAACAAAAACATTTGGGTTAGGCAAGGTTAGAGGTCATTGTGTGACGTTTTAAATGTTCAATTTAAAGAGATACGGGGAAGGGGGGGGTCTCTCCGTGGCTAAGTGATTCAGAACTTGCCTTGTGGTCCAAAGGTTGAGGGTTTGAATCCAAACTGCACCATTCTGTTTGCAAGTACATTTTTTCCAGAGACCCCTAGGATTGTTGCCGAAGCTATGGAATTTCTGCTTTGTGCAATACTCTCGGCAGGCAGTGTGCCATTTCTGTGACGAGAGAGACCAGCCATATGGGGTAAAACCCGGTGCAATGAACTCGATCCTTTGGCTTTAAACCCTTTTTTTAGTTTCAGTTTGGAATATCTTCATTGCACTCCGAACATGTCCATAGGTGCTCCGATCTTCTTTGCAATATCTCCAGCGACTGACCGTACGAGTGTGATGTTTATTGAGGAGCCTACTCATATACCTGTTGTGCTGTCCTTTTCTGGCCACTCCAGCCTTCAATTGAAGCTCTTGAAATCTAGCTGCTGATGGGGATTAGTGTTAATGAAAATCCTCTATGCAGGATAACCACTATTGGTAGCAGCCTTCGACTTCCGGTTTACAAATGGCGCTGAGCGAACGTATCGGTTAGCGTCAGCAATAAATTTTGATCACTTCATCTCGCTTCCGTGGCCTGGATTACTACTTTTCATTAATTTGGACGCAGGATATATTGTGTATTCATGGATATGTTTTGTGGTGTAGTTAAGCGACTCAGAAGTACGATGGTGACCGATCAGAATTGCGATCGCTACCGACACGCCGCTTTCGCTATGTGTTAAATACGGCGGTCCGGGGTAGGCAGAGCCCTTAAGCCGAGTAAGGCAATCTGCCTATGGTAGGAGGATCCCAGAAATGAAACCTCAACCGTCGAAGTCGGAAGATGCATGCCCAAGCGGCACTGGAATAAAAACGCGCATCTACGCACTACAACCGAAGCTATGCAACCAACACTACTCCGGTACGGTGTCATATTTACAGGTCGAAACCAGGCAGGCTCAACACCGGAACCCCATTCTCCAAACACAACAGCAAACACAATTCCTCACACTCTCAGACCAACCAGAGAAGACGTGAGTAAACACACGGGTCAAGATTTGAAAATAATGCAGTGGAACGCGGAAGGCGTTAGAAACAAAAAAATAGAGCTGCAAAACTTTCTGAAGGAGCACGCCATCGATGTGTGCTGCATCCAAGAAACACATCTTACCAGCACGCACAGATTCTCCATTAGAGGCTACGAAATCTTCCGGCAAGACAGGGAAGACCGACCCAAGGGGAGTCATGACGGCCGTCAAAACAGGTTCTCAGCCTGGGAAACGCACCGCTCCCAATCCACCGATACAGAAGCGATAACCATCTGCATAAAAACCAACGACAAGGAAATTACAATTTGCAACATATATTCACCACCAAACAAATTTATCCAATTAAACAACATACAACCAAACACAGAAAACTGGATAATAGTTGGAGATTTCAACAGCCATTCTCCAAGCTGGGGTACTCTGACCTAAATGTTAAAGGAGAGGAAGTAGAAGACTTCATCATCAACAACAGTCTTGTTCTGCTAAACAAACCTGGTGACCCACACTCATACTACTCCCGACCTTGGAGAACAACCAGCAACCCAGACCTAGCAATAGCGACTGAAGATGTTGAAAAATTCACAAGTCGAAGTGTGCGCAATCAACTAGGGGGCAGTGACCATAAACCCATAATAATCTCCATGAAGGGACAGAGGAACACTAAGGAACACTCACCCCCAGCTGGAACTTTAAGAAAGCAAATTGGAATATCTTCACCTCACACCTAGAAGAAGCCATTAAGAACATGAAAATTAAAAAATAGCCCTAAACGATAACTCCAAACATTCAACAACTGGGTTCTAGATGCAGCAAAAATAAGTATACCAAGAGGAAGAAGGGAAGACTACCGACCCTATTGGTCCCCTAAACTGGAAGAGCTTCACGCTGAACTCAGCATACAAAGAGAAAACATGGAAGCAGACCCCACAGACGAAAATGTTACCCTACACAACAAGACAAAGGCTATATTTACCAAAGAAAAGAAGAAAAGCATGAGAGACAGCTGGCATGAAAAAACTGCCTCCTTAAATCTAGAGAAAGACACTAAAAACTATGGAACCTCACAAAAACCCTAAATGGTGACAGGACAGAACGGACCAAAACTGTGCTACACACAGACACAGGATTTGTCACCGGCAGAGCAGCAGCAGACCTATTAGCTAGAACCTATAAATTAGAAAGTCAGGTCCAAATTCAACAGGCAAGAAAAGAGGAAGTCAAAAACCAGTCAAAACAACTGTTGAATAGTCTTGACTCTACAATTCCAACAGACAGCATGACAGCTACGTTTACCTGCAGGGAGCTAGAAGACCAAATAAAAAAGCTAAAGGAGAAAAAGGCACCTGGAGCGGATGGAATTACCAATGAATTCCTAAAACACCTTGGTCCTCTTGGCAAAAGGTTTCTCCTCAGCATTTACAACCAGAGCTGGAAAACAGGTCAAGTTCCATCAACCTGGAAGGAGGCACACATCTACCCCATCTTGAAACCAGGCAAGGACAAAAATGACCCAAAGAGCTATAGACCCATCAGCCTTCTCAGTTGTGCAGGGAAATTGATGGAGAGGTTAGTAAACAGGAGACTGACATGGTACCTAGAAACAAACTCATTGCTCACACCCGCCCAGACCGGATACAGACAAAACAGAAGCACAGAGGATCAACTGGCTTACATCACCCAGGACATTGAAAACGCCTTCCAGGAAAGAAAGAAAGTAACAGCCATTTTTTTGACCTCTCCGGGCATTTGATACGGTATGGCACGATGGCCTAATGCTGAAAGTCCTACAAACAGGAGTCTTCCACAACATGTTCTCCTGGATCAGAAACCTCCTCTCCCAACGTACAGCCAGAGTAAAAATAGACAACCACCTCAGCAAGATGCAAAAATGAAGGAAGGAGTTCCACAGGGCAGTGTGATAGCACCAACGCTATTCCTAATATACATAAATGACATCACCAAATGCTGCCCCCAGAAGGTCTCAAACAGCCTACATGCAGACGACTTCGCAATCTGGACAGCTGCAGAACACACTCAAAAACATCATATTTACTACAAAAAACAGTGGCAAAAGTAGAGAACTGGACAAAAAGCTGGGGCCTCAAAATTAACCACACAAAACCACAGCAACTGTTTTTCCCTCTCCCCACACAAGGAAAAAGTATCCATCAATTTAGAAAACGAAACAATACCCCAAACAGATACACCCACCTTCCTTGGAATCACCCTAGACAGCAGACTTACCTGGAAGCCAAACATAGACAAAATTCAAAGAAAAGCCATACAAAGACTTGCTGTGATGAAGAAACTAGCTGGCACGTCCTGGCAGGCAAATTCAAAAATATTAAAGCAGGTCTACACTGGAGCAGTCAGACCCATCATGGAATATGGCTCCAGCTCTTGGACAACAGCAGCCAAAACAAACACACACAAACTAGACAAGGTACAAAACATGGGCTAAGAATAACTCTGGGAGCAATGAAAAGCAGTCCTATCGTAGAAATGGAAAAAAAACCGCAGACATAGAGCCTCTAGAACTCCGCAGAAAATTTAAAACACTCACCCAGTTTGAAAAACTAAAGCGGCTAAAAGAACACCCTCTACACACAAAATTCCAAGAGAAAACAAAAACAGACTTGCAAGGAAAAGCCCCAACCATCTGGCCAGAGAATTTCATATGCAACATACAGACATCCTAGAAACTGACCCAGAAATGTGGGAACCCATAATACCAGAGCCATGGACATGCTACCAAAACACGGCCCAAATACACCTAGAAGTCTCAGGAATAATCTCCAAAAAAATACAAACAGAGACAGAGCAAAGAGCCATTTCACTCCAAATGCTACGAGAGCAATATCCCACCAGCACATGGACACATGTGTTCACAGATGGCTCAGCTACAGATGCTACCAGAAAGGAGGCAGCGGAATCTACATCACTCACCCCCAAGGAAACACAGAAACACACTCTCTGGCAGCAGGAGAAACATGCACCAACTTTAGAGCAGAGGCAGCAGCCCTTCTTGCAGCCATACAGATTCTCAACGACCAGCAAGTGTCAGCAAAAATATTGCAGTCTTTAGCGATTCAAGATCCGTTCTCCAGGCTATCTCAAGTCCCAGACAAGACAAGCTCATTCAGGACATACGGCAAAATATCAGCTTGTTGTCAAAAATCCGAACTGGTCTTACAGTGGATACCAGCTCACTGTGGCATACCAGGAAACGAAAAGGCTGACAAACTCGCAAAGGCTGGGGAGCCTAACACAACACCACCCAACACAAAGTTTTACAGAAGCAAAGACTCTCCTGAAACAATCCAGGAAAATGATCTGGAAAAAAACAAATGGAGGATACAGGCCAGAGCACGACAGTATAAATACACTAAACAGAAAAGCACAGACCACAATCTTCAGACTTAGAACGGGACACTGCAGTCTCAGAGCACACCTCCACAGAATGGGTATCAGGGACTCGCGGCCTGCACCTGTGGAGCACCAAAGCAGTCCCCAGAGCACATCCTGCAAGACTGCCCTATTCTGAGTAGTGAGAGATTGGAGATCTGGCCAACAGAAACAACACTACAAGACAAACTATGGGGAACCGGTGAAGACCTCAGGCGCACCGCCCTGTTTATGACACATACCGGAGTAGTCGCATAGCAAAAGTTGAACGCAGAAGAAGGAAGAAGGTAGCAGCCTTCGATTTATGATATTACACACTACATATTACACACTACATATTACACACTACATATTACACACTACATATTACACACTACATATTACACACTACATATTACACACTACATTGAGTTGGAATTGTTAAGATTATATCAGAAAACTACATCTGAAGTCACGGTTAAAATCGAGGGTAGACGAGACAGAGGAAAACAGTGAGAGAAAATTTTGGATAGCCTGACTTCATGGCACGGTAGAGCGTCAACATCTGAGTTGATAGCAAATACCAAAGACAGAGATTTGTGGAGATCAATGATCGCCTATGCTAGCTGGCACGGCACCTGATGATGATGATGATGATGACCTCTGAAGTCCAAGAAGTCACGCCTGTATGGCGGGACACTGATAAAAGGAAAGCAGGCCATCACGCAAAAATCAATCTGAAGTGCTATACTAGGCACCCTGACTGCATCTGAATTCATAGCGAACAAACGCATGTATTCACTGCGGATATATTGGCAAAAACAGGTTCACATGCTACCACAGACACCAGTATGACATATGAGGAAGAAAAAGTAAAGATAAAAATGGCTGGCTACAAAAACAAATGGTTGAGAGATCACCCAGGTCATGCATAGGATGATGCATACCACCAACTAACTAGAGAAGAACAGGATATCATTTTTCGTCTACGAACAAGGCACACTAGGCGGAGGTAACATATGTTTAACAAGTACAAAATATGCCCATCTGACATATGCACATACTACAAGAATGTTGGCAACATACAGTCAACGGAGAGAAATAACATGGCCAATCCCCATATCAGTCCAAAACAAGCTATATGGAAATGTACATAGACTCCGGTTAACCAGTACCTACCTTAGAAGTATACAATTCGATGTCTGAAAATGTTGGAAGAAGAAGAATAGCAGGCGAGCGCTGCAAGGAGAAAATTAGAATTAGAATCCTGACATGAAATATCATTTATACAAGAAGAAATGAAAACACATCATTCCTGGGAATAGAATAAGATGAAAACACATCATTCCTGGGAATAGAATTAGATGAAAACACATCATTCCTGGGAATAGAATAAGATTAAATCTTGTGTTATTCAATTATTTAACGTACACGTCTGCTTCATTTGATCATGTGATTCACAGGGAGAGCAGCAGATCTGAAATATATTGATCGGTGCTAGAAGAATAGCAGACGTGGCCCAGAGTTCAAAATTGTTGTGAGAAAAGTACAGTTCCTGTGAAGGCAGCGGAGAGTATATCCAACATTTTGTCTGCTAATGTGAAACCTGGAGTTAAATATCAGGTGGGTTCCAGTCTTCATCCTGTTTTTTTTCTTTCACCTGCTGTGAATTAAGGCATAGTTATGATGTCTGAAATGGCGCCTCTGACTGATTTTTACATGAAGGCTTGCTTTCCTTATCAACAGTAACCCCTCGGGCAGGAGATGCATGCATTCGCTCAGGATTGTGGACCTGAGCGGCGTGACTGTGCTTGCACTACTACCTATACCAGAGTAGCTTTTCCTTGATCCCCACCCACTTAGCCAGACAGGATCCTATGTCTGTTTCCAGGGCCACCACGAGGACGTGGGTAGGATCTTGATCAGTGCCAGATCGCTACGTAGCTTTGTCCCTTTGTGATATTTTGCCTGCGCCCCCAAATATCAATACTCTCCGATAAAACAGTCCGGTTTTTGATTGATAGATGAGTTATTATAATATTTTTCTCTTGCAATTATACGTTGCATAGGATCTGCAAACAATTTCTCTGTACTGCTCTATCCTGGACAATTTTTTCAATCACTTCTTTTGTTCTGAATCTCTTCTATGATATTGAGTCTGATATTCTTCGCTTCTCTCTGCAAAGTTTGTTTCAGGATTCCACAGGTCGTCCTTACTTTCTTGAACTCTTTGCTTCCAACTTCAATTCCTGTTTTGTGATTCTCTGATCATTTCTTCTCAGAGTATGTCCAACATATCTCCATCTTTTCTTTCTTATAACAGTTGTTGCTAGTGGCTGACCTGATAAGAGTTTTAAAATCTTGTCTTTACTGCCTGTGTTATCGCATTTTACGGCAGTGTTGGATACAGGGGACAAGAGCTTGGGGAATTTAATGGTCGCATGGCTAGTGCAGTCACAGTGAAAATGTTCAGGTTAGGATTTTTTTATTTATGCCCCTGACATGAAAAACTCCTTGGCCTTACCAGGGATTGAACCCGGTCACGAATGGGAGCCCATGGTCTAATCCATTCATCCAGACGCTTCTCTGAAAGAATAGTTCTTCTAACGTGGCATATCCTTTACATGACGTCACCATTAACCACAGTAATGAGTCATCAATTGTCTAGGCACCACTTATACGTTCAGTAGTTTGCCATTGCTTTCTGAATGGTGAGGTTTTATTTTTACCGTACATTACCACGCTAATGAATTTGCTTCCAAACTGCCCGCCACTGATTCCACAAATTAGATGTGCTGGTCTACTTGTAGGTGCATAACCGCACAATGACAATCGCTTTTAGGCTCAGATTACCTATAAATCACAAAGAGTGGTTTAATAGGTGGTCGATATGGAGTGATCGAGAAGAAGAACTCAGTACACGTGGGTTGTGGTGAGCTCACTATCGCTAAGCTATGGATCCCACGATAGATAGAAGAGTACTTAGGTTTAACTCTTAGTGGACCAGGACAAAAGCCAGATTTTTACAAGCTATTAGTTTTTAGAATAAAAAACACCCTTTAGTATGGCTCCTGGTAAAAAGGCATCCAACCTAAAGCCATATAGTGTGACGTTTGGTGCACAAGAAGTTAAGCTACATACGCCCATGGTAGACAGAAGAGTTATCAATTATATGAGGACTATCATTATAGCACTCTGGCCACGTCCATAGGTGCTCCGATCTCCACCTCAACATATCCAGCAGTGTCCAGCGGCCCAACACGCCAGTTCGATGCTGATTAATCAATCTCTTTGCCTATTAGGTATGTCATTCTTTTCGGGCTGCACCAATATAGACACCCATCTCTCTCAATCTGGTCAACGAGTGGGATTCACAGACCTGAAGCTCCTCTGTTTGGAAAGACTCAATGAGTTATGAATGTCATTTCGGTCTATGGCAGCTCCCCTGATATTCTAGCCAAGCCAGTCAATCTATCAGCTCGTTCATTACCACTAACTCCTACGTGCTGAGGAACAAAAATGAAGATGATTTCTCTGATCACTGTCTTACCATTCCTGTCGTAGAAGCCTTCTTCTTCACCCTTCGTCCCTAGGGAGGCATAGGTCCGCAACCAAGGCCTGCCTATCCAAGGCCATACTTTCCAGATCTCTCCCCATTTCCTTGCATTCTGTCTCCAGCTCCCATCTCCAGGTGTTCCTGGTTCTTCCCCTACCTCTATTGTCCTGGGGGTTCCATCGGAGAGCCTGTCTTGTCATGCTGTTAGGGGTTTTCTATTGTTTGTCCTATCCATCGCCATCTTCTGTCCCTTATCTCTTGTTCCATTCTTCATTTCACCATCGCCATCTTCTGTCCCTTATCTCTTGTTCCATTCTTCATCTCACCATCACCATCTTCTGTCCCTTATCTCTTGTTCCATTCTTCATCTCACCATCGCCATCTTCTGTCCCTTATCTCTTGTTCCATTCTTCATCTCACCATCTTCTGTCCCTTATCTCTTGTTCCATTCTTCATCTCACCATCGCCATCTTCTGTCCCTTATCTCTTGTTCCATTCTTCATCTCACCATCTTCTGTCCCTTATCTCTTGTTCCATTCTTCATCTCACCATCTCCATCTTCTGTCCCTTATCTCTTGTTCCATTCTTCATCTCACCATCTTCTGTCCCTTATCTCTTGTTCCATTCTTCATCTCACCATCGCCATCTTCTGTCCCTTATCTCTTGTTCCATTCTTCATCTCACTCATGCCATCTTCTGTCCCTTATCTCTTGTTCCATTCTTCATCTCACCATCTTCTGTCCCTTATCTCTTGTTCCATTCTTCATCTCACCATCGCCATCTTCTGTCCCTTATCTCTTGTTCCATTCCTCATCTCACCATCTTCTGTCCCTTATCTCTTGTTCCATTCCTCATCTCACCATCTTCTGTCCCTTATCTCTTGTTCCATTCTTCATCTCACCATCACCATCTTCTGTCCCTTATCTCTTGTTCCATTCTTCATCTCACCATCGCCATCTTCTGTCCCTTATCTCTTGTTCCATTCTTCATCTCACCATCTTCTGTCCCTTATCTCTTGTTCCATTCTTCATCTCACCATCGCCATCTTCTGTCCCTTATCTCTTGTTCCATTCTTCATCTCACCATCTTCTGTCCCTTATCTCTTGTTCCATTCTTCATCTCACCATCGCCATCTTCTGTCCCTTATCTCTTGTTCCATTCTTCATCTCACCATCTTCTGTCCCTTATCTCTTGTTCCATTCTTCATCTCACCATCGCCATCTTCTGTCCCTTATCTCTTGTTCCATTCTTCATCTCACCATCGCCATCTTCTGTCCCTTATCTCTTGTTCCATTCTTCATCTCACCATCGCCATCTTCTGTCCCTTATCTCTTGTTCCATTCTTCATCTCACCATCGCCATCTTCTGTCCCTTATCTCTTGTTCCATTCCTCATCTCACCATCTTCTGTCCCTTATCTCTTGTTCCATTCTCATCTCACCATGCCATCTTCTGTCCCTTATCTCTTGTTCCATTCCTCATCTCACCATCGCCATCTTCTGTCCCTTATCTCTTGTTCCATTCCTCATCTCACCATCGCCATCTTCTGTCCTTATCTCTTGTTCCATTCTCATCTCACATCGCCATCTTCTGTCCCTTATCTCTTGTTCCATTCCTCATCTCACCATCTTCTGTCCCTTATCTCTTGTTCCATTCTTCATCTCACCATCGCCATCTTCTGTCCCTTATCTCTTGTTCCATTCCTCATCTCACCATTGCCATCTTCTGTCCCTTATCTCTTGTTCCATTCTTCATCTCACCATCACCATCTTCTGTCCCTTATCTCTTGTTCCATTCCTCATCTCACCATCTTCTGTCCCTTATCTCTTGTTCCATTCTTCATCTCACCATCTTCTGTCCCTTATCTCTTGTTCCATTCTTCATCTCACCATCGCCATCTTCTGTCCCTTATCTCTTGTTCCATTCTTCATCTCACCATCACCATCTTCTGTCCCTTATCTCTTGTTCCATTCCTCATCTCACCATCTTCTGTCCCTTATCTCTTGTTCCATTCCTCATCTCACCATCGCCATCTTCTGTCCCTTATCTCTTGTTCCATTCTCATCTCACCATCGCATCTTCTGCCCTTATCTCTTGTTCCATTCCTCATCTCACCATTGCCATCTTCTGCCCCTTATCTCTTGTTCCATTCTTCATCTCACCATCACCATCTTCTGTCCCTTATCTCTTGTTCCATTCCTCATCTCACCATTGCCATCTTCTGTCCCTTATCTCTTGTTCCATTCCTCATCTCACCATTTGCCATCTTCTGCCCCTTATCTCTTGTTCCATTCCTCATCTCACCATCACCATCTTCTGTCCCGTATCTCTTGTTCCATTCCTCATCTCACCATTGCTGATGTAGAAGAGTGCTGTGTTAACCTCTAACAAACAAACAAACAAACACAGAATCAAACCATCAATCAATGGCATTTCCCACATTTCAGGTTTTATCTAATCCAGAATTTCTGGCTGAAGGAACGGCTATTTATGATCTGTTGAATCCAGACCGGGTTTTAATTGGTGGAAACCAGAGTCCTGAAGGTCAAGAAGCCATGAGATCTCTAGCTTGGATATATCAACACTGGGTGCCTTCTCAGAACATCATCACCATGAATACTTGGTCGTCAGAGCTGTCCAAGTTGGTTAGTTTGTGTGTGTGTGTTACTCAGAGCTGTCCAGGGTGGTTAGTGTGTGTGTGTCTTCTCAGAACATTATCACAGTGAATACTTGGGCATCAGAACTGTCCAAGTTGGTTAGCTTTTGTGTGTGTGTTATGTCTATGTTTGTAGTTGTTATAGTTTAGAGTTTCGCCTCGTGTGCTGCGGGGCCCGAGGGAGCAAAGAGTAGCAGCACTGCGACCTACAAGGCATGTCGTAAGAGGCGACTAAGGTGGGGTTTGGCGTAGGGCTGGCTACCCTATCCAGTAGAAAATTTTAGCCACAAAATCCAACCAACCATGAACAAGTCACATAAAAATAAAATAAAAACTGTGCAACCAAGAGGAAAGGAAGCTCTTCTAGAAGAGGTATGAAGCGATGCCGAGAAAGCCGCAAGGAGTCTACACCGCAGATTATCTTCCTTTCACCTAGGAAAGCTCCAGAATTGGCACCTGGAATGTTAGAAGTATGTATCAAATGGGAAAGACAGCACAGGTTGTAAATGAGATGAAATTTCACGGGATTGGCATCTGGGATTATGTGAAACTAGGTGGAATGGTGCAGGCAAACAATGTCTAAACACAGGAGAACAATGCTGTTCTCAGGCCATATGGAAGAAAATGCCCCCATAGTGAAGGAGTGGCTTTAATGCTATCTAAAGAAGCGGAGAAGGCACTAATAAAATGGGAAGCAGTGAGTCCTAGGATAATCACAGCAACATTCAGAACCACCAAAAAAGAAAGTATTCTTGAATGTGACCCAGTGTTATGCACTACCAATGATAAAGAGGAAAAAGTAAAAGAGGAATTTTACATAAAACTTCAAAATACTATAGGTAATCAGAGAAATGGGAACATCAAAATTCTGATGGGTGACCTCAATGCCAAAATAGGTTCGGACAACATAGGCTACGAGGAGATCATGGGGAAACACGGACTAGGAATAATGACGAAAATGGAGAACTATTCACTAATTTCTGTGCAGCGAATCAATATGTCATAGGTGGAAGTGTCTTTCCACATAAAAGAATACATAAAGCAACCTGGGTATCACCAGATCACAGAACAGAAAATCAAATTGACCACATATGCATAAACAAGAAATGCAGGTCATCTCTACAAGATGTAAGGGTTCTAAGGGGGGCAGATGTGGATTCGGATCACCATTTGGTGATAAGTAAAATTAAACTGAAGCTTAAGCGATACATAACATTCCATGAACATAGACACCAATATAATGTAGGATACCTCAGAAGTCAAGAAACAAAGGAACAGTTCACGTCACAGTCTCTAATAAGTATGAGGTGTTGCGGAATTAGAAGATGAGGTGAGGCGAAGAATGCTAGGCAGCAAGCCAAAAATATTTGGAATGAAACATGCACAGAGGTATTAGGAAAGAAGGAGCGGAATCATAAGGCATGGATAACTCCAGAAACTCTCAAGGAAATAGAAGAAAGGAAAAGAGGAAAGCAGATTTAAATAATAGCAAAACTAGAACTGCAAACATGCCAGGAAAAGTACACAGAAGCTAGCAAGAAAGTGAAGAAACAAATAAAGTTAGATAAAAGACAATACATAGAAGATCTAGCAAGAGAAGCAGAGGTAGCTGCAGGAAAAGGAAACCTTAGGGATCTTTACAATATCACTAGAAAGCTAGCAGGAAAATACAGACCATCAAATGGGTTGATCAAAAATAGTAGTGGGGAAACTATCACTAATGTTAGAGACCAAATGGAAAGATGGATGGAATACTTCAAAGAACTCCTGAACAGACCAGCACCTACAAACCCCCAGATATCCAACCGGCAGAAATTGACTTGGACATCAACTGTGAGAAACCATCCAAGGAGGAGATTAGTAAAGCCATTAAACTTTTAAAAGATGGAAAAGCGGTGGTCCAGATGGTATTCCTAGCGGAGCGGTTAAAGCCAACATAAACACATCCACAGAAATACTGTATAAATTATTTAGCAGAATCTGGGAGACCGAAGAAATACCAGCAAACTTGAGAGAAGGATACCTGGTGAAGCTACCAAAGAAAGGGGACCTTCAGAAGTGTGAAAACTATAGGGAATAATGCTGTTGTCAGTACCTGGGAAAATACTAAGCAGAGTCATCCTGGAGAGACTGAGAGATGCCATCGATATAAAGCTAAGAGATGAACAGGCAGGCTTCGACCAAATAGATCCTGTGCTGACCAGATAGCCACATTACGTATAATAATAGAGCAAAGTATTGAATGGAAATCCCCACTTTATATCGGATTTGTTGATTATGAGAAGGCTTTTGACAGTATTGATAGGAAACCCTTTGAAATTAATGAGGCATTATGGAATCCCACAAAAAAATTATTAACCTAATAAAAGCAACATATACAGATATGAAATGTAGAGTTCTTCATGAAGGTAAACTAACAGATACTTTGAATAGAAACAGGAGGCGCAGGATGTCTTCTATCACCTTTGTTGTTCTTACTGACAATAGACTGGATTATGAAGACCACAGTAACTAACACCAGAAATGGAATCCAATGACTCTGACAGAGCAACTAGAGGATCTGGACTTCTCTGATGATATAGCCCTTCTGTCACATACACGAAATCAGATGCAGGATAAGTTAAACACATTGAATCAAAGGTCCCAGCAACTAGGGCTGAACATTCATAAGGAAAGACAAAGATATTGAGAATTAACCAAACAACGACAACTCCGATCTCCCTGGGGGAAATCCCACTTCAAGAGGTAGAATCATACACATATTTGGGCAGCAACGTAGACAAAGAGGGTGGAACAGATAGAGATGTTAAAATAAGAATACAGAAGGCAAGAAGAGCTTTCATTGCACTGGGAAACATTTGGAAGTCCAAAGAAATCAAATCTAGAACAAAAATTCGGATATTTAACTCTAATGTTAAAGCAGTTCTACTGTATGGGTCAGAAACATGGAGAACAACTAAAACAATAGCGCATAAATTACAAACATTCATCAACTGGTGTCTGCAGAATAGAGGGAATAGATGGTGTGATAGGTCACAAATGAGGAGCTTATGGAGAGAACAAGACAGATTCCAGTGAACGAACAGGTTAAAAAAGAGCTGGCTGGATAGGACACACTTTGCAAACCGGAGGGGAATATAACGAAGGTCCTGCCTGGAACCCGCAGGGACAGCGAAAGAAGGGAGGCCGAGAAATACATGGAGACGAGATTTGGAGGCGGAGATCAACAATATAAAGAAGAGCTGGAGGGAGCTGCAGGAGATAGCTAGAGATAGGAAGACTTGGCATGAGTTGGTTGAGGGCCTATGCCCCAACCCGGTAAGGCAAAGAGAGAGAGAGAGATAGTTTAGAGTTTATCATCATTGTGTAGAATGGTGTACAGATGGAGCATCAGAGCTAAGTTGGTTAGTGTGTGTGTGTTAATTTGTGTTTGGAGTTGTTATAGTTTCAAATTTATCATCATCATGTGTTGTTTCTGTAGCTCTCTTCTTCTTTTCGATCGCTTTTTTGATGATTATACCGCTAGACGCTGCTCTTATGATGAAATCAACTGTTGTCTGAGCTCATCTCAGTGCCATGTAGTTTTGAATGTAGTGTTGTGTTGTAGGGCCAGCATTCCTTTCTTGGGAGGACATACAGGGGCAGTCTTGCAGGACATGTTCTGTGGTTTGTTCAGCGAAGCCACAGGGGCACAGGGGGGTTGGGGACAATCGCAGCCTGTGTAGGTGTTTGTTCAGTCTATTATGACCTATCCTGAGTCGGAAGATGATAGTCTGTCCTTGTCTGTCAAGTGTGTGGTAGTCATCGTTGGATGGTTTAGGTTCTTTTCTAATGTCCTTGATAGCTTTTTTTTTTCAAAGTATGTGATTTCATTATCTATTTGTTCACATTCTGCTCCTTTTTAGCAAGTTTGTCTGCCTTCTCGTTACCTGGCACTCTACAGTGTGATGGTACCCACTGAAGTGTAACTCTTTGTTGGTAGAGATCTTGCTGAGCTCTTTTCTCAGGGATGGATGGTTACTCTGTAGGGCTTGCAAACAGATAGTGCGCTGTGAAAATACCACTTGTTGGCAGTCAGAGTTGGAATTATTGATCATGATTGCGGCCTGTATTAATGCTTGAGCCTCTGCAGTGTAGTTTGAACAAAATTTACCAATTGGCATGTACTTTGTTTCGGTGTGATTGTTGGGATATGTAATATAGATACCAGACCCTCCGTTCTTGATTGCATCTGTTGCAGATCCATCGGTGTAGGCGTGGATCCATGATTGTTTAGGGTAGTTGTTTCTGTAGCTTAAGCGGTAGTAAGCTCGATCACAATCCAAGCGTACATGGTTCAAACTCCGCAACAAGCAGTTTGGAAGCAAGTTCATGTTCGTGGATTTTTACGAATGGTTAAAAATAGACCCTACCGTTAGAAAGCAAGGGCAAAATATTGAACGTATAAGTGGTGTCTAGAAAATCGACACTCGCTTAATATGGTTGATGGCTAAGTCATGTCAAGGATATGCCAGGATTTTGCTTCATGTGTCGCTGTGATGAACTAGAGATATGTCTGGTCAACCACTAGTAATAACTGTTCATAGAAGGAGAAGATTAAGATATGTTGGGCATACTCTGAGAATAAATAATTAAAGAATATCAAAGCAGGCATTGAAGTAGAATGCAAAGGGTTCAAGAAAGAGAGGACGCTTTAAGGAAACCGTTAAATGAACTCTGCTGAGAGAGGCAGGAAATATCGGTCTAAGTTTCCAAGGAGGAGATTGAGCAAGTTGCCCAGGACTAAGAGTGGTATGGAGAAATTACTTGCAGGCTCTAATGTAACGTATAACAGTACAAGAGGAATTTATATTTATTTTGTCTTTTACTTTGTCAAAGTCAAACATGGATATTTTATTTTCTGTTTGTTTTCTTTCATTCTGCACTTAATCTCTGCAGGCAGCAAATGCTTTCTTGGCACAGAGAATCTCTAGTATCAATGCCATGTCTGCAATCTGTGAGGCTACAGGTGCTGATGTGGATGAGGTAGCACATGCTATTGGTACAGATTCAAGAATAGGTCCCAAGTTTCTCAAAGCAAGTGTCGGTGAGTGTTTATATGTCCAGATCTTTGTACAGTCTTCATCATTGATCATAGACACACATAAACAGCTACTATCAACAACAAAATAAACAAAACAAACTATTGTTACTGCCTGTAATACCGCTTTTTATGGAGGTCTGGGACAGGAGGGACATTAGCCTGTGGAATTCAATGCCTAGTGCAGTTGCAGAAGTGTAGGACAGGAGGGACATTAGCCTGTGGAATTCAATGCCTAATGCAGTTGCAGAAGTGTAGGACAGGAGGGACATTAGCCTGTGGGAAATTTAATGCCTAGTGCAGTTGCAGAAGTGTAGGACAGGAGGGACATTAGCCTGTGGAATTCAATGCCTAGTGCAGTTGCAGCAAAACTGTTCAGGTTATAAATTTTCTTTATGCCCCTTCCAGAAAACTCATTGGCCTTACGGGATTGAATCAGGTCTCCGCATGAAATATTAGAGACCTAAAGACCTACTACTTGTATTCTTTCTCAATTGTTCTATGAAGCCTGGAGGCATGAAAATAGAATATAGAATTGAAATACTCCACTGAAATGGTGATTAGCTTGTTAGTTAGTTAGTTAGCTAGTTAGCGACTAATCATACCAGTTCGATGTTAATTGATGAGCCTACTCATACGCCTGTTGTGCTGCTCTTTTCTTTCCACTCAAATCTTCAATCTCAGCTCTTGCAATCTAGCATTTAACATGGTTTGATTTAGATGAAAGTTCTCTTTGCGGCCACACTCTATAAGGGCATTCAGAATGTCAGCTTTATCCATTGGTTGACCACCTGTTATGAGGGCAAAGCTAGCCAGCTTGTCTGCTCTCTCAGTGCCATTGATACCTAGAAGCCCTGAGGGCATTCAGAATGTCAGCATTGGCTGACCACCCGTTATGGGGGCAAAGTTAGCCAGCCTGTTTGCTCTCTCAATGCCATCGACACCCATGAGCCTAGAATGACGATGAATGTAATTCTGCAAATTGTTGACCCACTTGGCTCAGTTTTTTCAAAAGTTGGCTACCCTCTAGCAGATTTTGAGCTGTCACACAATCAGGTGGCACTGACTGGCCACTTAAGTAGTAGCATGTCCCTTGCAGAACATCGCTTTCATTACAGCTGCTTGAAAATCTCTTTCTAGAAGTTCCCCGCCTCTTCCAGCATTATGTTCAAGGTTTCTTGGATGTCCTGCTATCACCTTCATCTTGGTCATTCCCTGCCTCATACTCCAGGAACCATACCTTCCATTACTGTTCTCTCCAAACCACTGTGACATTTTACGTGGCCAAAATATTTCATCTTCCAGGACATGATGTTATTTATGAGACAATTTTCTCTCTTGATTTACTTGATCAGGTCAAAATATTTCATCTTCCGAGACATGATATTATTTATGAGACAATTCTCCTTGATATGCAGGTCAAAATATTTCATCTTCCGAGACATGATATTATTTATGAGATAATACTCCTTGATATGCAGGTCAAAATATTTCATCTTCCGAGACATGATATTATTTATGAGAACATATTCTCTCTTGGATTGTTTTTTGTTCCTTAAGCGGTCTTGTAGGATATCTTTATTTTTTTCTCTTCTCTGTCCAGGTTGTTATAAGAACATTTATGTAGCACTTTGTTTCTAAAGTTTCAATTTTCTTCTTTAATGTTTGTGTTATTGTCCACGATTCACATCCATATGTTGCTACAGAGAAAAGAGGAGTCTCTGGGGCTGGGTGGTTAAGCCCTTTGCCTTGCGAGTCGAAGGTCGTGGTTCGAATCCGGACAGCGGCCTTCTTTTCACGAGTGCATTTTTTCCAGAGACCCTAGGATTGTTGCCGGAGCTATGGAGTTTGTGCTTTGTGCAATATTCTCGGCAGGTGGCATGTCATTTCTGCTGAGAGGGACCGAGCCATATGGGGTAAAATCCGGTGCAATGAAGTCAATCCTTCGGCTTTTAAACAGGGAACTATGCATGTTCTCAGAAGTCTTATTTTGTTTCTTTGCTTGTGTTGTGCTTGGGACTAGCTACTACACACTGACATTGTACCAAACTCAGATTTGTACACACTATCACACCTAATTAGGTTGTGTTTGGTGCGATGACATAAGTGTTTCCATTACGTTCTGCTGAACCTACCCCATGTCATTAAATGGATAGAGCTGATATTTTGAACGCCCTCATAGAGTGTGGCCGCAAAAAGATTTTCATTTAAACCAATCCACATCAATTACTAAATTGCAGGAGCTAGGTTTGAAGATTGGAGCAGCAAGAAAAGAACAGGTATATGAGTAGGCTCATCAATCAAAATCAAACTGGTACAGTCAGTCGCTGGACACTGTTGGAGATATTACGGAGGAGATCGGAGCACCTATGGACATGTCCAGAGTGCAATGAAGATATTCCAAACTGAAACTGAATTAAATTGTTTAAAATAAAAACATGAGGATTGGTTACTTGTCTGATGTTCTAGTTCATTTATCATCATTATCATCAAATAGTTTGTCCTGAGCAGAACTTTGCCACCCCAACAGTCTTGGAATCTCATAGGTCATGCATTGCAGCCATCATGCTCAATCTGAAACCATCTTACATCCTGATCCACTTTTCGGGTCTTCCTTCTCTTGCTGGTATGCCCCTTAGATGATCTTCTCTTCTCGCTGGTGCCTCCTTCCATGATGGCCTTTCTTGCTGGTATGCCCCGATGATCCTTTCTCTTTGCTGTATGCCTCTCCATGATGATCTTCTTCTCTTGCGGTAGCCCCTCCAGTGGCTTCTCTCTTGCTGTAGCCTCCATGATGGTCTTCTTCTTTGGGTATGCCTGATGGTCTTCTCTTCTTTCTGTATGCCTCATATTTTCTTCTTCTCTTTGCTGGTTGTCTCTTCCATGATGTCTTCTTCTCTTTGCTGGTATGCCTCCTTCCATGATGGTCTTCCTCTTCTTCTCTTTGCTGGTATGCCTCCTTCCATGATGATCTTCCTCTTCTTCTCTTTGCTGGTATGTCTCCTTCCATGATGGTCTTCTTCTCTTTGCTGGTATGTCTCCTTCCATGATGATCTTCCTCTTCTTCTCTTTGCTGGTATGTCTCCTTCCATGATGGTCTTCCTCTTCTTCTCTTTGCTGGTATGGCTCCTTCCATGATGGTCTTCCTCTTCTTCTCTTTGCTGGTATGTCTCCTTCCATGATGGTCTTCCTCTTCTTCTCTTTGCTGGTATGCTCTCCTTCCATGATGGTCTTCCTCTTCTTCTCTTTGCGTATGCCTCCTTCCATGATGATCTTCCCCCTTCTTGCTGGTATGTTCCAATCGAATGTTTCTCTTTCTTCTTTGCTAGTATCTCCTTTATGTGGTCTTCCTTCTTTCTTTTGCTATGTCTCCTTCCATGATGAGTCTCTTCTGTCCTTTGATGTCTCCTTCCATGATGGTCTTCCTCTTCTTCTCTTTGCTGGTATGTCTCCTTCCATGATGGTCTTCCTCTTCTTCTCTTTGCTGGTATGCCTCCTTCCATGATGGTCTTCCTCTTCTTCTCTTTGCTGGTATGTCTCCTTCCATGATGGTCTTCCTCTTCTTCTCTTTGCTGGTATGCCTCCTTCCATGATGGTCTTCCTCTTCTTCTCTTTGCTGGTATGTCTCCTTCCATGATGATCTTCCTCTTCTTCTCTTTGTTGGGATGCCTCCTTCCATGATGATCTTCCTCTTCTTCTCTTTGCTGGTATGTCTCCTTCCATGATGGTCTTCCTCTTCTTCTCTTTGCAGGTATGCCTCCTTCCATGATGATCTTCCTCTTCTTCTCTTTGCTGGTATGTCTCCTTCCATGATGATCTTCCTCTTCTTCTCTTTGCTGGTATGCCTCCTTCCATGATGGTCTTCCTCTTCTCTCTTTGCTGGTATGTCTCCTTTCATGATGATCTTCTCTTCTTCTCTTTGCTGGTATGTCTCCTTCCATGATGGTCTTCTCCAGCCCTTCATGTCTCGTTATGTATCCAAAATACGTCAATTTTCTCTTTCTTATTTGTAGCAACAGCCAGTTTTATTTGGTTTTAAGTTCTTTCTGTATAGATCTATTTGTTCTCTTCTCTGTCCAAGATATACCAAGGACTCTTCTGTAACACTTATATTCAAAAGTGCATATATGTTTTTCCACTGCCTTGTTAAATGTCCATGCTTCACATCCATACATTGCCAATAGTTAGCTACTTGTATGATATTCTAATTAATGTTTACACAACATAAATGTGTCTGCTCTTGTTGATTCAGGATTTGGAGGGAGCTGTTTCCAGAAAGATGTTTTGAACCTAGTCTACCTGTGTGAGTGCTTAAATCTGACAGAGGCAGCTGCTTATTGGCAACAGGTGAGTTCTGCTTGTATACCTGTGCTGATGTCTGCTTGTATACCTGTGCTGATGCCTGCTTGTATACCTGTGCTGATGCCTGCTTGTATACCTGTGCTGATGCCTGCTTGTATACCTGTGCTGATGTCTGCTGTATACCTGTGCTGATGCTGCTGTATACCTGTGCTGATGTCTGCTTGTATACCTGTGCTGATGCCTGCTTGTATACCTGTGCTGATGTCTGCTTGTATACTTGTGCTGATGCCTGCTTGTATACCTGTGCTGATGTCTGCTTGTATACCTGTGCTGATGCCTGCTTGTATACCTGTGCTGATGTCTGCTTGTATACCTGTGCTGATGCCTGCTTGTATACCTGTGCTGATGTCTGCTTGTATACCTGTGCTGATGTCTGCTTGTATACCTGTGCTGATGTCTGCTTGTATACTTGTGCTGATGCCTGCTTGTATACCTGTGCTGATGTCTGCTTGTATACCTGTAGTAATGTCTGCTCATGTACCTGTAGCTATTGTCTGCTCATGTACCTGTAGCTATTGTCTGCTCATGTACCTGTAGCTATTGTCTGCTCATGTACCTGTAACTAATGTCCATGTGTACCTGTAGCTAATGTCCATGTGTACCTGTAGCTATTGTCTGCTCATGTACCTGTAACTAGTGTCCATGTGTACCTGTAGCTAATGTCCATGTGTACCTGTAGCTATGTCTGCTCATGTACCTGTAACTAATGTCCATGCTGTACCTGTACTAATGTCCATGTGTACCTGTAGTAATGTCTGCTCATGTACCTGTAGCTATTGTCTGCTCATGTACCTGTAGCTAATGTCCATGTGTATATCATCAGATGATCCTCATTGAAGAAGAAAGAAAGGACATCTTAAGGAAGACCTGAAACGAACTTTACTGAAAGAGGCCGCTGGCTTGGTGCAGGGGCCCGCAAAGGAAGCATAAATAGTATCACTGCGACCTATAAGGCATGTCATACGAGGCGACTGATGTAGGACCTAGGAAGCTACCCTAGTAAATAAAAAAAGCTTTGCAGAAATCAAATGTGCTGACCTACTTTTAGGCTCATTACTGGCAGAACGTACAATCGCTCTTAGGTTCAGATCACATACAAATTATACAGAGTGGTTAACAAGTGGTCAATATGGAGCGTTTGAAGAAGAAGAATACTGAGTGAGGCGAGAAATATCAGAGAATTCCATAGAAGAGATTGAAAGAGTTGTCCAGGATAGAGCGATATAGAGAAATTGCTTGCAGTCGTTATGTAACGAACGTAACAAGAGGAATATAGTAATAATAAATGCAAGAAGTAAACACCCATTGTTTGTGTCTGCAGGTGATTGATATTAATGATTACCAACGGAGACGTTTCACCAAGAGAATTGTCGAGGGATTGTTTAATACTGTAACCAACAAGAGAATAGCTATATTTGGATTTGCTTTTAAGAAAGATACTGGAGATACCAGGTAATGTCCCATATTGCCAGATTGGCTTGTTAGTTGTCTCTTTGTAACCTTTTCTCCCTACTACTTCTCTCTTTCTCTCTCTAGCGCTACTCTAACCTAGTGCCCAACTCCCTAGTGCTACTGTACCTAGTGCCCATCTCCCTAGTGCTACTGTACCTAGTGCCCATCTCCCTAGTGCTACTCTTCCTAGTGCCCATCTCCCTAGTGCTACTGTATCTAGTATCCCCGTACTTTGTACCCCTCTACCTAGTTCCCCTCTCCATAGTACCTCCATACCTAATACCATCTCCCTAATGCTACTGTACCTAGACCCATCTACCTATACCCATCTCCTAGTGCTACGTAACTAGTGAGTACCCATCTCCCTAGTGCTACTGTAACTAGTACCCAGTACCCATCTCCCTAGTGCTACTGTAACTAGTACCCAGTACCCATCTCCCTAGTGCTACTATAACTAGTACCCAGTACCCATTTCCCTAGTGCTACTGTAACTACAGGGTGTTCAAGATAATAGCAGCCTGTGAATGGAGTCAATCTGGCATATATGTATGAAAATGAGAAGGTTCAGTTATGACGTAGTACAGGTCAAGGTTATGTGACGGTATGTAATTGTTAGTGGGGGAAGGGACAATGAACAAATGTGACGTAAACGAGCTAGTCAGAACCGGTTTAAATAGTACATAAACATAACGCAATAGATTATCTGGCAACTTTTGATTTGTCAATGGGGCTGCTTTAATCTTGAACACCCTGTAGTACCCAGTACCCATCACCCTAGTGCTACTGTAACTAGTCCCAGTACCATTCCTAGTGCTACTGAACTAGTACCCAGTACCATCTCCTAGTGCTACTGAAACCAGTACCCATCTCAGTGCTATTAACTAGTCCCTACCCATCTCTAGTGTCTGTACCTGACGCTTATTTATGTCTGGAACTTTATTGAATATCATCTCATCTTTCTATAACTCTCAAACTCTCCATCATCATCATTTCCCTGGGTTCTATACGAGTCACCATTACAACGTTTTGTGTGCCACTTATCTAATATAAGTCATTGATGTGTTTTACTGATGTGTTTTACTGATGTGTTTCATTGATGTGTTTTACTGATGTTTACTGATGGTTACTGATGTGTTTTACTGATGTGTTTTACTGATGTGTTTACTGATGTTTCAGGAATCTGCAGCAATTTATGTCAGTAAGTTTTTGATGGAAGAAGGGGCCAATATTCGAATTTATGATCCAAAAGTTCCCACGGAACAAATTATTAGGTAAGAACAATAATCGCATGTTATCAATCCCATGTTATCAATCCCATGCTAGAAAAACTTTTTATGTTACAGAAACAGCAACAAAGACACTACCTATTCGTGGACTCGAAGGGCTACCAAAGTTATTGATTTCAATGACTGGAAGTGGTGAAAGCCGAAAGGAAGTAACTTGAAACCTACATCAACCTGAAGGAGAACAGTAGAACAAGATCTTCTTGGAAACGCTACATATCAACCACTTGTCAACCACTTTGTGTGATTTGTATGTGATCTGAGCCTAAGAGCGATTGTACGCTGTACCAGTTATACGCCTACAAGTAGGCCAGCACATTCGATTTCTGGGATGCTTTTTATTTAATATGGTAGGTTCCCTAGGCCCATACCTCAGTCGACTTTTACAAATTTCCTTGTAGTTTGCAGTGTTACTATCTTTGCTCCTCTTGAGAGCCCTGACAACATTTGGGCGTTATACGAAGCACATAAAAGGATTCTCCCGCACCCTATACTTCACCCCGATACTGCAAGGATGCAAGAGAAACCAAATGTCATGAGAGGCGATAAAACAACAGGAAATTGTTGGGTAATGTTACCGAGTTCTACAAGACCCTTCAGGAAGGTTAAAGGTCATTGATTGCTCTGTCTGGGTGGGGAAATGCAGATGAATCAATGTATAGCTGAAAGCCATGATTCCCTTGTCTTAGAAGCAGAAGAAGTTAGGGGTCTATATGGCGAAGTGGTTAAGCCATGCTTGTCTTAAGTAGGTCTATTGCATGGTTCGCTGACTTCTGTATTGAAGCAGAGAAGTTAGGAGACTATATGGTGAAGTGGTTAAGCCATGGCTCTCTTGTCTTAGAAGCAGAAGAAGTTAGGAGTCTATATGGTGAAGTGGTTAAGACGTTAGCATGGTGATCTGAAGGTTGTAGGTTTGAATTAGGACCGAGTCACATGTGAAATTTTTTTCTGGAGATCTCTAGTATTGTTGCTGGGGCTACGGAGTTTGTGCTTTGTCCAATACTCTTGGCTACGGAGTTTGTGCTTGCCATTTCTGTAGAGAGGAGCAGAGTCATATGGGGAACCCCACCCGTGTGGTGCCAGGGCCGCAAGGAAGCAAAGAATAGTACCACTGGACCTACCGACATATCATAAGAGGCATCTGATGTAGGACCTAGGAAGCTACCTAGTAAATAAAAAGGATCGCAGAAATCGATCTGATGTACTGGCCTACTTGTAGGCGTATAACTGGCACAGCGTACAATCACTCTTAGGCTTATCATCATTGGCCTCTTTGTCTCAGGAGACAATATGTCTTGCGTCACATAGTATGTTATACGCTGAATCACAATGTTTCTTGTGGCTGTAATGGCCTATTCAGGAGTGGCAATCCTTGCCCCAGTTGCTGAAGGTAAAACTGAAGACTAGAGCCGATACATCGGATGTTTTCTCTGCTCTCTGTACTCTCTTTTGCCTCCACATGGGATGTTGTTTTTCTTTTTGAGCCGATCGCTCTTAGGCTTAGATCACATACAAATCAGACAGAGTGGTTAACAAGTGGTCGAGAGTGCTCGAAGAAGAATATGGGGAACCCGGTGCAATTAGGTAAATCCTTCGCTATTAGACTCTTCAGAAGAACAATGAAAAGAAAGCAGTAATTTTAGAACCAAGTAGTGGATGATGGTGATGATGGAAAAATGAAATCGGAGGATGGCTTGAGAAAATGAAGAAGTCGGAGGATGGCTTGAGAAAATAAATGAATGTCAAAGAAAAAAACATTGAATGATAATGATGATATATTAAATATTTGACTCGGATATTGTCATATTTTTTTTATCTATACAAGATGACAAAAGTTGGGAATTAATCGTTGTACTGTGTCTGTGGGGTTGGCGATAGTGAAGTTGGTAACACACAGCATTAGTGACCATGTACTGTGTCTGTGAGGTTGGAGATAGTGAAGCTGGTAACACACTGCATTAGTGACCATGTACTGTGTCAGTGAGGTTGGCGATAGTGAAGTTGGTAACACACTGCATTAGTGGTCATGACGTGTCTGTGGGGTTGGGATAGTGAAGTTGTAACAAACAGCATTAGTGATAATGTACTGTGTATGAGGTTGACGATAGTGAAGTTGTATAACACTGCAAAGTGGTTATCTGTACTGTGTCTGTGGGGTTGGCGATAGTGAAGTTGGTAACACACAGCATTAGTGACAATGTACTGTGTCTGTGAGGTTGGAGATAGTGAAGTTGGTAACACACTGCATTAGTGACCATGTACTGTGTCTGTGAGGTTGGCGATAGTGAAGCTGGTAACACACAGCATTAGTGACCATGTACTGTGTCTGTGAGGTTGGAGATAGTGAAGCTGGTAACACACTGCATTAGTGACCATGTACTGTGTCTGTGAGGTTGGCGATAGTGAAGCTGGTAACACACAGCATTAGTGACCATGTACTGTGTCTGTGAGGTTGGAGATAGTGAAGCTGGTAACACACAGCATTAGTGACCATGTACTGTGTCTGTGAGGTTGGAGATAGTGAAGCTGGTAACACACAGCATTAGTGACCATGTACTGTGTCTGTGAGGTTGGAGATAGTGAAGCTGGTAACACACAGCATTAGTGACCATGTACTGGGGAAATTCTGGGGTTCCAGTCCAGCTTGGGCCAAAATTTCTCGGTTTACTTTTTGTGGTTGGACTACGGAAACCCTGACCTTTATTGGGGATATAAATTACAAATACTTCTGAAGCTTAAGTAAGACTTGCCTGAATGATGAGGGAGACTGGTGATAAGGAAAGCAAACCTTGACACAAAAATCGGTAAGAGGGACCATATTAGTCACCATAACTACGTCTAAATTTAGTGCAGATGAATGAAACAAAAAAAGCTGTTTCTGTTTGTCAGTTGTTTAAGACCATCTTCTCACAACCTTTACTTGATAAATGTTTTTCATTTTAAACATTGATCTATCTTGTTTTTCTACTTGGTAAAATTTCCTTACTTTGTATTTACAGATTATTTTGACTTTGATACCAGCACTTATTTGATGATTATTTTGTATTACAGAGATCTTTCGTCAACAGAAATCACAGATAAACCAGACAAAGGTAAGACTGAATTCTTCTAGAAATTAAAAAAACAGTTTAAAGCCGAAGGATTGACTTCATTGCACCATCTTTAAAACAATCATCGGAGCACATCCTGCGGTCATGTCCATCATACATACACCAACAAAACGAAACATGACCTCATGAAACACAGACTCCAGAGCACATCCTGCAGTCATGTCCATCAAGAGAGAGTTTAAGGGGCAGAGAGAGAGGTGTGTTTAACCAGCGAGTCACAGGAACCAGCAGTATGCTTATCCTTTGACATCTATTGGGGGAGACTGAGCACCTATTGGTCTGCCCAGAGTGCTATGATTTCAGTTCAGTAACCAATAACCAAGAAGACTGGATGTGAAGAAGAAGAAGAATGGATGTTAAGAATCAGAAGAAGACTGGATGTGAAACCAGTCATGTAATTCATAAAAGAACAACAGATTAAATGGTTTCGACACCTGACCAGAATGCCCTGGTATCGCCTACCACAGAGAGCCACACAGAAAAAATATAATGAGTGCAAAGCAAGAGGAAGACCAGGCAAAAGATGGAGCAATGGCATCAAGAACAGCCTTACGAAAATGAATATCAGCTTACAAAGTGCCTTAAAACAAGCACACACAAGACCACTATGTCGCCCCCTCAAGACTTCTATAAAGAAGTCAATGGTGGAAGAGAAGAAGAGAACCAATAACAACATTATTAGAATCATGTACAACCTTAAATTTTACATTTCAGTGTTTCTATTTTGTTTCTTTGTCTTCATAGTGTCCATTAGAGATACTCATGCACATTATTACTTGGAAATAGAAATGCTGTCATTACTTAGTTACTTATTCCCCTCTGCTCCTCATGGTGCATAAGGCATCAATAGTTGTCCTCCACTTTTCCTGAACTCTGGTCGTTTTTTTAATAGCTTCTCAGGATAGTCTAGCATCCTTAAGTTCCTCAAGAAAACTTTGTCTCCAGGTTTGTTTAGAACATTCTGTTTTCTTTGCGGGCTTCACTCAAGTGCTTGTCTAATGACACTTGGCTGTGTCTTTCATAGGGTATGCCCCACATATCGCGCTATTTTCTCCTCTTAGATCATTATGGGTTCCTTCATGTCCACAAGTCTGTGTTTGCAACTCTGTCATACCGTTTGAGAATATATCGAAGACGTCCAACTTTGACAAAGGTCTGAATAAATCATGTCAGTTTAGTATTTCAATAATTGAGAGTGTAACAGCTGATCATTTGTTGTTTTATTTTCTTTGAAATTGTTCACAATCTCCAAGGTAATTTTTTTTTCTTTTCCAGTTCCAGACCTTGTAACTATCTGCTCCGACCCTTACTCAGCAGCGGATGGTAGCCATGCTCTGGTCATTTGTACGGAATGGGATGAGTTTCAGGTTGGTCATCTATTTCTTTTATGTTTAAGCTTAAAGGGAGTTGCCGATAGCGAAGACAATAACACTCTGCGCAAGTGACTGCCGTAATTCTGTGGTTCAAGCCCAGCTTAGCAAAATTAAAAATGTTGGTGTGCAATAGTTCACAGTTGGACTACAATGAGACCCTGATTCTTTACTTGGGGATCTAAATTACAGGTACATCTGAAGTCAGAGTAAGGCTTGCCTGAATGATGAGGGACACTGGTGATAAAGAAAGCAAGCATTGACACAAAAATCAGTCAGAGGCGCAGCCATATTAGGTCGGAATATTTTATGGAGATGATTTTGAATGCAGACCTGAAGCTGACTGTCTAGTTTGTGGTCTCACAGTAAACTAAGTGTAGGATCAGAGATTACTGAAGAAGGGAAAAAGTTAGTTTCATTTATTTGTTTTCTATTCTTGCATATTAAATTTATCCTCTTATATCTATTTCATATTTTTGTTTCAGACTCTCGATTACCAGAGGATATACAACAAAATGTTGAAACCAGCTTTTATATTTGATGGTCGTCTTCTTCTAAATCATCAAGAATTGATGGATATTGGATTTAAGGTGGAGGTCATCGGGAAGAGACTGAGTCGAAATCAGAGCAAAGTTGTACGAACACATGCAAATAGTGCTTCCTAGCAATTGTGGGAGTATTTTGTGTGGATGTTATGAAATGTCAGTTGATAAGCTATTCGAGAGAACATAGTAGTATGTAACAACATGTCTCGGAAGATGAAATATTTTGGCCATGTTAAACGTCAACGGTGGTTTGAAGAGAACAGTAACAGTGAGCGTGGTTTCTGGAGTATAAGGCAGGGGACTTCTTCTTCAAACGCTTCTTATCAACCACTTGTTAACCACTCTATTGTGATTTGTATGTGATTTGAGCCTAAGAGTGATTGTACATTCTGCCAGTTATGCGCCTACAAGTAGGACAACACATCAGATTTCTACAAAGGCTTTTTATTTACTAAGGAAGCTTCCCTAGGTTCTGCATCAAGTCACCTTTATGACATGCCTTGTAGGTCACAGTGGTACTATTCTTTAATCCCTTGTGGGCCCGGACACCACACTGGCAGAGAGAATATGTAACATCATGTCTCGGAAGATGAAATAGTTTGGTTATGTTAAACATCACAGTGGTTTGGAGAGAAAGTAATAGTGAGGATGGTTCCTGGTGTGCGAGGAGGGACCAACCAAAGACGAAGGTGGCAGGACATAAAAGTAACCTTGAACATGACACTGGAGGAGGCGGAGAACTTGATAGAGACAGATTGTTGTTCAGGCGGGCTGTGATGAAAGAGACGTACAGCAAGAGACATACTTCTATGTGATAATAGTAGGTGTAAAAATGATGTATTTCTTAGTAAAGATGATTATAACGAGCAGATTAAAACAAGTTGTTATTCTGCGCCTTAGAACAGGACCCAATTGACTCTGCAGCCAAATGTATACAAAATTCAAGATTAGCAATTCAGCCATGTGTACATGCACATCAGACTGCAGAACACATACTTCAAGACTGCACCAAATATGATATACTGAGACAAACTCACTGACCTAACGAAATAACACATGACATAAAACTACACAGACCTCTGTGTGAACTACATAGAACAGTGACGAAGTTTATACAAGAGACAATATTGAATGTATAGACAATATTTCAAGCGAATGAAAGGAAGGATACAAGATACAACATTGAATATAGACAATATTTCAAGCGAACGAAAGGAAGGATACAAGATACAACGTTGAATATAGACAATATTTCAAGCGAACAACAGAAAGGAAGTAAAGATGATAATTAGTGATTGTAGCTTTCATAGACTGAAGAATGTTAAAATAGGGGAGAGAAGTAAAGTTGAATCAAAACATATTGTGTTCAATATATTTAAACTGTACCTCTTGCTTAAGAGTTATACTCCCTTGATATTAAGTATTTCTTCTTTGAACTCTTGATATCAACCACTTGTTAACCACTCTGTGTGATTTGTATGTGATTGTAAGAATGATTGTACGCTGTGTCAGTTATGCACCTACAAGTAGGCCAACACATACTATTTCTGCGATGCTTTTTATTTACTAGGGTAGCTTCCCTAGTCCCCTACCCCAGTCACCTCTTATGACATGACTTGTAGGTCGCAGTGGTACTATTCTTTGCTTCCCCGTGGGCCTGGCAACACACAGACGAACAGGTATATGAGTAGGCTCATCAATCAAAATCGTACTGATATGGTCAGTCGCTAGATGCTGTTGGAGATATTGCGAAGGAGATCGGAGCACCTATGGACACTTCCGGAGTGCAATGAAGATATTCCAAACTGATGACTTTCTTTTCTTGTTGTTATCACATTCAAGCTGTTATTGTATGTTATCACATCCGAGCTGTTATTGTATGTTATCACATCCAAGCTGTTATTGTATGTTATCACATTCAAGCTGTTATTGTATGTTATCACATTCAAGCTGTTATTGTATGTTATCACATTCAAGCTGTTATTGTATGTTATCACATCCGAGCTGTTATTGTATGTTATCACATCCGAGCTGTTATTGTATGTTATCACATCCGAGCTGTTATTGTATGTTATCACTCCAGCTGTTATTGTATGTTATCACATCCAAACTGTTATTGTATGTTATCATTTATGAAACCACATTTATTGTATCATATTTCGTATGATGATGGTTCTTTTTGTGATGGGCTAATTTTGATATGGGACATGGTTTACACTTTTCTTATGAGATATCCTACTTGTGATTGGTCAGTTCTTGGTTGACAGAGTATTATTTTTATTGGTGTGGCATTGGTATGTGGAGCATCTGTTTGAATGGATTAGAGCACTGGCTTCCATTCAGGAGACCCGGTCTCAATTCCCGGTAAGGCCAAGGAGTATTTTTTCTGTCAAGGTGTAAAGAAAAATTCCAAACCTGAAAAGTTTTGTGGTGACTGCACTAGCCATGCTACCTTTAACGTCCTCATGCTTATGTCCCCCCTGTCCTACACAGCCCTAAAAAGCGGTATTACAGGCAGTAATGACAGTTTGGTATTGGGTTGTTGTTTTTGTTGTGTGCTGGGATATCTTATTTATAAATTGATATTGTTTTGGTGAAGTTTTTTTTTAGACATGACTTTTGCCTGCTTAAGCATTTCTTGAAGTTGATATGTTTGATAATATTTCATGATTTGATACGTTACGTACAGATTTGATATGTTACGTACAGATTTGATACATTACGTACAGATTTGATACGTTACGTACAGATTTGATACGTTACGTACAGATTTGATACTTTACGTACAGATTTGATACTTTACATACAGATTTGATATGTTACATACAGATTTGATACGTTACATACAGATTTGATACGTTATAGATTTGATACATTACATACAGATTCACGTATTAATATTGACTTATTTTCCCTTGTTATGAATTCGACATACTCATGGCATCACAGAGGATTTTGCATGAATGCTTGCTTTCCTTATCACCAGTGTCTCTTGCTATTCAGGCGAGACATTTCTCTGACTTCAGAGGTACTTATAACTTAGATGCACAAGTAACGGCTCTGGGTTGCCTGTAGTGTGCACCATGCACCGTGTGTACACCGAGAATTTATATATTTATTTGTGGTCAAGCTGGTTTTGAACCCTGAAATTTACAAGGTATGAGCTGACTAGCGCACAGCCTTATGATCTGTGATTTCAGGCTACACCTGTGAAGTACTCATCAACTGCCAGAAGCAGGTCAGTGTCATCAAGAAACAACTTAGGCTCAAAAACCTTATCGGATGCGCCTGTCCTACACTAGTAGGGGCCTAATAGGTGCACAACGTTCTAATCATGTTTGGCAAAAACTGTTTATATATCACAATAAGAATGATTAAAATAGTCAAGAAAAACATATGTAAACAAACTAACATCAAGAAACAGCAAATGAAATGATTCGGCCACATAAGCAGATTACCAACAACCGATACGCCTCAAGGAGCAATATTACTCCGATACAGTGGATACAAAGCAAAAGGTCATCCACGCAAAAGGTGGACCTTAGAAATAACAGAGATAGTGAAAAGCACTATTTATGAAGTGCACACAAAAGCTTGTTCTATAAATCACTTCTTATTCTGGCCGCTGTGAGACAAAACAAGATTTGAGACAAGAAGAAGTAGAATGAATAAATCATGCATAATTTATGTTTTTTATTGAATATATTTTATAATTAAAATGAGAAATATATTCATTAACTAACTTTCGTTGAGTCTTATTTTGTTTGAACTATAAAAGATTGATATTTCTAATATGTTAATATTCTATTATGGTGGCCTCTGTTAGGTGCTCGTCTCTCGTGCCAAAGGTACCAGGTTGCTCCCTTCTGGAGCCATCTGGATAATTTTCCAGAGATCCCTGATCTTAGTGTAGGTGAGATTGAGTTCCTAGTCCTATTGGAGATGGATGATAAAACGTAGGTCCCATATTCAATTTGATCACATAAAAGAACCTTTGGCTGTTCAAAATCAAGAAGAGCAGGCTGGAAAGCCACTGCCTGGGCAAAATTCATTAGTAAAGATTAAAAATAGAAGTTCTACAAAAATATCTTCACCATCTTCAAAGTTACATCTGGGATTCTCGCTGGCGCTACAGAGTTTGTGCACTGCAGCTGAGATCTTCCTGTGTAAGAAAGATATTGGAGCACACATAGTTACTCACCGAAGTGCAATGATGCTGGTCCAATCAATTAATCAATATTCTATTGTTACTTGTTTGATTCTGTACACTTTAACGATACCTAACTCAAAGTTTGTTATGGCTACTCTACCAGCATCAGTACTTGCAATGTCCAACAACGGACGACATGACAGAAACAACACAATCTCCACTATATTCTTCTTTTTATTCTTCTTGCAATCGCCCGCTATGAATTCAGGCATAGTCAGGGCACTGGTATGGTGCTTCTGATTTTTGCATGAAGGCCTGCTTTCGTTTTTATAAGTGTCTCCCACAATAGAGGCATTCTCCAACCTCAGAGGTTCCACTATATTCAGTCTTATGCTTCAATTTGCACCTCTATCTAGACCTAAATGTGCCCTTCTTTTCTTCTCTTAACTCCCTTTGTAGCATAAGTCATCAACAAATTTCATCCAACCAGATCTGTCTTAAGCAAGTCAGATTAGTTCATTCCAGGTCTTTATCTGTCTACAGTTCGTCTGCATGTCACTCTAGGTCACCCTCTGTCTTTCTCGATTCCCTGATTCCATTTCAAAGCCACATGTGGGTGTCTGTCATCTGCATTTTGGATGTATGTCCCAACCACTTCCATCTCATATGTTTTATTTCCTCGTTGATATTGTTGATGCCTGTCCACTGGGTGATCTCAGTTTTTGGATCTCACTTTTTCTGCTATCGCTCCACTTTCTACTGCATTGCATATCTTGGATATCTTTCGTATTCTGGGTTACATTTTATATATTATTTATTATCATACAATTTGAAGTACATCTGGAGAAGACCATCATGGAAGGAGGCATCCCAGCAAAGAGAAGAAGAGGATGACCACAGAGAAGATGAATTCAGGACATAACTGATTGTTTGAGCATGATGGTTGCACGGGTGGGACATCTCGTCTAAGAGAGAGAGAGAAATTCCAAAGGACTGTTAAGGTTGCAAAGTTCTGCTCATTAAAAACTATATGGAAACATAACACGTAGTAACCTCATCTCAAGTGTCATGCCTGCCGGCATAGGCGATCATGTCTCTCCACAACTCTCTTTGCTTGGTGCACGTAATCAGTTCTGACGTCGATCTAGTGTCGAACCATGATGTCAGGCCATCCAGCATTTTCTCCCTCTGTCTTCCTCCCTGAATTTTACCTGTTGTTACCAAATGTTCTAAACCTTCTCTTTGCATTATATGCCCGAAGAACCTTGATTGTCGGATTCTTATTCTTTTGATAAGGTTTCTTTGTGTGCAGGCGTGATTTAAAACCGCATTTGTTTTCTTAGCTGTCCATGGAATTTTCAGCATTCTTCTGTAAAACCACATCTCTGTGGCTTCCAATGATCGTATTGATTGTTTATTCATTGTCCATGATTCGCTGCCATACATAAGTATTGGTTCAATATAGCACTGGAGTACTCGTTTTCGCAATGTCATTGGTAGTGAATTCACGCATAGTGTGTTTTTCATTTTCATAAAGCTGCTTTCGCTTGAGCTATTCTACTCCTAATCTCTGTTTTACACCTGCCATCTGATGTCAGGAGTGTTCCGAGGTGCGTGAATGGATGGACTTGTTTCAGTGCTGTGTTATTTATGTTGATATTACATATTGGTGTTTCCTTAGTAATCACATAAACAGAATTCAATCACAGTTCACTCCAGCGTACCAGCTGTGTGCACATCATCATAAAACTTCTCAGGTACCAAGCACTGGATCATGTCAGGTGGATCCTTCTTCCTCCAACGCCAGATAAATGGAACACGTTATACGAAACACACTAATAACTTACAAACACATGCAGATATCACTATATAGCACTGGGCCGAGGTGCAAGATCTCAAGTGTCACTGGATCATTGAAGCAGAAGAAGAATATGTATGGAATCAAAATGTTATCATTTTGTTTGTGATGGGGGTCTACAAGGTGTGTTCTGTGCCTGACTCTGCATCCAGCAGAGTTGGGGTCAGCTAGTCTTTCGTAGGAAGGGCGAAAAGTGAAAATAAGTAGCCTCCAGATGACTCATAGAGACACACAAGCCAGTCCCAACTCACAGTGGTGTAGACCGGAAAACTTTGACCACAAGGTCAAAGGCTAATGGGGCTCTGATATTCCTAGAGGAATGGACTTCCCTATGTCAGGATTTTCACCTACATAGGAAGAATAACTAACGAAATCCAACATAGATGCATCAAATCATATGACAAATGGTGTCAATTTTAAAATGCAAACATGTCCCCATGAACATTAAAACGTCCGAGTGGTTACCGGGGCCCAAATTGGGGTGTAAAGAATAAAACCACTGTTACCTGCCACGCATGTTGTAACAGGCGACTAAGGAGGTTTGGCTGAAATCGGATGCATGTGTCCTAAATGTGTAGAAGTCAACCTGCTGCCTTGTAGGATGGCTGGGGACAGCCAAAGGCTAACGGAGAGCGAACCCAGTAAACGCTGGTTGAATCCTGACATATCGCCGAAGGATAAGCACCAGAGCTCCAAATGGCGCTGACGATGTGACGAAACTCACCCATGGTAAGACTGCATTAATTAATCAGATTTTCACATGAATGAATATATGGAAAGATCTGGTACATCGATCTGTTAGGTGATAGCGAGAGAGCAATTTATTTTGCAATTTCTTCAGCATCTCTTCTTTCTAAAACTTGTCAAAAACATTGATGAATTAAACGAACCAAGCTTAAGCCATCATCTAGTAGTAGCATATCCCTTGTGCGGAACATCACTTTCATCACATCCCGCCTGAAAAACTATGTCTCTAGCAAGTTCTCCCGTCTCCTCGAGCGTCATGTTCAAGATTTCTTTGATGTCCTGCTGCAACCTTAGTCTTGGTCGTCCACTGTCTCGTATTCCAGGATCCATGCCTTCCATTACCGTTCTCTCCGAACCACTGTGGCCTTAATGTGGTCAACATATCTCTTCTTCCGGGACAACTTGTTTCGAGATTAGCTTAAGCAAGAAGAAAGAAAATGTAACTTTAATACAGCGTCAACATCATACATGTAGGTATCACAACGGTTGTGGAACGACATGATCGTTAAGTGCATGGCGTGAACTCAATCCCCTACGAAATCGTATTCTTCGAACACTCCATATCGACCACATGGTAACCCCTCCGTGTGATTTGTATGTGATCTGAGCCTAAGAGCGATTGTACGTTGTGCCAGTTATGCGCATACAAATAGGCCAGCATTTCCGAATTCTACGCAGATTTGTATTTACTAGGGTAGCTTCCATAGGTCCTACATCAGTCGCCTCTTACGATATGCCTTGTAAGTCGCAGTGGTACTATTCTTTGCTTTCCTAGCGGGCCCCGGCACCACAAGGGCGCTTTGAAATCAGAAACTGCTAAATCTAAAATAACCAAGTTGGCGGGGCTTCTTCTTCTTCTTTTGTCGTCACACTGCTACCGGGTTGTTGCCCAGTGTCGTGGTTTTCTGTTTTTGTCTTGCGCTGTTCTGGTGGCTTGTGTGATTGTTATCTTTGCTCTTTCACAGGATTCTGCTACGACATCTAACCATCTTTTCCGTGGTCTTCCTCTTGCCTTCTTTCCCGATGTTCTGTTGTAGAAGACTCTGTATACTGTGGAGTTTGGATGCATTCTTATTAAGTGGCCAAACCACTTCATTCTTTGTTTATCTATGTAATTCAAGCACGGTTTTGTACCAACTTTCTTTCTTATGCTGATGTTGGTGATTCTGTCTTTTCTTGTGTTGTTGGTAACTTTTCGCAGGCAACGCATTTCACATGTAGTTATTTTTGTGACTGCCTTGCTCAATGTCAATGACTGCGCTTGCTCAATGTCCAATGACTGCGCTTTGCTCAATGTTGGCGGGGCATTTAGTCTAAACTCGGAAGTTATGCTCTGAAATCGAAAGTAGAAAGCAGAGGGGATTTTAAACTTGGTTGTTAGTAATGACGACAGACAATAATTATATATTTGCATGGCAGAATTTCATTTTTATTGCTTATATCTTTCGTTCCGAGCTCGTTTTAAGATGGAGAAATGTGAACTCAGTGCTGTTATCATCTGTAAAGGGGACTGGCATTGATAAACATGACAATGAAAGTCAACAAAGCAGTTCGAGCTCGAGGAATGTCAATGTTTTTGTTTCACAAGAATTAGTCTTAGAAAACCCCGCAAAGACACTAAAGAAAGTCAGTCGTGAGAAGGATACCGTGGAAACTCATGGGTATGATAAGATATCTTTAAATTTGGAAAGATGGAAGCATTGCGAAGTTGTAACAGGTGGGTTTTCATTTGATCACAATTTCATACAGAGAGTTCCCGTTTTATTACTACAATGTGAAAAGGAATCTGACATCATAGAATATGTTTTTATTCAAGTGAAATATACGCCATCATGTTTAAATGGTTCAAATTTTGCACAGGCATCGTCAGTAGATGCAAAACCCAGAAGCACATCTCCAGAATTTACGCTTTTTCCAATTCGATCATACTCACTCAATAATTTCACAAGTTTTCAAAGCCCGCCAGTGTTTCTTTCAAACTTGCAACTTTTACTTATCAACTCAGATCCGTGTTCGGTGTCATTCAAACTGTGCACACAGGATACATTCTCACATCATAATCTTATCAAAGACTTTGAGTTTGTAAGCAGTTATAAGAATATGTTAGATGTTCAAATACTAGATTCATTCAGTGTTATTGAAGATAGAACAATTATAACTATAATATCCTTCAAGACAGACGAGGGGTTAACTAACTGTCAGTGTATGAAGTTTACTCCAAATGTTGTATTCACATCACAAACAGCAAATGAAAACTATGACATGACACAGCTTCCAATAGATTTACTGTTTGCATCTGATTATGCAGAAGTTCTGAAAGTTGTTAAAATTTCATCGTTTTCATCCCGCTTCAACTTAATATCAAAATCTCCAACTTTTAAAACATCTGCGGTAATCATTACCCATACTGGCTATATTCTTAAATTTAATGATGGTGTCCTGTTTTGCTGTTTAAATCTGTTTGAGCACAGAGACACATGTAGATGGCACCTAGACGACTGGGCATGTGCTGTTGTGAAAGTGATTAACTTTGATGAATGCTCGGAAAGAACAGCAGTTCAAGTTAATTCAGTCTGCCATCTTATTGACTGGACCAAACAAAAGGTGATTTATATTACTGGTAGTTTCTGTTTTAAATAAAAGTCTGTCTGAAACATAGACGAGATTTATATTACAGGTAGTTTCTGTTTTAAATAAAAGTCTGTCTGAAACATAGACGAGATTAATATTACTGGTAGTTTCTGTTTTAAAAAAAGTCTGTCTGAAACATAGAGAGATTATATTACGGTAGTTTCTGTTTTAAATAAAAGTCTGTCTGAAACACAGATACAATTTACATTACTGGTAGTTTCTGTTTTAAATAAAAGTCTGTCTGAAACATAGACGAGATTTATATTACTGGTAGTTTCTGTTTTAAATAAAAGTCTGTCTGAAACATAGGACTGAGATTTATATTAACTTGGTAGTTTCTGTTTTAAAGAAAAGTCTGTCTGAAATACAGATGACAATGGGATTTATATTACTAATAGTTGCTGTTTTCCTTCCTCACCCATCACCCCCAGGGAGGCATAGGTCTGCAACCAAGGTTTTTCAAGCCCTCCTATCCAAGTCTATCTTTACCAGATATCTCCATTCTCTCCGCATTCTCTTGTATTCCGTCTCCAATTTTTGCATCCAAGTGTTTCTGTGTCTTTCCTACCTCTATTACCCTTGGGGTTCCATAGAAGGGTCAGTCTTGTGATGCTGCCAGAAGGTTTCATCAGTGTGTGTCCTATCCATCGCCACCTTCTGCCTCTTATGTGGTTGCTGTTTTAAGGAGAATTATTCTTGTTGTTTCATCTATAGCACAATCTTACTCCACCTACTTTATTATTTTTCTAGGGCTATGATACAAAGGACTGAGAACAGGACATCACCTTGTTTGAAACGCCTCATTTGATATGGGCCTTATTTTCTGCCTTTACATATATCTTCTCTCTCATATATATATATATATATATATATATTTTAATAACTTGGTAGTAATAACAGCAGTGCTAGAGCATATTAAGAAGCAACAAACCAGATGGTTCTGCCATGTAAAACAATTGCCGTCCAATAGTACACCACAACGAGCACTCCTTTTCAGATACAATGGCCTCAAAGCCAAAGGTTGCCCATGCAAATGATGGACCTAAGAAATAGCAGAGGCAATAGGAAACACCATATATGAGGCGCACTCAAGGACACGTGCAGATCAGACACTGGAACGGGTTCGAGAATTAGGCGTTAAGTTTGGACATGTCAAACAGTGTCATCTTCGTAGTAGAGAGAGAAGATATACTAATCAACTTCTCATGGGTATGGTGAGCAAATAGACTTTGAGCTGGCTGCTGCACCGGAGGACAGAGCACGAATATCGAGTGGGAATGTGCCATAATGTCAATCACATAACACAACACTTGCCAGAACTCTTTGCTTACCGTGAACGGCACAAGGAAATATACAGTTGATAGTATATATAGATATATAAAATATATATTTTAGAATATTCTATATCTAGTTTTTCACATTTATTTCATTGTTAGTCACACATTTCATATTCCAGGTCAGTTATTAATCTCTCCATTGTTTTCACTGTGTGTCTGTGCTGTGTTTATATGAGGTTCATTCATTTTTAGTTGTCTTGTTTTTAAACATGTCTTCATTGTTGTTTTCACTGTGTGTCTGTGCTGTGTTTATATACAATGTTACAACCATGTCTGTGGTTTATGCTTGTCATCCTATGTTGTTTTCACTGTGTGTCTGTGCTGTGTTTATATAGAACAGTTGTCTTGTATCCTATGTTGTTTTTGGATCCTTTACTTAACTCTTTCCACACCAATCGCAGCACTCTATGCCACAGTGGAATTCCGTTGAACGCCAATCGCAGCACTGCGCTCAGCGGAATTCTGTTGAACCAATCGCAGCACTCTGCGCCACAGCGGAATTCGTTGAACGCCAATCGCAGCACTCTGCCCACAGCGGAATTATACATTGGCCGCAGAATTATTGCACACTGCGCAATTGGAGTTGTTTCCCTATAAGAAGTCTTTTTAGTTTTACTTCTATTTTACTTCTTCTACTTTTCAACCTTGTTATTCTATTAGGTTGTCTAGTTTTCTTCTAATTAATATCTAATAAGATATACATGTGTTTATTTATTGACAAATAGTTATTAATTTTTTAAATTGCTTTTTTTGCCTCCCTTAAATTAACTGTAAAACTGAGAAAATAACTGCGTACAGAAAGAGTTAATAAAGACCTTTTGGGTCAAAATGTTGCTGAATCTTGTTTTTGAGCTTTGTAAAACTACCTTACATCGTCGTGTTTGAATATTTTCTTTTAACTCGAGACAGAGATGAAGTGTCTACGTAGAATGCTGGAAGTATCAAGGAGACCAGCTTAGAAATAAAGACATTAAGAAAAGGGGGTTGCAACATCAGTACCGAACTTCATAAAGAAACAGCAAATTAAATGGTTCACCACATAAGCAGATTACCAGAAGACTCAAAGAGCAATGTTATTCCGATACAGTGGATACAAAGCAAAAGGTGAACCTCAGAGATAACAGAGGAGATGAAAAACACTGTTTATGAAGTGCACAAGGTCTGTTCTAGAAATCTCTTCTTATCCTGACACTGTGAGGCAAAACAGGATCAGAGACAAGAAAGACTGAGATACAATAACCTCCAAGAGATTTCTTAAGTGTGACCATGTTCTAAAACTTTGCAACTTTGAACTGACTAATCTAAAGTTGGTAGTTTTTAAATGTTCAAGTGTGTCTGTTCTCTTTTTCTGCAGATTTTAAGATCATGGCCGTCAGTCTTGACTGCAGTCATCACAGATCTCCACTCATGTGGTACTTCATCTCTGCTTTTAGTATTTGAACCAGAAAATGAATACTCTTCTAGAACACTTAATTTGCATCTTCTGGAAGAAGCAGAGGTTAGGTTGGTTGATGTTGAAGATGAATACCTAAGTGATGAGGAGGTTAACGACTGTAGAGCAGTTACGGTCAATTCAGATATGACAAGAAATGAGAAGACATGCACAGATGATCACATTTCAAGTCAGCCCATGTGTGCTGTGAATGCATTACTTGCTCAGGAGAAAGTAAGTTTCTGTATGTATGCATCTAAGGGGGGTGGGGTCTCTGTGGCATAGAGGTTAGGTGTTCTGCTCTTGTTCCAAAGATATTTGGTTCACTTCTTCATGAAGCTATCAGGATAGTTTTCCAGAGATCCCTGATGTCAGTATAGGTGAGATCGAGTTCCTAGTCCTATTGGAGACGGACGATAAAGCATAGGTCTCAAGATCTAGTTGAAAACGTAAAAGAACCCTTGGCAGTTCAAAATCGAGAAGAGCAGGCTGTAAAGCTGCTGCCCTGGCAAAATTCATTAGAAAAATATTACAAATAAAATTCCTACAAAATATCTTTACCATCTTCTAAAATACATCAGGACTCCACACCAGAGTTTGTTCACATCGGGCCCACACAGGTTCGTCACTCGGACCCACACAGAGTTGTTCACATCGAGGATCCCACACCAGAGTTTGTTCACATCGAGGACCCCACACCAGAGTTCGTTCACATCGAGGACCCCACACCAGAGTTCGTTCACATCGAGGACCCCACACCAGAGTTCGTTCACATCGAGGACCCCACACCGGTGTTCGTTCACATCGAGGGCCCCACACTAGAGTTCGTTCACTGCCGCTGAGATCTTTCTATGTAAGAAAGAGACTGGAGCACACATGGTTACTCACCGAAGTGCAATGATGATGATCTAGCAGAATGATTTATCTCTAAATCATCATTATCAGGTACCATGCTTGCTGATTATCTTGGATCAATTTCTCCTGTGTTAGTCATCAGTTCTATTGTTGTTGCTCTTCCATGCCATGTTGCTAGACTGTACATATCTGAACTCTGTGTGGTCCTCTTTCTCAACCCAATAATTTTGTTCTGCTGCCACAAAACTATGATGATCTCAAAACAGAAGTAGGAACATCAGATTCCTGAGGAGTGGAATCTGAATTAGCATGGCATGTGGTGACTAGGGAAGTCGATAATATACTTCGCTAATAACACCATGCTAATTCAGTGGTTCAAAGCCAACTTGGGTCAAAATCATTTTCGGTCGGCACACAGCACTTGGTTGAACTACAGGTTTCCTGGTCCTTTACTTAGGGATCTAAACTACAAGTACCTCTGAAGTTGGAGCAAGACTCGCCTGAATGGTAAGCGATACTGATGATAAGGGAAGCTAGCCTTCATGCAAAAATCAGACAGAGGCGACATATTAGACGCTCTGAACTAAGCCTGAATTCATAGCTGAACCAGGAAAAAAAGAAAATCAGATCCAGATTAGACAAGTTCTGCTTCCCAAACCTATGATGATCTCAAACCAGAAGAAGAAACATCAGATCAAGATTAGACAAGTTTTGCTGTCCCAAACCAAACCTATGATGATCTCAAACCAGAAGAAGAAACATCAGATCAAGATTAGAAAAGTTCTGCTGTCCCAAACCAAACCTATGATGATCTCAAACCAGAAGAAGAAACATCAGATCAAGATTAGACAAGTTCGGGAACAAGTCCACCAGTTGAAATACCTTGGAGGTGTAATATAGTATACAATATAGATAGTTCTATATAAACCCCTGTCTGTGTATTACATGCTCAACAAACAATAATTCTGATGACAAAAGATTAACTTCATTGCGTCAGGTTTTACCCTATATGACTTGGTCATTCTCCGCAGAAATAGTACACCACCTACACACAGCACGAACTTCGCAGCTCCTACAACAATTCTAAAGATCTTTGAATAAAAAATAACAAATGCATTAGTGAAAAGAACAGCAGTGTCTGGATTAGAATGTACGACTTTCAGAATGCAAGACGGCTGCTTAACTACGTAGCCACAGAGTTCACAAAAAACAATAAGTGTTTGCTTGAAATGTTTCCTTTGAAATGTTGTTAATGACTTCTTTTATCACATATCTACAATTGTTTATTTTCTTGTCATTGAAATTGTTATTTTTCTTCTGTACAATCATATCTTGTCTGTTTGTTTTCCAAGATTCACTTCAATATGATATAACAGAAAATAATTCTTTTTCTCGTCTCAGTAGGCAAGTATTTGTTACATCTCCTTCTTCTTTGCGTTCGTTCTTTACGACCAATTTTAATCACTCTTATGATATGTTTGATCTTTGCCAAGAACGGGTATACGTTGCACATTGGTTTGTAGGCCCCTAAACGCATAGACTTCTACACGTTTAGGATATATACATCTGATTTCAGCTAAACCTCCTTAGTCGCCTTACGACATGCGTGGCAGGTAACAGTGATTCTATTCTTTACACCCCAATTTTGGGCCCTGGTAACCACTCGTGGAATTTGTTACATAATATGCCCTCCATTTTCTGAAATGCTGCCTCTACCTGGCCAACTCTATTTCTTATCTGCTCTACATCTTCCATCTGATGTTATCAGAACATTTGACTATTTCAATCACTTTAGTTGTTTTAATAAAACTGCATCATTGGAGACCATTAAGATCATGCTGTAGGTGGACTGCATGTTTTTATCTTGATCTTTCATTCTTTCTATGAAATCTTTTTTTACTTTGATGAAACAAAAAATGTAGTAAGATGATATATCATTTTTGTATCAGAAATGTGAGGAAGTGTCAAAAGAAATAGATCTGAACTCAGAAGTAAGCTGTTTCATGTCTGCCACATGGCAACAGTTATCAAATCTCCACATTAACCAGGTTCCACAAAAAAATTTTTTCTTGATGAGGACGATTTTGGGGAAGAGTTGAACATCATTTTTGTTATCAAAGTTTAGATATAGATATCTATTTTGTAAATTTTAGATATTGGTATTTATTTTAAAATTTTTTGATATTGGTATTTATTTAGTACAATTTTAGATATTGGTATTTTTTTAGTACAATTTTAGATATTGTTTTTTTTAGTAAATTTTCAATGAAGGTATTTTAAAGGAAAACATTTACATAGTACTGTAGCTAAAATTACAAAAAATGACAATATAAACGCTCGTAACAAGGGCCCTTTTTCACAAACGAACAAACAGGAGTGACAAATTAAAATGAAACACAAAAGATGACCAATACAAAGATCTAAGGAAAATCTGAATAAAAAGATAACGAAAAAATGTAACACAAAAACACAAAACGAAATAGAAAGAAAGAACAAGAAAATTAGTAAATAAAAACTTGAATACATGCAAATATATATATAGATTTCAAAAACAGGGGAAAAGAAAGTACTAAGAAGCATAAGAATGGAAAAATGAATCATCAACATATCCATATAGATACAAGCAGGAAAAAAGTACAAGAAGCATAAGAATACTGGTTCGCTGGCCGCCAAAGGTCCATTTAAAAAATCAACCGCTTCCCGGAAACGTCCAAACATCCAGGACATGATCGGGTGGCTTGACCTGACATCGGAGCAAAGCAATGCCGGTCATTGAAATGGGTGGCTAGGGTCACAGAGCATGGCGATGTCGCAAGGGAATCGCCCCGAGCCTCTGCCCCTACCGATATAAGCTTTGTTCCACCGCTTTCAGATACAGCATAGAAAGATTACGGGGCCATGAAACCCATCCAATAAGAAACGGTTAAAGGAAAGATAAGTACGCCGTATCATGCACACGCGGTAAGCCGTAACTGGACAGCAAATGAGCAGGGTAGACGGGGCATGTGTACCCAAAATATCCTAAAACTTCTCCGTCTGTAAGACACCAAAGGATAGTTGAGACAGAACGGTCTCAGGATCTGATCTTGAGAGACAGATGACGGAATAAAAAATTTTTCACCAGGCATGGGGTGGGTTTAAAATAAGTTTTACCTGTCAGAGTTAGTAGTCCCCTGCCGACTGGTGGGCCCGCGCGAGTGATTTTCGAATGGGAGTGATGCCCCTGGAAGGGGCTACGAAGAAATAAAATTCCGAGCTTTCAAGAAAATCATCGCCCACTACAAAGGGGAAAAAGGCTGAAGAGCAGAATGGCAAAGAGTCACGACAAGCCCGGGATGGGAAGAAGTATAGAGGAGAAAAATAGTGCATCAGTAGGTTGTAATATACTGATGATAGATAGTGGATAGGCGAAGGTGATAGTAATGCAAGAAAGTTAACAAGTAGTGAGATTTAGAAGTAAAACAATAGAAGGGTTGAAAACATAAGAAATTAATGAAGCGTGACAAATCGGCTTCAGGATATCAGTGATGCCAATACAGTCATCAATGTATCTGGATAGACAGACGGAAGGGGCCATCATAGTAGTCCATACTAGGTGTTCAAGATACCCATGAAAAGACAAGCATGATGGCCCTTCCGTCTGTCTATCACAGATACATTGATGACTGTATTGGCATCACTGATATGCCTGAGCCGATTTGTCACGCTTCATTATTTCATTAATGTTTTCAACCCTTCTATTCGTTTTACTTCACATCTCCACTACTTGTAGCAACTTCTTGACATTACTATCACCTACGCCTATCCACTATCTATACATCAGTATATTACAAGCCTACTGATGCACATAGTTTTATCCTCTATACTTCTTCCCATCCCCGGGCTTGTCGTGACTCTTGCCATTCTCGCAGCTCTTACGCCTGTCGCCTTTGTAGTGAGGACGATGATTTTCTTGAGAGAGCTCGCGAGATGCTTGATTTTCGTAGGCGCCTATACCCGGAGAGGTGCTTGTCTCAGCATGCATCGAAGTTCAGAAAATCACTCGCCAGCAGGCCCTTACCAGTCAGCATAGGACTACTAACTCTGACAGAGTAAAACTTATCTTAACTTACCACCCCATAGTTCCCTGGTGAAAATGTTTTATTCTCAATCTGTCTCTCCTTAGATCAGATCCTGAGACCCGTTCTGTCTTCCCAACTATCCTTTGGTGTCTTACAGACGGGACAGAAGTCTTAAGGATATGTTGGTACACAGTCGCTTTAAGTCCAATATCCTGACTCATTTTGGCACTGTCCAGTGTGGTCGCGCAGTGCAACACACGGAGCTTATGTGATACAGACGCGCACTGCATCTTTCCTTAGGCACGTTTCTTATTGACGATGGGTTCACATGCGCGTCCCGTAATCTTATCTATGCTATTATCTGTAAGCGTGTAACAAGGCTTATATCGGCGAGACAGGCAAGAGGCTCAGTGACCGATTCGCCAACACTTACGCGACATACGCCAATGCTCTGTGACCCTGTAGCCACCCATTTCAATGACACTGGCCATTTAGGTGCTCACGATGTCCAGGTCACAGCCATCCGATCATGTTCTCGGATGATCGCAGTCGATTTGTCTGGAGAATCGGTTGATTTCTTGTATGGTACCTTGCACCACGCGGGCTCAACGATTACATTCTTATGCTTTAGTACTTTCTCTTCCCATGCTTTGTAATCTATATGGGATATGTTGCATGTATTCATGTTATATTCCATTCTTATGCTTCTTAGTACTTTCTCTTCCCTGCTTTGTAATCTATATGGGTATATGTGCATGTATTCAAGTTATATATTTACTAGATGTTTCATTGTTTCTTTTCCTTTCTATTTCTAGTTTTTATGTGCTTTTTGTTACATTTATTTCAGTATTCGCTTTATTCCAGATTTTCCTTAGATACGTTTGTATTTGGTCGCCCATTTGTGTTTCATTTTAATTTGTCACTCCTGTTTGTTCGCTTGCTTGATAAAGGCCTTGTTGGTCGAAACGTTGCTGTATTTTGTCATTGTTTTGTAATTTGTAAAACTACGTACTTTGTAATTACGTGTTTTGCCAATCAAATAGTTTTACTGCAGTTCCATATATATATATATATATACTGAGGTATTTTTAGTAACATTTTCGCCCAATGGTTACTAGGCCCAAATTTGGGGTGTAAAGAATAGAACCACTGTTACCTGCCACGCATGTCGAAGAGTTGACTATGGAGGTTTGGCTGAAATCGATGCACGTCCTAAACGTGAGAAGTCAAGCGCTTAGGGGCCTACCAAACCAATGTGCAACGATAAACGTTTTGGCAAAGATCAAACATATCACAAAGAGTGATTCAAATTGATCGTAAAGAACGAATGTAAAGAAGAAGAGTAGTACAATTATTAATAATAAATACAATTCCTCTGCATAAGTATAGTACATAGGGCCTGCAAGTAATTTCTCCATATTGCTCTATTTTGGGCAATCGCTCAATCTCCTCCATGGAACTGAGACCGATATTTCCTGCCTCTCTCAGCAAAGTTCGCTTCAGGGTCCCTAGGTCACTTTTTTTCTTGAACCCCTTTTGCATCCCACTTCAATGCCTGCTTTGATATTCGTTGATCATTTCTCCTCAAGGTGTGCCCAACATATCTCCATCTTCTCTTTCTTATAACAGTTGTCAATAGTGGTTGACCAGACATGTCTCTGATTTCATCACTTCTCCTGAATTCGTTCATTTTATATTCATTATTTTTCGCAGACACCTATTTTCAAATGCATTCAACTTGCTTTCTATATCTTTAGTCATTTTCCAACTCTCACAGGCATATGTTAGGATTGATACAACATTTGAATTGAAAATTGTAATTTAGTTTTAATACTATATAACTTGCAGTTCCATATTTTATTTAGACTTTTAAAAACTGATGTTGCTTTGACAATTCGTAACATAATTAGTACAATTATTAATGTGGGTATTTTCTTAGTACAATTATTAATGTAGGTATTTTCTTAGTACAATTATTAATGTAGGTATTTTCTTAGTAAAATATTTAATATAGATATTTGTTTAGTAATATTTTTAATGTTTGTATTTAGTAAACCAAAATTAGTAGATATTTTGTAAAACTTGTAAATGTAGGTATTTATTTATTAATAGTTTAGATTAGATGTGTTAATATTAAATATGGTAAAACTGAAATAATTCAAGCTACATTCATGATAGATTTTCAAATATGGCAGACATTTAATAATTTTGTAATTAAAGAATGTAATCTGGTTAGTTTGACTGCAGTGTGGAGCTGAGTTTGACTGCAGTGTGAGCTAGTTTGACTGCAGTGTGGGGCTAGTTTGACTGCAGTGTGGGGCTAGTTTGACTGCAGTGTGGAGCTAGTTTGACTGCAGTGTGGAGGTAGTGTGACTGCAGTCTGGAGCTAGTTTGACTGCAGTGTGGAGGTAGTTTGACTGTAGTGTGGAGCTAGTTTGACTGCAGTGTGGAGCTAGTTTGACTGCAGTGTGGAGCTAGTTTGACTGCAGTGTGGAGCTAGTTTGACAGTAGTGTGGAGTTAGTTTGACTGCAGTGTGGAGCTAGTTTGACTGCAGTGTGGAGCTAGTTTGACTGCAGTGTGGAGCTAGTTTGACTGCAGTGGAGCTAGTTTGATTGCAGTGTGGAGCTAGTTTGACAGTAGTGTGGAGCTAGTTTGACTGCAGTGTGGAGCTAGTTTGGCCGCAGTGTGGAGCTGGTTTGGCCGCAGTGTGGAGGTAGTTTGACTAGTGTGAAGCAGAATTGTGTGTCGATTTTTATGAAATGAATCAAATGATATTTGTTTTCAGTCACCACTGGCAGTGTTGGTAGAGGTTCCTTTCCAAAGTGTCATGAGCAAGACAGTGGGGATAAGTACTATCTTTGACATGGAACCTCACAGTCATGCAAGAGATTTTTAGACTTTGGAACATTCTGGAAGAGAATTGTAGACTCTCTACTGGTCATTGGAGTTTCTGTTGAAAATGTTTCAGAAAGGTGGGATCCTATAATTACATCCTCTCTTTTCTGCCTAGCCTGTGACACCCTTAGAGCAGCAATAAATACACACTATTCTTCTCTGTTCTGGCCGTCCTCTGTATTGTCCTCCTTCCTTCCTTTCATTCGCTTTAAATATTGTCTATATATTCAATGTTGTCTCTTGTATAAACTTCACGGTCTTTTGTAGCTCACACAGAGGTCTGTGTAGTTTTATTTATGTTGTTCGGTTAGGCCAGTGAGTTTGCCTCAGCATATTATATTTGGGGCAGTCTTGAAGTATTTGTTCTGCAGTCCTGGGTGGCCAATCTTGAATTTTGTATACATGTGACTGTGGGGTTGATTGTTGTCCTGATCCTTTACTTGGGGATCTAAATTACAAATACCTTTGAAGTCGGGGTAAGGCTTGCCTGAATGGTGAGGGACACTGGTGATAAGGATTCACTCAAAAATTAGTCAGAGCCGCATTCAGACTACGCGGAATTCACAGTGGATGGACGAGAAACAAAAAAATCACCTTCTTCTGTTGCTGTAGTTTGTAAATAATTATACGCTCAGTTGTTGTTTTTTTGTATCTTAAAAAAAGTCATCATATTTTAATATTTTTTACTGTCCACTTCATTTGTTTGTGAATGCTTCAGACTGTACAGTTCTATTGTTTGTTTCAGTACTGTGACTGACATCTACCTGACTTGTTCACCAACATTGAGTGTCACTAAGCATCTTTCAAACCACTTCAAGATTATCACCAAGCACACAATCTGAATTGTCTAACATTTTAGACAAATCTGGAAACAGTTTACATAGCAAAATTCAACGTGGCAGTTTGGATCAAAATTCAGATTTGAACAGAAAGTGTTTGTTATCACCTGGTCATTCTATGGTTGTTACTTGACGGCTGACATCTCACAGACATTAAGTTCGCTGATCTAACATTTCATGTATATTCAAGTTATACCGCTTGCAGTCATGCTGTCTGCCCAGGAGAGATTCTCAATAATGATATCATTTCAGAGAAGAATATTGAAGAGTATTGTACGGAGCTCGTTGTAACATCACATGAAATGTTGAACGAGACTTACACTATCAAAATAAAATCGGATGATCCAGGTAATTATGAATATTTTGTTGTTGAAATTATTTACAGTTAAATCACATTTGTGTTGCCGGGTGACACTCGACCTACAAGGCATGTTGTAAGAGGTGACTGAGGTAAGGACTTGGAAGCTACTCTAGTAAATAAAAGCGTCACAGAAATCGGATGTGCTAGCCTACTTGTAGACGCATAACTGGCACAATGTACAATCGTTCTTAAGCTCAGATCACATACAAATCATGAGTGGTTTAACAAGTCGATATTGAACGTTCGACGAAGAATTTAGAGTCAAATGACCGTTGTAGATAATTATGCATATTCAGAGTATGGATGTGAAGCATGGACATTTAACAAGGCAGTGGGAAAGCATATATGCTTTTGAATATAAGTTACAGAAGAGACCTCCATATATCTTGGAAAGAGAAGAGAACAAATAGATCTATCCAGAAAGAACTCAAATCAAAGAAAACTGGCTGATGCTACAAATAAGAAAGAGAAAATTGAAGTATTTTGGACATATATAGAGACGTATTTTGGACATATATAGAGACGTATATTGGACATATATAGAGACATATATTGGACATATATAGAGACTATATTGACATATATAGAGACATATATTGGACATATATAGAGCAGTATATTGGACATATAGAGAGACATATATTGGACATATATAGAGACATATATTGGACATATATAGAGACGTATATTGGACATATATAGAGACGTATATTGGACATATATAGAGACGTATATTGGACATATATAGAGACATATATTGGACATATATAGAGACATATATTGGACATATAGAGAGACGTATATTGGACATATATAGAGACATATATTGGACATATATAGAGACATATATTGGACATATATAGAGACGTATATTGGACATATATAGAGACATATATTGGACATATATAGAGACGTATATTGGACATATATAGAGACGTATATTGGACATATATAGAGACGTATATTGGACATATATAGAGACATATATTGGACATATATAGAGACGTATATTGGACATATATAGAGACGTATATTGGACATATATAGAGACGTATATTGGATATATATAGAGCGCAAGGTTTGGAGAAGACCATTAGTGAAGGAGGCATGCTGGCAAAGAAGAAGACCAGGGTAGCTTAAAAATCTGGACTAACTTCCTGCCTTCCTAGTGTTGATATCAAAACAAGCTTGTGAGACTGACAAGCATTTGAACATGTTCTTGTGCCGAACGGTTTTTGTAATATCACATTTGTAACACTAAACATGGATTCTTCTTCTTCTCTCATTTGTAAACAGCGTCAAATCAGAATATTGGGTGGAAAGAAAAATAACCCAAACAAGCCAGTGAGAAACTAAAATAGAGGAGCAACTGGGTCAATAGAAAAATCATTTCCAAGAAGTGTTAAATAGATCTTCCCACAAAGCCCACCAGACTTCTTCCCACCAGACTCTTCCACAGACTTTCCCCACCAGACCTGTCTTCCCACCAGACCTGATGAAGAGTTCACACAAAACTAGGAAAAAGAAATCCATTGAAAAATATGGCAAGAGAGTAACATCCTGGTGGAACAGTGAGGAAGAGAGAAAGATGGTAACAGCTCCATGCAGATTTGTTAACTTGTGTGGAACAGAGGGAGAACTCATGCTTCTTACCAGCTCAACGCTTTGTTATCTTTTTTTACTTGATCGATTCCTTTATTTTTATCAATTTGTCTTTGATAATTTGATCATAAATCTGTCTATCATTTATTTCTTGTATGGAAGTCTTCCAGCTGCTTATCTCCTGCTTCTCAACACTTCTTGTATGCCTCCTCCTTCCCTCTATTATAATTCAGCCAACACCTTGATCTGAACTACTTGTTTCTTCCCCCAACAACAGATGTTGCTTTGACCGCTACAGATCTGATAGCCCTGGACAGTTTACAAGAAAATATGATTTTGATTGTGCAGAGTGCTGTCAGTTCTGTAACATGCTTGTCACTCAAACTGACTAGCCACTCATCTGTCAGGTATTTGAAATGGGCGGAGCAATTTCTAGTCATGAACATTCATTGGCTAAACTACTGCAGGATACAGATCTTGAAGCAGTACAGCAAACACAGAACCAAAATAAAAATATTTGCCAGGTAAGACTTTTTTCAACCAAATCATATTTTTGTTCACTCATTTGTATAGTTTGTTTGGCAGTGAATTTCATGGGAAAAAAAAAAAATAACTAAAGAAGTCTGAAACAAATCTGCATTCTCACTAGATCGGGATTTTGGATTCTCTAATAAAGGCCGCTTCTGCCTCAGATTGTCGGCCATACCATAGTTTGTTTTGGATGCTGGTGTAAGTTGGCCACCTTTGGCTACCCTTGTGATGGTTGGTGCAACATTCCTCCTGCATGGCTCAGTCTCCACCACAGCGGCATCCTAGAATCCTAGTAGTGGTGGTAGTAGTAAGTGGTGATGGTAGTAGAGTAGTGGTGGTAGTAGTAAGAGTGGGTAGTAGTAAGTAGTGGTGGTAGTAGTAAAGTGGTGGTAGTAGTAAGTAGTGGTGGTTATGTTACATCATCAATTATATTCTACTACAGTGTAAATAGGAAATAAGATCGTGTTTCTAGTCGACACTCAGTTATCGATAAAAATTTTCAATCAAGCCAGCAGCTGAAAACTACCACTGATTCCACCCAACAAAAGAAACACTTCACGCATCACCAGGAAGGTCAAGGAAGGTCAGGTCCGCCGAACCTGTTAAAGCGCAGTGTGTTGTTGCAAGGTTCCTGTTATGTGCTGATGAAAAATACCAGCACACTTGGGACAAGAGAATTGTCCAGTAATTTTGGACAGAACACATGCCAGGACAGGTCTATCCTACCGCCATCACGCCGCTTCTGGAAATGTAAACTTACACACAGCAGGGCGGCCGGAACAATAGTAGCGATATGACTACGAACACACAACTCTGCCTGTAGTTTAGCTGAACATCTGCAAGCGACTGACAGGTTACAATCGCTGTAGGTGGTCAAACCAGGTGAGGAAACCGATGGGTCTAGACATCGGTAATCTAGGCACGTCTGCCTGTGCATGCAAAGACTGGATCCGGCTGACTGCGGATGAGGCCACTCAGTTGGCTCAACGTTAGAAAGGCGGATCACAGCAGGCGTGTGGACCGCATAGAGCCGCGGGCACTTTAGAAGCCCTGGTCATCCACTGCATCTGGCACTATCTCCAGTCGTCTTGACTTGTCTTGCCCTGGATACAGATAGTCCTGGACGAGAGTGAGGTTGAGAATACGCAACTTTTCCTCACTATAATCCAAATACAGCCAGCTCAGTTTCGACAACTACATACAACCAAATCACACCATTTCCACAAGCTGTCTCCAGAATACAAAAATAAACTGGCAGGACAAAATTCCAGACAGCTGAAGTCTCACAGAGCAAAGATCCCAAGCGTCAACACCTGTTGCAGAAGGCCCAACTGAGATGGGTCGGTTCGTTCTCGAATGCCTGATAACGCATCCCAAAAAGTTGATGTATGAGGAGCTTGAAGGGGCAGACGTTTGCTGAGTGGACAGAAAAAACGCTTTAAAAGACACTCTAAAGTGTCTCTGAAATGCTTTGATATAGACATACGTGCTGGAATCCCTTTGGCAAGATGCAAATGTGCGCTGTAACAACAAAAGAGGAACCCCAATAGCTGAGAATCATCGTATTGTTGAGTCACAGAGAAAACAGCAGCGCGAAAGACAGAGCACACACACGCACATGTCTAACCTTGATCATGTATGCCCCACCTGTGGTCAGGGATTCTGTTCTAGATTGGACTCTACAGTCACCTCCGCATACCAGAGAGGTGCAACAGTACTAGCTGAGATTGTTGTCATCAGCTATGGAGGGGAGCTAGTTATTAAGTAGTGGTGGTAGTAGTAAGTAGTGTTAGTAGTAGTAAATGGCGGTCATGATAGTAGACATTTTTCAGTTTACAGTGAACATAGAGCTGTGCAGCTTAATAGCAATTAGCAGCTTCGTTGGTGACCATCAAGTCTCATGTGGTGGGAGTGGACAGTATCACAATCCTCACGCCCCAATGATGAGAAAAATCTCAAGATGGGATTGCATCCTAGAGTATTGAATTCTAGAGAACCTTTTTTCCTTTGCTTGTTTGATCCAATTGTGTTCTTCTTCTTCTCATCAACCACTTGTTAACTATTCTTTGTATGTGATACAAGCGATTGTACAGTGTGTCAGCACATTCGATTTCTCGACGCTTTTATTACTAGGGTAGCATCCCTAGGGCCTACATCAGTCGATTCTTACAACATGCATTGTAGATTGCAGTGGTACTATTCTTTTCTTCCCTTGGGCACCGACGGGTGACTGTAAATTCGAAACTTTGTGTATCATTTTGTTGTGCTTATGCAAAATTATATAGCAAAAACGCTTTTTGCATCAACCAAGCTACCTACCAGTTAGTTAAACATGAATTCATAAGGTCGTGGGGTATATAAGACCGACTGCAAAAAATTACTCTCATCCATCCTGATCTTAAGCGGTAGTGAGCTTGATCACAATCCCAAGTGTACCTGGTTCAAACCCCACGGTGGGCAAGTTTGGAAGCAAATTCGTTTCCGTTTAATTTTTACAAAAGGTAAAATAGACCTCTCCGTTCAGAAAGCAATGGCAAACTACTGAACGTATAAGTGGTGCCTAGAAAATCAATGACTCGTTTACTGTGGTTGATGACTACATCCTGTAAAGGATACGCCACGATTTTCATTTCAGATTTTGTACAAATGAAACTTTAGTGTGTTCACAAATTTTGGAACGCATTATAGTTGCCCTAGACTCACTCTTGTCTAAATATGCCAGCAATGTTATATATGTATATGTTTGTTGTAATATGAACAGTGTTCTGCTATAGCTTGTCTGACATACTATATCACACAGATCCAAAGCTCAAGTATTACTGCTGATCAAATTCCTGTACTCACTTCTACCTGAAGACATCACCATCACACCAGACAGATCAACCAATATGTCCACAGTAACGCATACAGGACAGACAATTCTATGTGATGTTCAAAGCAGAATCAACGCTGTCAAACAACAGATTGATCATTTGACAACGGTGGCGCCATCTAGTGAAGAAAGTATGCCCCAAGATGGACCACTCTCTCCTAAATTTCACACAGCACGACGTTTCAAAACAAACCTGACAGTGTCTGGAGAAGACAGTGGTAGTGGAGTATCGAATATGGATACATCAACTTGATCAAGTTTTCAGTTTAAAATTATCAATAGAGAAGTATCCAAGAGGGCTCAAAACAGGTTCATAAGAGATTTGGGCAGAGGAAGATTCATCAAAGTCATTGATTGGCAAAGTTAAATCGTGAAGTTACTTTTGTTGGTTGATCTTGAGAGATAAAACAATTGTTAGTCTATTGACTTCTTAGACATGGAGGGAAAGGGTCTTGGTTCGATCCCTAGTGGGATTTTTCTTTTAGCGCAAATGACTTTCAGGTCAACTCTGCCTTAAATAGGAATGTGATACTAATTCCATGGACAGCAAAGAAAACAAATGTGGAGGTTTAACACTTTCACTGTTGGTGAAGTACAACTCTCCTTAGCTGCCTGCGACTAAACGCGGACATGTGCGTCGACTGTCTTTTAAATGGGGAGTATGCTTGCAGAAACGGGGTCCCGTGACATACTCACTTCGTATTGTTCGACGATCTCTCCAAAATGGCGGATCTAACACACAGCGTAAACTTAGGTAAAAGTCTGATTTTCGTTAAGTAAACAAAAATTTTCAAAATGGGCTCGTAGCTGATGAATAGTGATATCCAAAATGACTCTTTAGCCAGTGATAGTGTTAAAGCGAACTCTGAATGTGATATGAATTTGAACTGTGATTCACGTGGACGATGCTTTATAGATTGATAGCAGACATTCCCAGGGGTACAGGAGTAGATGACGGACACCCACTCAACGATGGCATATCATTCTGTGGATAGGTATGGGGATATCAGTTACTACAATAGCTTGTGGATTATAAAGAATATATTCCACATATAGACAGTTAGTAGCTCATTAATATATGAACACTATTCCATAGTTTAAAAGTCCTAAGTTTATTAGTTTATTTTTACGATTTTTGAAATTGTCACCCTGAAAACTGATCATGCCGAAAAAATAGCGTGGCAGTGAGCCAGACTTTGTTGAAAAATTGCTTTGTGAAAGTGTTAAATCAGGCTGCACACAAAGAAACCTTATCAAAAGAATAAGAATCCGACAATCAAGGTTCTTGGCATAAAATGCGAAGAGGTTTAGAACATTTGGTTACAACAGTAACATTCAGGGAAGGAGAGATCACTGTGAAGACAGAGGAGAAGATGCTGATGGCTGACATCATGGTTGACACTAGATCGACTCAGAACTGATTATGTGCACAAGCAGAGAGGTTGTGGAGAGACATGATCTCCTACACCGGCAGGCATGGCACTTGAGATGAGATACTAATTATGTAGCTACCCCTGAGTGGTTACGGGGCCCAAATTTGGGGTGTAAAGAATAGAACCAGTTACCTGCCACGCATGTCGTAAGAGGCGACTAAGGAGGTTTGGCTGAAATCGGATGCACATGTCCTAAACTGTAGCAGTCTTGCGTTTAGGTGCCTACCAAACCAATGTGCAACGTATACACGTTCTTGGCAAAGATCAAACATATCACAAAGAGTGATTAAAATTGGTTGTAAAGAACGAACGCAAAGAAGAAGATGTAGCTACTGCCGAAAATATTGGTGACATTGAGTGGGTGCTTCTTCTTAAACAGTTTTCTGTTGGGGTGAACATGATATATGCTACATTTACCGCTCGTATGTTGCAGAGGCCTGCAAGGGAAGCAAAGAATAGTACCACTGCAACCTACAAGGCATGTCGTGTCGTAAGAGGCGACTGATGTAGGACCTAGGAAGCTACCCTAGTAAATAAAATGCATTGCAGAAATTGAATGTGCTGGCCTACTTGTAGGTGAATAACTGGCACAACGTACAATCACTCTTAGGCTCAGATCACATAGAGTGGTTAACAAGTAGTCGATATGGAGCATTCGAAGAAGTTTAAAATTTGTTAGCGTTTTGGCACTTTGTTTTTGGCACTCTTAGGCTCAGATCACATACAAATCAGTGGTTTAACCAGTCTCTTGTGGTCGATATGAAGAGTTCAAAGAAGAAACAGATTTCCGGTGATGTTGAACAGGATATAATATAAACATTAACAAAAGCTTTTTTGGTAAGATTGAGCGGGTTATATGCTTACATGAGCAACAGTTGGCAATGTTGAGTGATACGTGACAAACAGCATTCACTCATAATTTCTGTTCATGTTAATCGTTCCGTAGATTATGTCCAAGAGAAAAAACTACCATCAGACATATTACTGTATTTTCAAAGCAATGACAAATAATATTACAAATGTGAGACCAAAACAATGAACAGTTAAAATTCAAACTGGCAACTCAATAACAATAATTACATGTCATACATACAAAATTCACACTGTGTTTGCTTGTTTTTTTGTGTGTGTCCTGTTGTCTGTTTATAATGACTTTTGATATACTCAAATTTATATTGTATATGTTTACATCAATTCTTCTGCATTCACCCGCTGTGAATTAGGGTGTTAGTCATGACGGCTGGTATGGCACTTCTGACTGATTTGTGCGTGAAAGCCTGCTTTACCATTTGACTGGTGTCCCTCGCATGCAGGCAGGTCTTCAACGACTTCAGACTATCATCATAGCACTACTGACACATCCATAGGTGCTCTGATCTCCACCTCAACATATCCAGCAGCAGCCCAACACAAGCCAGTTCAATGTTGATTAATCAATCTCTTTGCATAATTGGTATGTTGTTCTCCATCTCTCTCAATCTGGTCAGTGAGTGGGAGTCACAGCCCTGAAACTCCTCTGTTCGGAAAGACTCAATGCGTTAAGAATGTCATTTCGGTCCATGGCAGCTCCCTCTGATATTGTAGCCATACCAGCCAATCTATCAGCTCGTTCTTTACCACTAACTCCTGTGTGCCCAGGGACAAAAATGATGGTGATTTCTCTGATCATTGTCTGTACCAGTACCTCCCACCCAGTTTCGTCTCACCATTCTTGATTAACTTTACGAATCATACTCATGGAGTCACTGAGTGTGAAAATACGAGAGTAGTTATGAGATGCCAACCATCTCACCGCCTCTGTAACCTCCCAAACCTCCATTGTTAAACTACTTGTGGTATGTTTACATAATGCATTGTGAGGTCAAGTTTGATTTGATATAAATATTCCCTGCTAGGAGAGACTAAGCAGCTATAGCTTTGCCCACAGTGCTATGACTTCGTTTGAATCAATCAAGTGCAATGACTACCAGCATAGGCGATCATTATCTCTTCATAACTGTCTCTCTTGGTGCAGTGAATCAGTTCTGATGTCGATCTTTTGTCAAATCACAATGTCAGATCAACCACCTTCTTCCTCTGTCTTCCACGATCTCTCCTTCCCTGAATTTTACCTGCTGTCACCAAATGTTCTAAACCCTCTCTTCGCATTATATGCCCAAAGAACCTTGATTGTCCCGTCCCATTCTTTTGATAAGGTTTCTTTGTGAGCAGGTCTGTTTTAAAACCTCATCATTTGTTTTCTTCACTGTCTATGGAATTTTCAGTATTCTTCTGTAAGGTAAAAAAAACAAAGTCAAGGAACTCTTTTTATACCACATGGTATGTAGGTTAATACAGTGTTAGGCCTGTATTTGTCCTTTGACTGTCGGCACACGATGGGTGATGTGGTCAACATCACACTGGCCAATTTTCTGTAAACCGCATCTCTGTGGCTTCCAATGATCTTATTGATTACTTGCTCATTATCCAGTTGGGTTCACTAACAGATAACAGACTATGAAGTGATATCTCTAGAAAAACATATCAAAGACAATTTTGCTGGGAATCCGTTGTGAAGACCAAGATAAAAAGCCATGAGACAGTCCTGAGGTACAGACTGACAAAGTGGAGTGAGTTTGTTGCTGCCCTTCAAGATCCTTGACTACTTTATCAGCCGGGGACAAATCTACCAAATATATATATATATATATATAAACTCAATGAGTACTTCAACATCAGATCTGCTATATCGTCTGAGTGGGTGTACACCAAATTGGGGTGTAAATAATAGAACCACTGTTACCTATCACACATGTCGTAAGAGGCGACTAAGGAGGTTGGAGTGGGGCTAGCCAACCTACACAGCGAACCAAGTAAACACTGGCTAAAACCGGACACATCGGCGAAGGATAAGCACCAGAGCTCCAAATAGTGCTGAAGATGTGACGTAAAATACACCAATGCTAAGGCTGCATGAATCAGATTTCCACATGAATAGAATTTATGGGGAAATATAGTACATCGGTCTGGGCGGTGATCGAGAGAGATCTGCTATATGAGATAGAGACTTTAAACACCGAGTTGGGATGTTAACAGTGGTTGGTGGTATGTTGGATTCAATTAGAAAACATAGCAAGGAGTACAAATATTGAGCTATTTCCCAGTTCACCCAAACAAAAATGTAGATCCAACTTTTCAGAATTAGAATAATATTCAGAATTGATATCCAAGTGTTCTTCTTCTTCGTCCCCAGGGATGCATACGTCCGCAACCAAGGCCTTCCAAGCCTGCCTATCCAAGGCCATCTCTTCCAGATCTCCTCCTTGCAGGTCCTCTTCCTTGGGTGGTGAGCTGGAATTTTCCTGGTTGCAGTTTCTGTAGCTATCTAGTCTATTTTACGGGGTGGGGTAGTCAGCCCCACGCCCAACCTCCTTAGTCTCCTCTTTTGACATTCGTGGCAGGTAACTGGTTCTGTTTTTACACAAAATTTGGGCCCGGTAACCACTGGCGCATCCAATGTTCTGATGCTGAAATGTTCTGATGTATGTTTAGTTGAAACGTACTAAGTACCTATAGGGATGTCATGTTGTGATTCGAACCAGTTTTCATTGTGTTCTGTTGAGAGCACATCTTTATACTTTAATTTTCTGATGTTATTTTATGTTGGTGTCAGGAGATACCATCAGACGTGACCCTAAACAGAGATTGGCTGAACCGATGGGCTATGGTAACAACTGGTTAGGTCATGTATGCAGAAATGAATAGACCAAACTCTAAGGACAGTATAAATCTACTACAATGAAAAGATCAGTGCACTATCTTTCTGTTAAGAACAGGACATGTTGGACTGAATCTACACAGAATAAACCTGACACACCTACCACACTGTAGAAAGTGCAGTCATTCATGTGAGACAGTACATCATATCTTGCTTGAATATCCTGGACTACATAAAACTAGACAAGAACTCCTCCCACCACACCCACCTGTTCATAATACACTTTATACTCATCATCAAGGTGCATATCCTTTATAGGATGTTGCTCTCTTTGCAGCGCATCTGAAATTCACTGTCTCTAGCCAGTTCATCAACTTTGTCGATGGTCATATTCATGGTTTCTTTAATATCCTGTAGCCATCTTTTTCTTGGTCTGCCTCTGCGTCCTGGGACCCTTTATTCTAGTCTTCCACAATTACATAACACATGAGTTCTACAATTTGGCACTAGCTGCCAAGAGGAAAACTTGCATCCCTGGTTGGAAGTTGAAGAAGACCATCAACATGACCCAGACCGCCAACATGACCCAGACCGCCAACAACTCAAACAAAATTATTTCAAAATCTATACATGACCAAATTAAAAAATGTAACATTCTGGAAATGACAAATCAATCAATTATTGAAAGCACGTACATATAATAATTGCAAACTAGATTTGGCCTCAGTTTCCCACTCTCCTACGTACAGATCCCCATACATCACTTTCTCCGACATACATAAACCCATTTATCTCAGTTATTATTCATATTTTCCAAATCTCAATGATGAATGTTTGCACAATTGATATTATTAATCTCGAGATTTCTCTTCTGCTGCTCCTGATGTAGTCGTCAACTCCTCATCCTTGCTTTCCTTTCTTCGTTTACTTTTCTTGTGCTTGCTTCCACTTTTGCCGGATTCTGTGTCCGAGTCGTCAGCTTCTCTGTCTCTGTGCTTTCTGAAATATAGATTCACATCATTTGTTATCAGAATTCTCACACTAATATTTCATGGAAAGCAGTTTTGTCATATTTCATATATAGTTATTTCATGACACCTATAAGTGCCAAACCTGGACATTGACATTAAATGACAGAAGACAACGAGTCACAACAGAGATGAAGTGTCTACGAAGAATGCTGGGAGTAACAAGAAAAGACTGGTATCGAAATGAAGACATCAGGAAAAAAGTAGGTACTGAACTTTATCAAGAAGCAACAAATTTAATGGTTCGGCCACATAAGCAGATTATCTACAGGCAGTGCACCACAGAGAGCAATATTGCTCCGATACAGTGGATACAAAGCAAAAGGCCGCTACGCAAAGGTGGACCTCAGAGATGACGAAAGACACTATTTATGAAGCGCACAGAAAAGCCTGTTCCAGAAATATCTTCTTACCCTGAAGCTGTGAGGCAAATCAGGACTGGAGAAGAGAAAGAAGGACAAGGTGCACAGAGAGGCTCGCTTCAGGTGTCTCCTTTTCGATCTGCGCTGAAAGGCAAGCAGGATTAGAGAATAGATAGATAGATAATTTCATGGAGATAGTTCTTTCTTAACACTTCCACATGCGCTGTCTCAGGCGAATTTACAACATCTGATGGCAGGACCATATCTCCAATATAGAAATCCTGGACGGTGCTGACATTCCAAGCATGTACACCATGCTGAGTCAGTGACATCTGAGATGGCTGGGACAAGTGTGCCGTATGTGCGATGGTAAAATCCCAGAGAATATTCTATATGGTTAACTCATAACTGATACTAGACAGCATGGATGCCCATTACTACGCTTCCTTGACACCTGCAAGTGTGATCTAACTTCATGCGGCATAGACAAAGAAAATTGGGAACGGTTGGCCAAAGACAGGCAAGCATGGTGAGGGTGGCTCAAAAGAAAAAACCCATTAAATATGGAGGCAAACGAGCGCAGAGAGATCATCCTATGTATCAGCTTCAGTTTCACCTGCAGTAACTGTGGAAAGTATTGCCACTCCAGAATAGGAGGACATTACTGCCACAAGAAACGTGATTCAGCACAGAACAAACTATGTGATGCAAAACCTATTGTCTCCTGAGACAAAGATAAATATGATCCTTCCTTTTGTTCGTTATATTGTCTATATATTCAATGTTGTCTCTTGTATAAACTTCTTTCTTTCTTTCTTGAATCCTGTATGCCTCACAGCGTCAGGTCAGGAAGAGATTTATAAAACGGGCCCTAGTATGCGCTTTGTAGATAGTCTCTTTCGTCGCCTCTGTTATCTCTGAGGTCCATCTTTTGCGTGGCGGCCTTTTGCTTTGTACCCATTGTATCGGAGCAGCAAATATCGAAATAGGATAATCTGCTTAGATTTTCCTTAGATACGTTGGTATTTGGTCGTCCATTTGTGTTTCATTTTAATTTGTCACTCCTGTTTGTTCGTTGCTTGATAAAGGCCTTGTTGGTCGAAACGTTGCTGTTTATCGTCACTGTTTATGTATTTTGTAAAACTATAGTACTTTGTTTGTACGTGTTTCACTATCGGAGCAGCATTGCTCTTTGGGGTGCACTGTCTGATGGTAATCTGCTTACGTGACCGAACCATTTAATTTGTTGTTTCTTGATGAAGTCTAGTACTGATGTTGTACCCACTTTTTTCCTGATGTCTTCATTTCTCAACCGGTCTCTTCTTGTTACACCCAGCATTCTGCGTAGACATTTCATCTCTGTTGTGACTAGTTTTCTTCTATCGTTTGTTGTCAGCGTCCAGGTTTGGCACTGGTAACATAATGTGGGAGAAAGATTGTGTTGAACATTGCTCTTTTTGTGTTCATGGTGACGTGTTTGCATCTTAAAATTGGCGCCATTTGCCCTATCATTTGATTTGCTTTGTTGCATTTGATTTGCTTTGTTGCATTTGATTTGCTTTGTTGCATTTGATTTGCTTTGTTGTATAAACTTCACTGTTGCCAATCATGATGAGTTCTTTCATAGAGATAGTTCTTTCATATTTCATGTATGTAGTTCTTTCATATTTCATGGAAACCTTTCGTGGTTATAGTTTTTTCATGAAAATTGTTATATTTCATGGAAATAGTTCTGAAAGTGAGTGAAACTGTGGTACAGATTCCGAGTGGGTGAAACAATAGTGCAAGATAAATTATGGGGGACATGTGTTGCAGTATGTATTAAAAACACGTACCTGCGTGAAGGCTTGTGTTTGTCATCTCTGTCCCTTGTTCTGGAAGCTTCTCTAACCCTCTCTTGATCTCTGTTGCGTGACGAGTCTCTTTCTCTGGACTTAGACCTGTCTCTTTCTCTTTCCCGCTCTCTGTCCCGGTCCCTTTCTCTGTCACGATCTCTATCTTTTTCTTTACTTCTGTCTTTCTCTCTGCTTTTTTCTCGATCTCGACTTCTGTCTCGATTTCTTTCCCAATCACGGTCTTTCTCTCGATCACGATCCCAATCCCGATCTCTGGTAGTACGATCCCTCTCACGGAACGTCCTGTAGTCAACAAAATAATTCAGTAGATGTTTAAAAACTGTAAGCAAGTATTAGTTTATGTCATTCTATCTACACATATCAATATGTCACTTAGCTTTTCAATCTGTCAATCAGCCAGTAGATGTCAACTAAACAAAACTGTAAGTATTAGTTTGTGTCATTCTATCTTTAGATATCAATCTGTCACTTAGGTTTTCAATCTGTCAATCAGCCTGTAGATGTCAACTAAATAAAAAACTCATTACTGCCTGAGTACCGCTTTTAGGGCGGTGTAAGATGGGATGAAGAGAGCCTGAGGATTTAATGCGGGATGGCTAGTGCAGACAAACTGTTCAGGTTAGATTTCTTTTATGCCAACAGAAACAAATCCTTTATCTTACGTGATTAACACAGGTCTCACCTCTAATCCATTCAGCTGACGTTTTCCATTCGGAGACATTTCAAATGTCATAATGTGTCAGTTCATGTTAATTTGTCCAAGTGTCTCTGGGTGTCATGCTGACAACATGTCAGTAAGTTAGAAACATGTCACAAGGTGTCTTACTGTCAGTGAGTGTCAACATGTATCAAATATGTCATAGTTCATAAGTACGGTTCCAACTTCACTGCAACGGGTCACCCCATAATTGTTCCGTTCCTGTGCCAATGAAAATCACACAAAATGCTAACAACTGTGAAATGTTTCCTGTGTGAACTAATTCCAGAATGAAACAGCCGCATGCTGCCACAAAAAGCAACCTGCACCGCATAAAATGCATATGGACGTCGTTAATGTAGCAACATAAAACTGTTCATCACTTGAATTGCAATTCTTGTCGAAGGAACATCAATCACGACAAAATCCAGCTTTCTGCACCCGGAATATAACTGCATACGGCAGATTGAGCTTGTTTGTCATAACCGCTGTCCGCCATTTTCTGAACACACACAACAAACGCATGGTTGACACAGCAAAAGCATTCCATGTAACAGTCATAGCTCACAGCGATGCTCAAGCACTAACTCAGTAGCTCGGCAAACGAAACCGGAAAATACCAGACCAAACATGGCAAAATGCGCTAGCAAAGTCGTGTTCAGAATCAAACAGTTCTGACTCTGAATGGCCCTCCGCATTCCGCCATTGCTAGCCAGATTTTTTGCATACGGTGTCAGTTCATGTTAATTTGTCCAAGTGTCGCTGGGTGTCACACTGACAACATGTCAGTGAGTGTCAACATGTTTCAAATATGTCATCAGGTGTCCATTCATGTTAATTTGTCCAACTGTCGCTGGGTGTCATGCTGACATGTCAGTAAGATAGAAACCTGTCACAAGGTGTCTTACTGTCAGTGAGTGTCAACATGTTTCAAATATGTCATCAGGTGTCCGTTCATGTTAATTTGTCCAACTGTCGCTGGGTGTCATGCTGACATGTCAGTAAGATAGAAACCTGTCACAAGGTGTCTTACTGTCAGTGAGTGTCAACATGTTTCAAATATGTCATCAGGTGTCCGTTCATGTTAATTTGTCCAACTGTCGCTGGGTGTCATGCTGACATGTCAGTAAGATAGAAACCTGTCACAAGGTGTCTTAACTGTCAGTGAGTGTCGACGTGTTTCAAATATGTCATACGGTGTCAGTTCATGTTAATTTGTCCAAGTGTCGCTGGGTGTCATGCTGACAACATGTCAGTAAGTTAGAAACCTGTCACAAGGTGTCTTACTGTCAGTGAGTGTCAACATGTTTCAAATATGTCATCAGGTGTCCGTTCATGTTAATTTGTCCAACTGTCGCTGGGTGTCATGCTGACATGTCAGTAAGATAGAAACCTGTCACAAGGTGTCTAAACTTCAGAGTGCACATGTTTCAAAATGTGCAATGATGTCAGTTCATGTTAATTTGTCCAATTCCATGCTAGAGTTATGCTGACAACATGTCAGTTAGAATGAAACCTGTCGCTGAGGTGTCTTACTGTCAGTGAGTGTCAACATGTTTCAAATATGTCATCAGGTGTCCATTCATGTTAATTTGTCCAACTGTCGCTGGGTGTCATGCTGACATGTCAGTAAGATAGAAACCTGTCACAAGGTGTCTTACTGTCAGTGAGTGTCAACATGTTTCAAATATGTCATCAGGTGTCCATTCATGTTAATTTGTCCAACTGTCGCTGGGTGTCATGCTGACATGTCAGTAAGATAGAAACCTGTCACAAGGTGTCTTAACTGTCAGTGAGTGTCGACGTGTTTCAAATATGTCATACCGTGTCAGTTCATGTTAATTTGTCCAAGTGTCGCTGGGTGTCATGCTGACAACATGTCAGTTAGTTAGAAACCTGTCACAAAGTGTCTTAACTGTCAATGAGTGTCAACATCTCTGTATACTTTAAACATGGCAACAGAAGTTAATAATAAACCAAAACTTCATGATATCATATTGTACAGACATCATTCATATGTACATAACTTGTTATTCATTACAGCTAATTTTGTTGATAGATGTCTCGGTCAATGATATAATTGTTCTTCTTCAAACATTTCATATCGACCACTTGTCTGTTAACCACTCTATGAGATGTGTATGTGATCTGAGTCTAAGAGAGATTATCGTTTTGCCAGTTATGTGCCTACAAGTAGGCCAGCACATTTGATTTCTGCAAGCTTTTTATTTACTAGGTAGCTTCCTAGGTCCTACATCAGTCGCCTCTTACGGCATGCCTTGTAGGTTGCAGTGGTACTATTCTTTGCTTCCCTTGTGGGCCCCGGCACTACACAGGTGAATATGATTGTTCAAATTGTGCACTGAATCTGATTATTAGAACAAAGTTTGTCGATAGATGTCTCAGTCATCATCTTTGAATACTCCATATCGATCACTTGTTAAACACTCTTTGTGATTTGTATGTGATCTGAGTTGGAAGGTGATTGTACATTGTGCGAGTCATGCACCTACAAGTTGGCCAGCACATCCGATTTCTGCGACACTTTTTATTAACTAGAGTAGCTTCCCTAGGCTCCACCTCAATCGCCTCTTATGACATGCCTTGTAGGTCGCAGTGGTGCAATTCTTTTCTTCCATTGCGAGTCCCAGCAACACACGGGCGGATGTCTCAGTCAGTGATATCATTGCTCAAATCTTGCATTAGATATCATTGCTCAAATCTTGCATTAGATATCATTGCTCAAATCTTGCATTAGATATCATTGCTCAAATCTTGCATTAGATATCATTGCTCAAATCTTGCATTAGATATCATTGCCAATCTTGCATTAGATATCATTGCTCAATCTTGCTTAGATATCATTGCTCAAACTGCATTGAATATCATTGCTCAAATCTTGCATTAGATATCATTGCTCAAATCTTGCATTAGATATCATTGCTCAAATCTTGCATTAGATATCATTGCTCAAATCTTGCATTAGATATCATTGCTCAAATCTTGCATTACTTCCCTTGAGTCCCAGCAACATACAGGCGGATATCTCAGTCAGTGATATCATTGCTCAAATCTTGCATTACTTCTCACCTATCATAGTCATCATCTCTACGTGGTGGAGGACTACGCTCTCGAACTTCATGATCTCTTCGTGTAGGGTCCCATCTTTCTCTGTCATGAAAACTGTCAAAGAGATACAAGATTACTGAAGTTATGTATTAAACAAAATCAATGAGGCAAACCTGCACACAATAAGCAGAACAAACAAATATGTTACAACAGATGTAGAGACAAGGTTATGACAAACATTTATGTAAAAATAAAGAATGTCAAATATTTTTTACATTTGCATCATCTGGAATGACCTCACCCAGTCAAAAGGTTGCAAAGTAGTAAATGCTCATTGGAGTAGATCAAAGCCCAAATATACAGCATTAAAAAAGATTATTGAAGAGTGTTTATCATATGATGTTGTACAAAAGGAACGACCTCACTCAGTCAGAAAGGTTGCAAAGTACAAAAGGCTCTTTGGCGTAGATCCAAGTCCAAATATGAGCGTTAAACGGATCATTAAAGAGAATTGTACACGCAAAGGAAAGTGTTTGACTGTCAGCAAGACAGACTCAAATATTCGGCCTTAAGCCTAAAACTTTTGGATGCCTGTCCTACACTAGTATGGGAGTACGGGCCAACGTTATAGTCGTTCTCATCAGAGATCAATTATATATCACAAATAGGATGATCAAATTGATCAAAGAATTAACACAAACAAACATTTGCATCAAAGTACTGATACGATGAGTATGCAACTTTGCTTAAGTTAAGACATAGTAAATGAACATATCGATCTATTAAAGAACTTTTTCACTAAGGCAGAACAAAAACACAGTAATCTAAAAGAATATGAAAACATACATGAACTAAGTCCTGATTTGGTCTATGGTTTAGAAAACTTTACTCATGACTAAGTCCCTTATTTGGTCTAGTAGGGTTTTAAACATACCTAACTTAACTCCAAGAAGCCAAAATGCCAGACTAAGTGATGCCTGTGTTGGTCACCAATTTATAAATGCCACTCTAAAGGGCGTTTTTTTTAAATCTATGAGTTAAACAAATGTAGTAAATTTGTATTCTAGTCCAGCGCTATCAATTTAACTTAAGGGCATTCATCATTTCCAGCTTCACATGTGGACATAGTTGTTTTAGATTTTAGTTTACTAAACTGTCATGAAATCTGCAAAAGATGTGCACATATTTTTTTGTTTAACATGCAATTTCAACTTAAAATAAGGGCTTCATCGTGTGACATAAAAACTGTACAAAAAATTGTTATTTATTGATAAAAATTGATGAAGCTTTCCTGGATTGTGTAATTATAGATGTAGTATAAATAGAAAAACATGTTTTATGACTTGCAGATGTATAAGATATATTCAAATTGAATAGTAATTGACATTTTTGGTTCTCATTTTATTATTTATTTTCGTCTTAATTAAAAATTATTTTGCATGAACCTTATCTTATCATGAAATATTTCAGCAATGTAAATAAACAAAGCATTCAGTTCTAAACAATTTTATGTCAGTTATATGAGGACTATCATCATAGCACTCCGGACATGTCCATAGGTACTCCGATCTCTGCCTCAACAAATCCAGCGGCCCAACACGCCAGTTCGATGTTGATTAATCAATTTGCATATTTGGTATGTCATTCTTTTCGGGCTGTACCAATATTAACACCCATCTCTCGCAATCTGGTCAGCGAGTGAGATTCACAGCCCTGAAACTCCTCAGTTTGGAAAGACTCAATGCATTAAGAATGTCATTTCGATCCATGGCAGCTCCCTCTGATATTGTAGCCAAACCAGCCAGTCTATCAGCTCGTTCACTACCACTGACTCCTGAGTGCCCAGGGACAAAAATGAAGGTAATTTCCCTGATCCGTCTGTACCAGTACCTCCACCCAGTTTCATCTCACAATTTGCTATTTGTTACATGTTCCATATGTAAAATACATAACAGTTTCATCTCACAATTTGCTATATGTTACATGTTCCATTGTAAAATAAATAACAGTTTTACAACAAACCTAATAAATCATATGTCTACAGAAATGTCATATTAAAAAATGGTTTATAAAAACAATAACAGATATTGGTATCTAAAGTTAGTATTCTTGAATGAGATTTCATTCTATTCTAATTCTCATATCCTGTTTAACTCTTAGTGGACCCGGTCAAAAGCTATGTTTTTACAAGACATTTGTTTTTAGAATAACAAAACACCCTTTAGTCTGGCTTCTGGTAAAAAGGCGTCTAACCTAAAGTCATGTAGCGTGGCATTTGGTCCACAAGGAGTTCGATTATTTTGCTGGTTTTGTTGTGCAGTGATGGAAGTGCAGGTTTATTGATGTTGATATGTTAATTGTGATTAGTTTATGACTTTTGTGAACTTGTTTCTGGTTGTTGCACATATTTTCTTATTTATCTCATGTAACCATAGCAACTTATCTTTTTCTTCTCTTCCACCATTTATTTCTTTATTGAAGTGTTCGGGGAAAACGTAGTGATCTTGTGTGTGCTTGCTTTAAGGCACTTTGTAAGCTGATATTCATGTTCCCAAGGCTGTTCTTGATGCCGTCGCTCCATCTTTTGCGTGGTATTCCTCTTGCTTTGTAATCATTATACTTTTTCTGTGTGGCTCTCTGTGGTAGGCGATACCAGGGCATTTTGGTCAGGTGTCCAAACCATTTAATATGTTGTTCTTTTATGAATTGCATGACTAGTTTCACATCCAGTCTTCTGATTTCTTCATTTTTAATTTTATCTCTTTTATAGGAACTTACGTTTTACAAAATAAGATTTAAAAAAAAAATTAATCATGTTATCACCAACGACCAGATCAAAACGTGTTCAATATAAATACAGAATTTCTGAAAGCAATGGAACAAAACATTCAACAATTCTCAAATACATGAGGAGACAAACAAACATTTCTCAAAGTGATTGCAATGGGGACAAAATAATGAAAGAAAATAACATATCGACAATCAAGTTTTTTTATCAAGTCAAACTGTTGTACTTCATAGTTGATATCATCGTTATTAGTGTTATCTAATATTACTGTAGTCTGTCAAGTACTAGATGTCTATGTTTCCAGTACTACATGTACTATTCTATGTCTATTAACATTATCTGTCAATATTGATGTCTATGTTTCTCTATGAAACATCTAGTTTACTTTTTCTTCTATGTTTTGTCTCACTGAATTCAGCGATAAGAACTGAGATCTTCTACATTCTTTACTTCTCTAATCTGTTTTGTCTCACAGTGTCAGATAGAAGAGATTTCTAGAACAGGCTTTTTAGTGCACTTCTCTAATCTGTTTTGTCTCAAGTGTCAAGATAAAAGAGATTTCTAGAACAGTTTTTGTGCACTTCTCAATCATGTTTGTCTCACAGTGTCAGATAAGAAGATTTCTAGAACAGGTTTATGTGTGCACTTCTAATCTTTTTTCTCACAGTGTCAAGATAGAAAGATTTCTAGAGCAGGTTGTGTGCACTTCTAATCATGTTTTGTCTCACAGTGTCAGGATAAGAAGAGTTTCTAGAACAGTTTGTGTGCACTTCTCTAATCTGTTTTGTCTCACAGTGTCAGGATAAGAAGAGATTTCTAGAACAGGTTTTTGTGACTTCTCAATCTTGTTTTGTCTCACAGTGTCAGATAAAGAGATTTCTAGACTGGTTTTGTGTGCACTTCTCTAATCTTGTTTTGTCTCACAGTGTCAGATAAGAAGAGATTTCTAGACGGTCTTTTGTGTGCACTTCTCTAATCTTGTTTTGTCTCACAGTGTCAGAAAAGAAGAGATTTCTAGTCTTTTAACATTGTCTGTCTTGTTTTGTGTGTCACTTCATTCTAATCATGTTTTGTCTCACAGTGTCAAGATAAGAAGAGATTTCTAGAACAGGTTTTTGTGTGCACTTCTCTAATCTTGTTTTGTCTCACAGTGTCAGGATAAGAAGAGATTTCTAGAACAGGTTTTGTGTCCCTTCTCTAATCTTGTTTTGTCTCACAGTGTCAGGATAAGAAGAGATTTCTAGAACAGGTTTTTTGTGTGCACTTCTCTAATCTTGTTTTGTCTCACAGCGTCAGGATAAGAAGAGATTTCTAGAACAGGATTTTTGTGTGCACTTCTCTAATCATGTTTTGTCTCACAGTGTCAGGATAAGAAGAGATTTCTAGAACAGGTTTTTGTGTGCACTTCTCTAATCTTGTTTTGTCTCACAGTGTCAGGATAAGAAGAGATTTCTAGAACAGGTTTTGTGTCACTTCTCTAATCATGTTTTGTCTCACAGTGTCAGGATAAGAAGAGATTTCTAGAACAGGTTTTGTGTGCACTTCTCTAATCTTGTTTTGTCTCACAGTGTCAAGATAAGAAGAGATTTCTAGAACTGGCTTTTGTGTGCACTTCTCTAATCATGTTTTGTCTCACAGTGTCAGGATAAGAAGAGATTTCTAGAACAGGTTTTTGTGTTCACTTCTCTAATCTTGTTTTGTCTCACAGTGTCAGGATAAGAAGAGATTTCTAGAACAGGTTTTTGTGTGTACTTCTCTAATCTTGTTTTGTCTCACAGTGTCAGGATAAGAAGAGATTTCTAGAACAGTTTTTGTGTGCACTTCTCTAATCTGTTTTGTCTCACAGTGTCAGGATAAGAAGAGATTTCTAGAACAGGTTTTTGTGTGCACTTCTCTAATCTTGTTTTGTCTCACAGTGTCAGGATAAGAAGAGATTTCTAGAACAGGGTTTTGTGTGCACTTCTCTAATCTTGTTTTGTCTCACAGTGTCAGGATAAGAAGAGATTTCTAGAACAGGTTTTTGTGTGCACTTCTCTAATCTTGTTTTGTCTCACAGTGTCAAGATAAGAAGAGATTTCTAGAACTGGCTTTTGTGTACACTTCTCTAATCTTGTTTTGTCTCACAGCGTCAGGATAAGAAGAGATTTCTAGAACAGGTTTTGTGTGCACTTCTCTAATCTTGTTTTGTCTCACAGCGTCAGGATAAGAAGAGATTTCTAGAACAGGTTTTTGTGTGCACTTCTCTAATCTTGTTTTGTCTCACAGTGTCAAGATAAGAAGAGATTTCTAGAACTGGCTTTTGTGTGCACTTCTCTAATCATGTTTTGTCTCACAGTGTCAGGATAAGAAGAGATTTCTAGAACAGGTTTTGTGTGCACTTCTCTAATCTTGTTTTGTCTCACAGTGTCAAGATAAGAAGAGATTTCTAGAACTGGCTTTTGTGTACACTTCTCTAATCTTGTTTTGTCTCACAGTGTCAGGATAAGAAGAGATTTCTAGAACAGGGTTTTGTGTGCACTTCTCTAATCTTGTTTTGTCTCACAGTGTCAAGATAAGAAGAGATTTCTAGAACTGGCTTTTGTGTACACTTCTCTAATCTTGTTTTGTCTCACAGCGTCAGGATAAGAAGAGATTTCTAGAACAGGTTTTTGTGTGCACTTCTCTAATCTTGTTTTGTCTCACAGTGTCAGGATAAGAAGAGATTTCTAGAAGGGCCTTTGTCTACACATCATAAATAGTGTTTTTTACAGCCTCTGTTATTTCTGAAGTCCACCTTTTGTGTTGTGTCCACTGTATCGGAGTAGCATTGCTCTTGGCGCATGAATCCCAGTGTCCCATGACATTCAGGCAAGCTTTACTTCAACTTCAGAGATGCTTGTAATTTAGATCCAGAAAATGCCCGTGTGGTGAGGACCCACAAGGAAGCAAAGAATAGTACCACTGTGACCTACAAGGCATGTCGTAAGAGGTGACTGAGTTAAGGGCCTAGGGAAGCTACACTAGTAAATAAAAAGCATCGGATATGCTGGCCTGCTAGTAGGCGCATAACTGGCACAGCGTACAATCGCTCTTAGGCTCAGCACACAGAGTGGTTAATAAGTGATCTATATGGAGTGTTGGAAGATCCCAAATTTCTAAATAAAGGAAAGAAACCTCCACTAGTCTAACCACACACACACTGAGAAATTCTGGTAAATCTGGCCGCAAACCCAGAAATTCTCACAGCACATGATCACTAGCTCAGAATATGATCAACATTGCTATCACCACTCATATCTTTCCCTGAAGACTAATATCTTAGAAGAACAGAATTATCAATTTCTACAAACCTGCTATATCTTTCCCTGACAATTTAATATCTTAAAAACAGAACATGAAGAACTATGAATATACACAAAACCAAAATCTGATCTGAAGAATCTAATATCTTACAGACTTATCAAATAATCTACAAACCTGCTAAACACAAACTGTACAACTGTAAATAAATACTCAAAAAGTCTAGAACATGAAGAACAAGGAATAAAACAAAACAAAACCAACAATCTGAGTCTGTAATTGTTTCCAAATTCTCACATATATTACAGTTTTGTGCGTGTCTTTCTTGTCTCCAATCCTGTTTTGTCTCACTATGTCAGAATAAGAGATTTCTAGAACAGGCTTTTGTGTGCGCTTCATAAATGTTATGTTATGTTATGCGATCGACGTCATGGCACATTGGGCATTTCCATTTGTGCTCTGTCCTCCGTTGCAGCAGCCATCCCAAAGTCCATTTGCTCACAGTACCCATGAGAAGTTGATTACATATCTTCTCTCTCTACCACAAAGACGACACTGTCTGGCATGTCCAAAACTTAACGCCTAATTCTCGAACTCGTTCCAGTGTCTGAGACCCGCCCATGTCACACAATTGAGAGCGTCCGCATTGATGATATCGGCTCTGTCCATGCTTCTGCCCACTTGAGTCGGGGCACTGTTTGCAAGCTTCATAAATAGTCTTTTGTCATTTCCATTATCTCTGATGTCCACCTTTTGTGCGGCCGGTCTTTTGCTTTGTATCCACTGTATCAGAGTAACATCGCTTTATGAAACGCACTGTCTGTTGGTAATCTGCTTATATGGCCGAATGATTTAATTTGTTGATTCTTGATGAAGTTTAGTACTGATGTTGTACCCACTTTTTCCTAATGTCTTCATTTCTAAACCGGTATCTTTTTGTTACTCCCAGCATTCTGCGAAGACACTTCATCTCTGTTGTGACTAGTTTTCTTCTATCCTTTAATGTCAGCGTCCAGGTTTGGCACTGATAGCATAATGTGGGGAGAAAGATTGTGTTGAACAATGCTCTTTTGGTGTTCATAGTGTCATGTTTATTTGTTGCATCTATGTTGAACTTCATTATTTTGTGTGTGTGTGAAAATGTGTGGATCTTTGTATGTGAGTCAACTTTTCTTCATTTGATCGTTTAGTGGAGCATCTGGCCAAATGGATTAGAGCGTGGGTTCCCATTCGGGAGGCCGGGTTCGATCCCAGTAAGGTCAAGGTGTTTTAAAATCCTAACCTGAACAGTTTCGCAGTGACTGCTCTAGCCATGCGACCAATAAATTCCTCAGGCTCATGTTCCCATGTACTACACCACCCTAAAAGTGGTCTTACCAGGTCAGTAAGGTCACAGGCAGTAAGTCACAGGTCAGTAGTAGAAGGGCACAGGCCAGTAAAGTCACAGGTCAGTAAAGTCACAGGCAAATCCAGGTATAAGTCACAGGCCTAATAGTCAATAGTCATACAGGCCAGTAAAGTCACAGGCCAGATCGAGTAAGGGCACAGGCCAGTAAAGTCAGTGTCTTTTATTTGTTAATTCTTGTCCATAACTTATTGAAAGCCATGGTGTATGACTCACATGGTATAGCACGAAACAAATGACTTACCAAAATGATGGAAATCTGCCTCTGAACAAGCCAACACATCATGAAAACATTAGACAAAACATACCAACATTCTCATAGAGAAAATGGAGAAGAAAAAATAGAACCAAAGATCTTAAAAATTATTTGTTAAAAATAACAGTAGAAAAGGAAGAGGGGAAGACCACCACCCTAGCATTCCAACATCCAAGAGAATTATCAGCACTATATTCCCAAAAAGAATTGAGCTTAATTTAAAAAGCAGACTTACCGATGCCGCCGACCTCGTCTATTTTATACATGAATATTAAACCATTTTTATGAAGTTGTGTATGATCACAGATAATATATTTTTGATATTTAGAATTTATATCACTAAACCACCCATGTGGTTCCGGGTCCAAGGGAAGCAAAGAATAGTACTACGACCTACAAGGTATGTCGTAGCGTCGACTGAGATAGGACCTAGGAAGCTACCTAGTAAATAAAAAGAACCGCAGAAATAGGATGTGCAGGTCTACTTGTAAGCTCATAACTGGCACAATGTATAATCGTTCTTAGGCTCAGATTACATACAGATGACAAAGAGTGGTCGATATGGAGCGTCGAAGAAAAAAGAAGAAGTTGAGAGAGGCAAGAAATATCATAGATCATATAACAATTCCATAGGAGAGATTGAGCAAGTTGACCAAGACAGAGTGGCATGAAGAAATGACTTGCAGGCTCTATGTAAAGTATAACAGTATTCAATGAAAACCATGGTATATCCTTTACAGGACTTCGTCATCAACCGCAGTAAACTAGTCGCAACATTTTTTAGGCATCATTTATACGTTCAGTAGTTTGCCATTGCTTTCTGAGCGGTGAGGTCTATTTTTACCATTCGCAAAAATTCACGGAAACATTTGTTTCTAAACTGTCTGCCATGGAGTTTGACAGGTACTCTTGTGTTGTGTCGCTACTACTGCTAAGTCACAGACGTCTCAAATATATATATATATATATATATGAAATTATAATTATATATATCATATATATATACTTATATTTTATAGATAATTATAATATATAAAGTGTGACGTAATACACAAAAGTTAGTATAAATCAGGAGAAACTAAACTGATTTTAAGATAGAATAGAAGAACAATGACAAAGTGATAGCATTTTGACGTCAATGTATTCTGAAAAGGTATAAGTAGGGCTAAGTCATCAGACCAGAAACAAAGATTGACTGGAAAATAATGTGAGTTTAAGAGGTTAGAGTCAATCAGACCAGAAACTAAAGATTGCAACTGGAAAATAATGTGAGTTTAATGAGGGTTGAGTGAATCAGACCAGAAACAAACATTGCACTGGAAAATAATGAGTTTAATGAGCTTGAGAGTAATCAGACCGAAACAAGATTGACTGGAAAATAATGTGAGTTTAAGTGAGGGCTTGAGGAGTCGAATCAGACCAGAAAGAAAGATTGCACTGGAAAATAATGTGAGATTCCCTGCTGTGAATCTCTTTACTCCAGCATAAAAGTGAACCCAACATGTAGCCCTATCATAATAGCGGTGATGCAAAGATCTTCTTCTTCTTCTGTGCAAGTCCTGAAAAGGGTGTTTATTACATTGTATCCAAGTGTACAAAAAAGTTGCAATATTTTTTATCTTTGGCATAAGTCATTTCTATTCAGCCGTCCATTTTTTGGGAACAAGTTTTCTCTTTCATCTTTGATCCCTCTATTCACTTAGCCAGACTGCAGTGAAGCTGCCTGCTACCAGAGCCCACCACTTGGAGGTGAAGTAGGATGTTGGTCAGCTATGATTTGCTGATACCTTTCATTTCATCCACTAGATCTTGAAACAAGTTATGAAAACTTGAATAATGGAAATTGATGGTCGACATCATGCTGGCAATATTTGCTAGTCAAATCTCAGAGTTTGTCAACATTAAAGCTATTAGCAACCTGCAAACTAATCATGGGCGCTTGCAGTTACTAAGTAATTTGGCATGTTATTGACACACTACTACAACTAACTCTAAGTATGATGAAGACTTGCAACTACAACTAACTCTAAGTATGATGAAGACACACGAGACATATATTATTGACACACAACTACAACTAATTCTAAGTATGATGGAAGACTCACAACTACAACTAATTCTAAGATGAAAACTAATTTGACCATACAACAAGTAAAGCGTCTATAGTAAACTCATTGAAATGACAATACCTTGTGTCCCAATGTGGCTGAGCGGTCACTGGTGGAGGATTTGGGTCTACAAAAGGTGGGGGATATGATGGAGGGAAAGCCCCACCATAGGTAGGCGGCGGCTGTCCTGGCCCTGGCATAGTTGGTGCGTAGTAAGCTGGAAATATGTCACAGAAAGTAACAGCATTAACAACTCTTGTGAGTCTTATCTTATCTTAACCACATTTGCCGTGAAGCGTCATGGGGAGAGTTAGTTTTCTATCTTGTGTCAGGTGTGTTGCGCATGACGTTGTCAGTCCATGCTTTCGCAGGGACTCATGTTATCTATCCATCGTGTTCTTGGCCTGCCTCGTGCTCTGCACCCTGAGTGTCGATTATTGTAGGCACGTGATGGTAGTAAATGTGGTTCCATTCTCATTAGAGGGCCCGAACCACTTGATTCTTTGCTTCTCGATGTACTGTATGCATGGTATAGTACCAACGATGCTTCTGATATTCTCGTTTCTCACTCTATCTCTCCTTGTAACGTTGACAGCTTTTCGTAGACATCTCATTTCACATGTTGTAATCTTTCTTTCTTGTGTCTTAGTCAGGGACCATGTAATCTTTCTTTCTTTTTCGTTCTTGTGTTGGTTTAAATTAAAAAAAGGTAATTCAATAATTCAATAGAGGGACATGTCTGGTCAACCACTAGTGACAACTGTTATAAGAAAGAGAAGATGGAGATATGTTGGGCACACCTTGATGAGAAATGATCAACGAATATCAAAGCAGGCATTGAAGTGGGATGCAAAGGGTTCAAGAAAGAGAGGTCGACCTAAGGAGACCCTGAAACGAACTTTCCTGAGAGAGGCAGGAAATATCGGTCTCAGTTCCATGGAGGAGATTGAGCGAGTTGCTCAGGATAGAGCGGTATGAAGAAATTACTTGCAGGCCCTATGTAGCGTATAACGGTACGAGAGGAATTATTATAATTCAATAATGTCACAGGTATGTGAAGTGTAAAGACATCACAATACTTCAATTGAACATTTGTAAGAGAGGTAGTAGACACTAATCTGGCTCTTCAATGACATAAACAATCACACCAAATATAATCAAAACAATACCAAACTTAGAAACACTGGTCTACAATGTTTGCATTTCTTTGTGATCTGTGTAGTTTGTGCAGTATGTTGCACCCCCATTAGGCCCCCTACAACATGTAGAACAAGCACAATCAAATGTCTGCTAAAACTGGTCTCAAATATCATATGAATAGAAACTGAGAACAGGCTCACATAAACACTACATTTATCTCTCACTTACGATCAAAGAATAGAAACTGAGAACAGGCTCACATAAACGCTACATTTATCTCTCACGATCAAAGAATAGAAACTGAGAACAGGCTCACATAAACGCTACATTTATCTCTCACTTACGATCAAAGAATAGAAACTGAGAGCAGACTCACATAAACGCTACATTTATCTCTCACTTACGATCAAAGAATAGAAACTGAGAACAGACTCACATAAACGCTACATTTATCTCTCACTTACGATCAAAGAATAGAAACTGAGAACAGACTCACATAAACACTACATTTATCTCTCACTTACAATCAAAGAATAGAAACTGAGAACAGACTCACATAAACACTACATTTATCTCTCACTTACGATCAAAGAATAGAAACTGAGAACAGACTCACATAAACACTACATTTATCTCTCACTTACGATCAAAAGGAGAAACTGGAGAACAGACACATCAAACATACATTTAAATTAATACTTATTTATTAAAAATAGAAACTGAGAACAGTCACATGAACACTAATTTATCTCTCACTTACAATCAAAGAATAGAAACTGAGAGCAGACTCACATAAATACTACATTTATCTCTCACTTACGATCAAAAGGAGGAGGTAACTGTGTTCCAAAAGGTGGAGAGTACGACATTCCGGGTAAAAGAATAACAAGTATTAAGTTAATATTTGCTAATATTTTATTAAAAAAACAATAAGAAATATTAAGTTAGTTAATCTTTACATTTTGTCACCATGAACACTAAAAGAAAACTGTACAACACAATCTTTCTCCAAATATTATGCTATCAGTGCCAAATCTGACAATGACATCAAATGATACAGGGTGTTCAAGATAATTGCAGCCCCATTGACAAATCGAAAGTTGCCAGATAACCTATCGCGTTGTTTATTTACTATTTAAACCGGTTCTGACTAGCTCGTCCTACGTCACATTTGTTCATCGCCCCTTCCCGCACTACAATTACACACCATCACACAACCTTGACCTATACTACGTCATAACTGAACCTTCTCATTTCCATACATAATATGCCAGATTAGCTCCATTCATAGGCTGCTTTTAAGTTGAACACCCTGTAGAAGAAAACTAGTCACAACAAAGATGAAATGTCTATGCAGAATGTTGTGAGTAACAAGAAGAGACTGGTTTAGAAATAAAGACATCAAGAAAAAAGTGGGCCTAAAATCAGTACTGAACTTCATTAAGAAACAAAAAAATTAAATGGTTCGTTCACATAAACAGATTACCAACAGACAGTGCGCCTCAAAAATAAATGCTACTTCAATACAGTGGATACAAAGAAAACGACCATCCACGCCAAAAATGGACCTCAGAATTAACAGAGGCGATGTAAAAACACTATTTATGAAGCACACCAAAAGCTCATTCTAGAAATCTCTTCTTATCCTGACGCTGTGATGCAAAACAGGATTATAGAAATGAAAAACTGTGATACAACCTAACAGAGACATTGTACAGGAAGAACAAAGGAGAAGAAGATGATGACAAAAGTATAACTCACCTGGCGGAGGCATGTTGGTGTTGGGTAAAGATGGAGGAGGTTGATTAAAGTTGACAGGTATGGTTCTGTTACTGAAGAAATATTTCATCAATCATTATTCTATGCAAACAAGACAACAAAAACATTTTATATTTAATTTCATGAAAAAATCATCATCAATGAACATCAAATCAATTAGTTCATAAGTGGAACAACTTCACCGTGGCTAGAAAAGTAAGGCTGATAATGTAACGGTTTGACTGGTCGTACAAACCCAAACATTTGCGGAGGCTGATACTTTTCGGAATTGATCATTCAACATGTCCTAGAATGGTTGAAAACGTTTCTTATCTGGAACGACCTCACCACAGGCAGAAAGCGGCGGAAATCTGATAGAGAAGTTCACACTTCACTAATTGTCACTTGTTGTAAAAGTTCTGAGGGTACCAGGACTCAGGGCAAGTGGTTTGGACTACAAGTTTCCTGAAAAGATCACACATGAGGATCTAAGCTCTGAAGTCGTTGAAGGCCCACCTGCATGGTGAGGGGCACTAATCAAATGGTAAAGTAGGCTTTCAGGCAAATATCAGTTAGGAGTGCTATACCAGGTGCCATGGCTAACGCCTGAATTCACAGCAGCCGATTTCAGAAGAGTCCATAAGTTGTTGCCGGGCTCACAAGGGAGCAAAGAATAGTGACACTGCCGCCCGGTGGTTACGGGACCCAAATTTGGGGTGTAAAGAATAGAACCACTGTTACTTGCCATGCATGTCGTGAGAGGCGACTAATGAGGTTTGGCTGAAATCGGATGCACATGTCCTAAACTTGTAGAAATCTATACGTTTAGGGGCCTACCAAACCAATGTGCAACGTATACACGTTCTTGGCAAAAATCAAACATATCACAAAGAGTGATTAAAATTGGTCGTAAAGAACGAACACAAAGAAGAAGGAGGAGTGACACTGCTACCTACATGTTGTAAGAGGTGACTGAGGTAGGGGCATAGGAAGCTACCTAGTAAATAAAAAGCATCGCAGAAATCGGATGTGCTGGCCTACTTGTAGTCGCATACCTGGCACAACGTACAATCGCTCTTAAGTTCAGATCATATACAAATCAAATAGAGTGGTTAACAAGTGGCCGATATCGAGAGTTCGAAGAAGAAGATCAAGAAACAACAAATTAAATGGTTCTAAAACATAAGCAGATTACCAACAGACAGTGCACCTTAAAGAGCAATGTTACTCCGATACAGTGGATACAAAGCAAAAGGCTGTCACACAATAAGTGGACCTCAGAGATAACAAGCGCAAAACACTATTCATGAGCACACACAAAGCCCATTCTATAACTCACTTATCACAGATGTGAGGCAAAACATGATTCAAGAATAGAAATTTAAAACTTGTCTACTAGAACAGAAACATAAACAGCTGTATTATCTTGTCTCAAGTGATGTAGCTTGATAAATAGTATCCTTATTTTAGCATAAATTGACAATGTGACAGAATAGAACTGTCATACACAACTAGCGAAAGATTAAGAATGGGGAGAAAGAACGCACTTGCAAACAACAACAAACTTACAAGCTTCCAGCTACTGTGATTGGCTGCTCCATATTATCATCTTTTCGTCTACTAGTGCTGCCACCTATAACTCCAATAGTGATAATGTTGTTATTACTACTGCTATTGTTGCTACTGATGGTGTTGATGTTACTGCTGAGGACACTGATGGAAGAACTCTGGCCCACAGATGACGTGATCAATTTTTCTTCAAGACAAAATAAAAAAGTACAAAATATAATGTAATGAAAAGTAGATTGAGAAAATTGTGATAATATCTGTACTATACTTTATTCAGTGTAAGTTACTTTTCTGATCTTCTTGCTCTCTCATCTGGGAGTAATCTTCTTCTTCTTCGAACACTCCATATTGACCACTTGTTAACCACTCTGTGTGATTTGTATGTGATCTGGGCCTAAGAGCGATTGTAGGTTGTGCCAGTTATGCACCTACAAGTAGGCCAGCACATCTGATTTCCGCTATGCTTTTTATTTACTAGGGTAGCTTCCTAGGCCCCTACCTCAGTTGCCTCTTACAACATGCTTTGTAGGTCACAGTGTTAATATTCTTTGCTCCCTTTGCGAGTCCCAGCAACATGCGGGTGGGTAGATATATAAAATATATATTTTACGTTGAACATGTTAAGGCAGGTATATAGGATCCACATTAAAGCATTGAGCAGAATAACAAACTAACAATAATAAACAAACAAATAAACAAACCTGTGTGCAGGCTGGAAGCCACGGAGCTGGTCTGCTGAAAAAACAAGACATAAATAATATATATATATTCATATGTTAATAAAAGAGGGTCTGTTACAAAGGAGGAGGGAGGTCCCTACTGAGTACAAGTCCCACAGCACTAAGCATTGCACTACACGCCTAGAGTTGGAGGTTTCTGGGTCTGCAAGAAAGCTGGGTACTCTCTCCAACGCACACATAGGAAAAAGGGTGAAAACTCATCTCCTCCTTCTTGAGTTCGTTCTTTACGACCAATTTTAATCACTTTTGTGATATGTTTGATCTTTGCCAAGAACGTGTATACGTTGCACATTGGTTTGTAGACCACTAAATGCATAGACTTCTACAGTTTAGGACATGTGCATCCGATTTCAGCCAAATCTCCTTAGTCGCTTCTTTTGACAAGCGGGGCAGATAACAGTGATTATATTCTTTACACCCCATATTTGGGCCCCAGTAAGCACTCGGGCGACCGGTGAAAAATCATATTTCCTGGGGTTTGACAACAACAACAAAAGAAGGTCTGTGGGTAAAGCCGAAGGATTGACTTCATTACACCGGGTTTTATCCTATTTGGCTCAGTCCCTATCCGCAGAAATGGCACACAACCTGCTGAGAGTATTGCACAAAGCTGAGCTCCATAGCTCCTGTAACTCTAAGGGGGTCCCGGAATTTGAACCCACAACATTTGCAACAAAGGTATGGGCTAAACCACAGAAACCCCATCATGAAAAACATCACGACATAGACTATAACACATGGTTCAACAGAACAGACAAACGGACACATGCTGCGATGTTTGGTAGTTAATGTTGCTATATATCACTAACTTCTCTCCCCTAACTAAAAGGAAATGCAATGGTACAACTTCCTGTTATAGGGGTGTGGGTTGTCAATAGCGAGTTTGATAACACACTATGCTAGTGACCATATGCTGCGGAAATGACTGTGTTCAATGCCAGCTTAACCCTACCAGACCTGAGGCCCTGAACCTAACTGCCCCCTATACCTGGGCTCCTGAGCATTAAAGAGAAAAACCAACATGATATAGAAAAATGTTAGTTACATGCAAACAAGTGGTTAGAATAAGATGGAACTTGGAGACATTGTAGAAAATAGGTCTACCTTTAATCTAGTGCCCCACCCCCACCCCTCCTTCGCGTTGTTCTTTCGACCAATTTTAATCACTCTTTGATCTTTGCCAAGAACGTGTATACGTTGCACATTGGTTTGGTAGGCCCCCAAAGGTATAGACTTCTGCACATTTAGACATGTGCATCCGATTCCCGCTAAACCTCCTATGCGCCCTTACGGACATGCATGGCAGGTAACAGTGGTTCTATTCTTTACACCCCAAATTTGGGCGTGAACATGGCTACCCATCTAGTGCCAATATTCCACCATTGTGTCCAATCCACCCAGCAGGATGAGTCTTGTTTCATACAGAGGTACTTCTTGCAAAGTGAGCACCAGATGTTGCTCTTCACCTTCTTGCACGGATGGTCTTTGTAAGACACTCCAAGATTTTGCTTGTTATGTCATCTTCTGTTTATTATTACATTTGAGCTCTCACCTGTCTCTGTGTTACTTGAACTGGAAACGTGTTCTTTATGAAATGCTGACTCCTCAGAGTCTGAATCAAACAAAGTATCGACCACCTGTTGGACTGTGATAAGCCTAGACCTACTTCGCTTTCCTGTTGAAGTGCTTGGTTCATCAGCTGCTCGTTTCATTGTGAATTTTCAAATTTTTCACGTTAAACCACACAAAGTCAATTCAAACACATGGGGGCAGACATTTGCAATGGCTAACCATGAGGTTTAACCACGATTGGTTGGCTATTTTTAGTTTGTGACAAATTTTTTCACATACTAGGCAAAGTACCGAAAATTAGGTACAGCAGTATAGTGGCAGATTTGGAAATTACCTAATAATCGGTACAGCGATCTGGTAGGGTTAACCCTTTCGCTGCTACATACTTTCAGAAGGCTGAGCTAAAAATAGCTACTCTTTGTTTCTAGGTCACAAACTTGAATGTACGCCTATAGCAGTGACAGTAGCAATGTATAACGTGTTAACACGTCTTTAGAAGTGAATGGGGAAAATGTATATATACGTCCTTAGCAACTAAAGGGTTAAGCCAAAAATTCTTGGTGTGCACATGGTATGCTGTTGGACAAGTCTCCTGATCCTTTACTTATGGATCTAAATTACAAATACTTTGAAGTTGGAGTAAGGCTTGCCTGGATATCAAGGGACACCGGTGATAAGGAAAGCAAGTATTCATGCAAAAATCAAGTCAGAGAGGCTATATTTGGCACCATTACCTAAATTCCTAGTAGGCAAACGGGGAAAAAAGTGTTATAGGGATATCTGGTGACCTAGTGGTAGTGAGCTCAATCGCAACCCAAGAGTACATGGTTCAACCTCCACAGAGGGAAATTTGGAAGCAAATTTATTTCCAATGGATTTTTTACGCGCTGTAAAAATATACCTCTCCGCTCAGAAAGCAATGGCAAACTACTGAACATATAAGTAGTGCCTAGAAAATCAACGACTCATTTAATGTGGTTGACAACAATGTCCTGTGAAGGATATACCACGATTTTCATTCAGTCAAAAATTAACAAGAAATCAAAGGTACAAAAATCTTTATCCTTACAATTCTTGTTAGAGCTGAAATAGCGTTTCCCATTGCTGCCTCAGATCTCAGCAGCTTCTGCTTCTCACAGTATGCCTTCCAAGTCTCCTCTGTAAAACCGTAGTTAAAGTAGTCGTTGAGGTCAGCACCTGAGGGACGGACACATTCAAATCATGACCAATTATTTCTTTCTAGTTCCAACACACAGAAAAACAACATGTACTGTCGATACGTTCAAATAATCATCCTTTTCTTCATCAAACTTTTCTGTTGATTAAAGTACCATCTTTCTTATAGTACTTTCTTAATCAGGGATATACAGATAGTGAAGATTATGTACAGAGTCATGATTAGTAAATAGGAGTCATGATAGTAAACAGAGAGTCATGATAGTAAACAGTCATGATAGTAAACAGAGTCATGATAGTAAACAGAGAGTCATGATAGTAAACAGAGTCATGATAGTAAACAGAGAGTCATGATAGTAAACAGAATCATGATAGTAAACAGAGTCATGATAGTAAACAGAGTCATGATAGTAAACAGTCATGATAGTAAAAGAGAGTCATGATAGTAAAAGAGAGTCATGATAGTAAAAGAAGTCATGATAGTAAAAGAGTCATGATAGTAAAAAAGAGTCATGATAGTAAAGAGAGTCATGATAGTAAAAAGAGTCATGATAGTAAAAAGAGTCATGATAGTAAAAGAGAGTCAGATAGTAAACAGAGTCAGATAGTAAACAGAGTCATGATAGTAAAAAAGAGTCATGATAGTAAAAAAGAGAGTCATGATAGTAAACAGAGAGTCATGATAGTGAACAGAGAGTCATTTTTATGTTCCTTATTTATCGCAGAAATCTATTTTCAAATGCATTCAACTCTCTATATCTTTATCCATTTTCCAACTCTCACTGAAATATATTAGGATTAATACATTTCAAGTGAAAATTTGTCATTGCTGACTAGAAAATAAATGCTGAACAGTTTCACAACTAGACCAGTATTTTCTTACAGGTTTTCTCAAGGCATTTCATCTGTACTAAGTGAATTCAGATCAAACTCATACACAGGAGTTCCATTGATAGTACCAACAGCTTCAATGTCTAATCCCTTCGTTGCAGGCATTGGTTTGGCAGGAGAAACTGTGAACAAAATAATGCATTTTGAAGACAGCATTAGTGTTGAGAACAGATCAATAGAGGTCAAAAGATGATAAGTCGATAGAAATGTGAATAAGTTATCTTCAGTAATTTTATTTTAAGAATAAATGTAGATGATACATATTTCTCATTTATCCTGCATGGTTTTTTTGGGGGAGGGTCTCTCTTTTCTTATACCTCAAGGTATATTGTGAGCATCTGTTGCTCAAGTGGTACTGAGTTAGATCACAAACCCAAGCGTACCTGGTTCAAACCCCACCCCACGGTGGGCAAGTTTGAAACAAATTCATTTCCGTAGGATTTTACAAAAAGGTAAAAATAGACCTCACCGTTCAGAAAGCAATAGCAAACTACTGAACATATAAGTAGTGCCTAGAAAATCAACGACTCGTTTACTGTGGTTGGTGGTTACGTCCTGTAAAGGATATGCCACAATTGTTTTCCAATTGTGTAACACAGTGTTGAGCTATATTTTTTATTGACCGTCGGTATGTGATGTGGTCAACATCACGCTGGTTGTATTTATTTTCCAGTGCTTCCTTGTACTCAATTGAGGCTGGGTGAGTCGAGAACCGTTACGGTTGGAAAAATAATCCGTTTCTACTTCTTTGCCTAATTGTGTCATATTGGATGCTGCATTAATATAACCTCAGCTTTTACTAGCTAAATTTACTACTGTATTTACAGCTAAATTTACTACTGTATTTTACTGCTAAATTTGCTGCTGTGTAGCATCATTCTTCAACAGGTTGCCTTTGCGTGATCTCAGGATATGTGACAACACCAGAGATACTCTAATTCCAAAACATCTCTGTGTGTTGCAGAGTCCAAAAAGAAGCAAAAATAGTACCACTGCGTCCTACAATGCATGTCGTAACTACATGTATAACTACAGTATATTGGCTGAGTCTGCCTACATCGTAAGAAAAGTGAACATGTCGAACTGTGATAAGAATTGTTTTCAAATCTGTATAAAATTGATAAGTTTTGTTGTACTCTAGATTTGTTACTCAACTCTAAAACTGTATTGACTTGAAAAACAATGAAAATAAAATAATATGTATTAGGGAATGCTAACCAGAAATAAATGCTTGCAGAAACGGATGCACCAGGCCGTCAGGCGCATAACATGGTGCAACGACCCCTCACAATGAGGAATGGGGTAACGGGTTCTACGGTTGCCAGTCTGCCTCTGAGATTTAGCCACGCAGTAGGAATCTCAGACCTGCCATCGTGGGGTGGCCAGGGCTTGCTGCGGAAGTCGCACAAGCGGGAACCAAGTCATAGGAATTATATCCTACAGAACTGTCCCCGGTATGCAGACTTGGGAGAAGGTGGCCCACTTGCGCTGGCGTCCAGGACAAATTCTATCTATGGCGTGGCTAATGATCTGAGGCAGACAGCCGCCTTTATTAGAGAATCCGAGATCCCAATCTAGTGAGAACGCAGAAGAAGTAATAATATGTATAAGAAAGACTCACTAGTTGATCCTTTCTGGTAGTTCTGTCCACTTTTAAATAGATTCCGAGGTACAGTTCTGAAAAACAAATACATCAACATTCAACCAGCTGATAAAAGGTGGGACAAATATGTGACTATGTGAATCTCTTAGGAATCATCATCAAATAGCTTGCCCAGAACAGAACTATCTCTTTTTGCCTTTTTAACCCGGATTGGGGCATAAGCCCTCAACCAACTCATGCCAAGTCTTCCTATCTCTAGCTATCTACTGCAGCTCCCTCCAGCTCTTCTTTATATTGTTGATCTCTGCCTTCAAATCTCGTCTCCATGTATTCTCGCTTCCCTTCTTTTGCTGTCCCTGTGGTTCAGGCAAGTATCCTTCTTGTTATATTCCCCTCAGGTTTTCGCAAACTGTCCTATCTAGCGCCAGCGTCTTTTAACCTGTTCGTTCACTGGAATCTGTCTTGTTCTCTCCATAAGTTCCTCATTTGTGACCCTATCATACCATCTTAGTCCTTCTATTCTGCGCAGACACCAATTGATGAATGTTTGCAATGTATGCGTTATTGTTTTAGTAGTTCTCCATGTTTCTGACCCATACAATAGAACTGCTTTAACATTAGAGTTAAATATCCAAATTTTGCTATCCATTTGATCTTGATAATTTGGCAATGAAATGTTTTCCTGGGGATCCTTAAATCAATTATTTTAGCCCCCAAACTAGACCAATTTATTAACTCATGAGGTCAGAAATGTATTCACAGTAATAAGACATAGAGAACCGCGGTAGCGTAGTTGTTAGTGAACTCGCTTCTCAAGGCTGGTGGTCTGGGTTCAACGCCTGCAGTGTGCGTGGAATTTTCCGGACTGCGACGGCTCTCATGTCGACCCAGCCTCAACTGGATACAAGACATGCTCTGGGAAAGTAAAGGCTGCCGGCGTGATGCTGACCACATCACTCATCGTGTGCCGACGGTCAATGAAAAATACAGGCCTAACACTGTATTGCCCTATATACCACGAGGTATGAAAGGGTTCCTTTACTTTTTTACTTACTTTACTAATAAGACATATGTTTTACACGGTCAATGATTATATGTTACTTCCTGGACAGAGCACCATTTTTAGACTCTGAGCCCGGGGTGTTGGGTGAGAAGGTAGGGGTAGTACCTCATGGAAAATGACAGCCGGGCCCTGGTCGTGTCCATGGATAGTCATGATCCTACTTGGTCCCCACTTCTCACCTAGCTCATGTTTGGCTCCACGTACCACACCCCGGGCAAGTCTCGGCTGACTGGCTAAACAACATGTGTGGGCGGAGTAATCCTGCTTAACCCTCCCACATCCCCTCCCCATTTCCCTTACATCCCTTTCCCATTTCCTTCCCAGTTGCGACAAGAGGTGATAAGACACTGGCATTGCTCTGAGCCAGATAGGGTCACACTGCTTACAGGGACCCATGTTGAAGACGGACTAAGTGCGTGGAAGGGACTATGTGCACATCATCATGAAACCGTTCCCTTCCCACCACCTCTTCAGGTACCAAGCACTAGATGATGTCGCGAAGATACTCCTTCCTCAAAGGCCAGATAAATGGAAAAAATTATAAGGAACAAGAGAACAACTTACAAAGACATGAAGATACCACCACATAGCATTGGGCAGAAGGGCAATAGCCCAAGTGCAGCTGGATCATTGAAGAAGAAGTGCCTGTGTGGTGCCAGGGCCCACAAGCAAAGCAAAGAATAGTACCCCTGCGACCTACAATGCATGTCGTAAGAGGCGACTGATGTAGGCCCTAGGGATGCTACCTAGTAAATAAAAAGCAGCGCAGAAATCAGATGTGCTGGCCTACTTGTAGGTGCATAACTGGCACAATGTACAATCGCTCTTAGGCTCAGATCCCATACAAATCACAGAGTAGTTGATATGGAGCGTTCAAAAAGCGACTTCCTGGACAAAATGTCGACAGATGCTGGCTTAATATTAATTAAATGATTCTGTGTCCAAATGACAATGGAGGAGGAAACAAGATCTCACATCAGAAGGTCTTACTTACTCAGATCCTGTCCATGTTCTGATGTCACCAATAGTGACCTGAACATCATCATCATCTTCATCGTCGTCATCATCATCATCATCATCCCCATCCCTGCTGCACCATTAGTAGAATCATCTCGCCCTTTTTCTTAAGTTCAACATCATCTCGATCTCCTGAAAAACAGTATATAAAATAAGCTATAGTAAACTGTATATAATGAAGAAAATAAGTATATAAAATAGGCTATAGTAAAACTGTATAGTAATGAAGAAAATAAGTATATAAAATGGCTATAGTAAAACTGTATAGTAATTAAGAAAATAAGTATATAAAAAAGCTAAATAAAACTGTATAGTAAGAAAATAAGTATATAAAATAGGCTATATAACTGTATAGTAATGAAGAAAATAAGTATATAAAATAGCTATAGTAAACTGTATAGTAATGAAGAAATAAGTATATAAATGGCTATAGTAAACTGTATAGTAATGAAGAAAACAAAACTGGTGTTTAAAAACAACACATTTTTGTTACTGCCTGTAGTACCGCTTTGGGGTAGGACAGGTGGGACGAGAGACTGAGGAATTTAGTGGCCGCATGGTTAGTGAAGTAGGCGCAAAACTGTTCAAGTTAGGATTTTCTTTTATGCCCTGACAAAAAATCCTTGGCCTTACTGTGGATTGAACACAGTCTCCTGCATGGAGCCACGATCTAATCCATTTGGCCATGGTGTATGATAGTTTTATTAAGTAGAACAAGAGACAATGAAACATAGCTGATGTCATGTGATGTCTGATCTAAAACACTCTTTCTTGAGTTAAGGGTAACATAATTTGTGAAGATTGAGAGAGATGGGTGTCGATATTGGTACGGCACGAAAAGAGCCAATTAATCAACATGGAACTATTGTGTTGGATCCCTGGGCTCTGCTGGATTTGTTGAGGAGGAGATCGGAGCACCTACGGACATGTTCAGAGTGCTATGATGATAGTCTTCCTATAACTGATACTTTGTCGCATATTTTTTTCTGCTCAGTATGTGAGACATTTACCATCTTTATTCTTGAATAGGCCACTCTTTGAAATAAAAGTTCCAGTTAGTTGTTTTAATGTATTGTAGAGCATTTTACTGTTTCCAATCTTAGTTGCCTGTCTCCTTTTTTGGCTAGTCGATTAACATATGCTCTTTTGTATCTTCTAGCAGCTCCTCTCACTCCCTTGTCTTATAGTCTACAGTTCATAAATATGGTTTTAACTTCACTGCACGGGTCACCCCATAATTGCTCCGTTCCTGTGCCAACGAAAATCACCGAAATGCTAACACTGTGAACTGTCTCCTGTGTGAACTAATGCGAGAATGAAACAGACGGACTGCCACAAAAAACAACCTGCGCCACATAAATGCATATGGCCGTTGCTAAAAGTGTAAACACAAAACTGTTCATCACTTGAATTGCAATTCAAAGGGAACATCGAAGGCAATGTCGAAGGAAACATCAATCACGACAAAATCCAGCTTTCTGCACACACAGTATCACTGCATATGGCAGATTGAGTTGGTTCGTCATAACCACTGTCCGTCATTTTCTGAATACACACAACAAACGCACAGTTGACACATCAAAAAGCATTCCATGTAACATTCATAACTCACAGCGTTGCTCAAGCACTAACTCAGTAGATCGGCAAACAAAACCAGAAAATACCCGGCCAAACATGGTGGAAATGCGCTAGGAAAGTCGTGTCCAGAATCAAACAGTTCTGATTCTGAATGACCCTCCTGCATTCCGCCATTGCTGGCCAGATTTTTTCTACATTTATAGTCTACGTTCTTCTTAAGCTTTGAATTTGTCTGTTGTATTCTTAATGTATTGTAGAGCATTTTACTGTTTCCAATCTTAGTTGCCTCTCTCCTTCTTTAGCTAGTCGATTGACATATGCTCTATTGTCTCTTCTAGCAGGTCTTCTCGCTCCCTTGTCTTATAGTCTATTAGCTTCTTACGCCTTGATTTCATCTGTTGCATTCTTAATAGTGTACATCGCAATAAGAAGATCAAAGCGATGGGGGATGAATACACATGGGATGGTGATGCTGTTGTACACACTGATGGACAGTTACAAAACAGAACAAAACAAACTGAATCAGACACAGGGTAAACATGTATTTGAACAATTGTAAAAGAGAACAAAAAACTATATGTACCAATTCATCTACTTCTTTGTCCACTTCTTTAGTCTTGTCTTTTGCAATCCTGTTTCGGGAAGAATGTATTAACATTTATGTATTAGTTATACATGCCATTATATTATCACTTTCTCTCTCTTGCGATCCCATCTTATTACTTTCAATAGATATCCTTCATTAAGTTCAGTTTTCAAATCATTTGTTACATTTTGGTGATAATAAATGAATCAATTTCTCATGGGTATGGTGAGCAAATGGGCTTTGGGATGGTTGCTGCAGCAGAGGACAGAGCATGAATGGGAATACCCAATGTGCATTGACGCCGATCGCATAACATAACATTTCTGTGATAATAAATGAATCAATTTCTCATGGGTATTGTGAGCAAATGGGCTTTGGGATGGTTGCTGCAGCAGAGGACAGAGCACGAATGGGAATACCCAATGTGCCATGACATCGATCGCATAACATAACATTTCAGTGATAATTTAGAAGTATGAACATAGGCTATTTCTGTAAGATTGTTACTGATCGTATCTTTTGCAATTATATAATGACAGCTGATTTTAAAGTAAATTTAGGATTCCACTAAAAAATTGTCATTCAGTTTATAGTTCTTCGATGTGCCCACCTGTTGGCAATGATAAACTCTACTAACATAACGGTTATAAACTATCTTCTTCTTTGAACGCTCCATATCGATCACTTGTTAAACCACTCTTTATGACTTATATGTGATCTGAGCAACTGTACGCTGTGCCAGTTATGCGTCTACACGTAGGCCAGCACATCCTATTTTTGCTACGCTTTTTATTTCCTAGGGTAGTGTCCCTAGACCCCTACCTCAGTCACCTCTTACAACATGCAGTGTAGGTTGCGGTGTTACTATTCTTTGCTCCCTTCGAGTCCTGGCAACACACTGGCGAAAATAAAATATAAGTTTTTTTAAATAGAAAAGTCACTTACTGTTTATCAAGTTTAACAACATCTGGCTTCTTTTCTTTTACATCTGCAGACGTAAGAAAGTGATGTACAATGCTACCTTGTTGAGCATTCAGATATCAGTAATGACTACAGATTAAAATGATACATTTATTTTAGCAAGGTGTAACCCTGTGTTAGTGTAACAGTATTTCAATGTGTGTGCCAGTGCTTGTGGATACTACGTCTAGAGTACAATAGAACTGAGCAAAACAGGACAACAACAAATGAATAGTTAGATAATTATTCTTCTTCAAATGCTCCATATCGATCACTAGTTAACCAATCTTTGTGATTTGTATGTAATCCAAGACTAAGAGCAATTGTATGTTGTGCCAGTTATGCGCCTACAAGTAGGTTAGCATATCCTATTTCTGTGACACTTTTTATTTACAAGAGTAGCTTCCCTAGGTCTCTACCTCAGTCGCCTCTTATGACATGCCTTGTAGGTCGCAGTGTTACTATTCTTTGCTCCCCTTGAGAGCCCTGGCAACACAAGGGCTAGTTAGATACTAAAACAGAGAAGTAGACAAATAGGGCATAACCTCACTTTGGAGGGGTCTACATAACAAATATTTATTATATTTTGACCAAGTTAATGTTTGTGGAGCGTCTGGCCGAACGGATTATAGCATCGCTCCCATACGGGAGATTGGGTTATATCTGCGGTAAGGCCAAGAGTTTTTTTCTGTCAGGGCATAAAGAAAATCATAACCTAAACAGTATCGTGGCAACTGCACTAGCCATGCTGCCATTAAATTTCACATGCTCATGTCCTCCATCACCTAAAAAGCAGTATTACAGGCAGTAACTAGAGTTTCATTTTTTGTACAAATGTTTTCAGTATTACTAATTTAACTTGCGGTGAATAAATTCCTTAAGGAGAGAGGGCGTGTACATGATTCACGTAATAGCGGTGAATCACAACACTAACCAGACTGCAAGAACTCAAAGTTAAGTGTGGTGTAGCTCGACAAGAACGCTATGCTGGCAGACAAAGAAGAATTGTAAACCAACAAAGAACCGGTGTCGTTAGTGCCACCTGCTGATGGACATACTGAGGGAGAGATCGGAGCACTTATGGACTAATTTGTTCGAACGTGCAGTGATGGTGATCCGACGACTAAACTAACTTGCGGTGAGAATTTGTAGCCTCAATATGGCTATAGAGCAGTGCAAACAATATGAGATGACAGTGCTCCTGGGAAATTTTAAAACTAAGGTTGGCTGTGAACATGTGAAGGGCTTTACTTTGGTTACTGGGAAATGTTTTGGGTAATTGAACAACTGTAACATTAGTGATAGTAACAATGCTGAGTGTTGTAACACAGCTGTTTTTGAATGAGTAAAACTATGTTGAAAAATTCGAAATCTTTTTTATTTTCTTGATTGATTGATAGGTCCATCATCATTGCACCACTTCAGTGAGTAACCATGTGTGCTCCGATCTCTTTCTTACACTTCAGTGAGTAACCATGTGTGCTCCGATCTCTTTCTTACACTTCAGTGAGTAACCATGTATGTTCTGATCGCTTTCTTACACAGGATGAGATCAGAGGTAGTCTGTGAACTCTGCAGCACCGATGAGGGTCCCTGATGTAATTTAGAAGATGGATTTTGAATTTTTAAGTCAGCGGTTTTTCAGTCTGCTCTTCTCAATTTTTGAACTGCCAAGGTTTCTTTTATGTGCTCAACTTGAACATGGGGCCTAAGTTTTATAGTGTAGGTTTTATCGTCCGTCTCTGACAGGACTAGGAACTCGATATCACCTACACTGAGATCAGGGATCGCTGGAAAAGTATCCCAATGGCTCCACGGGTAGAACCAGTACCTTTGGAACGAGAGGTGAGCATTTTATATACCTTTTAATTCTTTTTTTTTTGCAGCTATTGCTCTTATACTAATACAACCCCAGTTCTTTGTTAATCTTCTGGTACATTTCTCTCTTGCCATGCCTAACTTAGATCTTGATTAACCATGTTGTTACATGTTCTTAGTTTATTCTTTCACATTCTGCTAACTTGTGATAAGAGTACATTCTGATTCATTTTTCCACAAAATTACTTTGCATTTATAAGTTATACGATACATATCAAAATTTGTTTTCAACAAAACATTAGAAGAAAGATACACTATTCATCAACATCGAACTGGCTTGTTGGGCTGCTAGATTTGCTGAGGCGGAGCACCTATAATGCCAAAAGTACTTAGCCAAAATCCCACAAGGCTGCTGGATTCGCAACAACAACATGCATATACCAAATGTTTATTTTGTTAAATTTGGAGCACTGGGTGATTGGATTGGTTTGTTTATACTTTTTTTTTAAAGACGGGCCCTATCGATAACAGGATATTTTGTATTTTTACGGACGATTAAGTCCAAAATTACACAAAACTTGGATGGCAATTTGAAGTAGAGAAATGTTCGAGGAGAGAAAAAAGACAGTCTTTATGTATTTTGATGTTTCAAAATATGCATATTTCAATTAATAAGCGGTACCTCCATAAAGCCAATCTTCATCATCTTCAAGAACCGCTACTGTTTCTGTTGCAGCCATGTTGATTCGATTTAAGTTTAATTTAAAACCGCAATTTCGACCAAAGACTTTTCTAAAAAATAACATTTCATGTCTTCTATTACACATTTAAAAGAAGAAGTTTAAATTTTTATATTTAAACCTAACCGGTCAATGTATTAAGCTAATAACTATATTTAAATTGTTCAAAGAATGCGATATTTTCGCATAACAAACTAGCTCCGTGTTTAATGTTTACACATAACAACGGGAACATGGCGATTCTTTCTTTCTTACTTTTCTCTAATTCTGTTTTTCCTCACAGCGTCAGGATAAGAAGAGATTTCTCGAACGGGCTTTTGTGTGCGCTTCATAAATAGTGTCTTTCACTCCCTCTGTTATTTCCACCTTTTGCGTGGACGGCTTTTTCCTTTGTATCCTTAAGATCCGTAATTTATATAATGGGCAATAAATGGGTAGTCTGCAGGAAAACATACTTAGCAAAAGATTAAAGCACACAGTAACTGAGTAAGTTAGTTATATAAATTACAACTACATACCTATCGACTTGATGAACTTGTGTATATGTATAGTATGTGTGCATGTGTATGCATAAATATTTCAAATGATCCTACATAATCCTACTAGTAAGCTACATAAATGAACCAGGCGTTACCAGGGTGCGTTATAATTTATAATGTAATGTTGTTATCTAGTAGTTTAAATATCGATATAATAAGGGCCAGGGAAGACTGCAGTAAACTATGGAAAATGGCGAAACACGTAATAACAAAGTACTGTATTTTTTAAAAAACAATTAAAAATACACCGCAACGTTTCGACCAAAAGGCCTTTATCAAGCAAACGATACAACAGCCTACAGGGGTGACGAATTTCACGACACACTACATATAGACTGCAACAGAGATATCTTTCAATGGATAAAATGAAAATCTGTGACTAAAAACGAATAACAAAATAAATGCAAAAACTAGAAGTGGAAAAAGAAGAGAAACAATAAAAAATAAAGTAAATGTATAGCATATACATTTAACATATACACATATAGAATATGGAGCATGAGAAGAGAAAGTACTAAGAAATATAGGATTGTAGGGAGTTGAGTCCATGAGGTCACAAGGTACCATAGAACGAAATAAAACGATTTTTCAGAGCAAATCGACGACGATCATCAGAGGAACATGATCGGATCGCCATGACTTGGACGTCGCGAGCTCACAAATGGTCAGTTCCATTGAAATGAGTGGCTACAGGGTCACAGAGCATTGGCGTATATCGCGCAAGTGTTGGCCGAAACGGTCACTACGCATTTTATCACTTCTGCTAATTAGTAACCTACAGCTCTTCTAGTTTGCATTCCTAAATATAGTCTGTTCTAATTTACACTGCTCCTATGACATAATCTGTTGACTTGCAGCGAGAAGGAAAGTATACATGAGTTGTGAATTTCTTTTTTTTTTATTACTGTTTCTTTTAAATGTCATTATCATTGATTGGTGCTTCTATTCATCAGTGTACCTGCTCTGCAAATGTTGCAGATCCAAGTTTAGCTATACATTTTTACATTAATATTACAGCTCTTGATTATATCTGAATTTATAATCACAGTTTGTTAAACTAGAACTACTTTGATGTAATGGGAGTTCAGATTTCAACACTTCGGCATATTCTATGTGGACAGTCCTCAACAGAATGGTGCTATCCTGTTACACCATATATTCCATTTCCTAAAGAACAGTGGCCTGCAGGTGACAATGGTCTCTTAATAGATGTGCGCATTCTCCCAGAAAGTCTGCGTAAGTTGCAAATCATAAAAACTGAGAGATTGAAATCAAGTAATAACAAATAATTAACGTAGTTCCTCTTTTTCTATCCCTAAGGTTTATAGGCTAATAAGAGAAAAAAATAAAGTCTCGAATACAAGCAGGAACTCAGGTATATCTTGTCCTACAACATCTGCTAAATCAAAGTGTCTGCCCTGTCTTCTTCTTTTGTCATCACACTGCTACCGGGTTGTTGCCCAGTGTCGTGGCTTTCTCTTTTTGTCTTGCGCTGTACTGGTGGCTTGGGTGATTGTTATTTTTGCTCTTTCGCAGGATTCTACTATGCCATCTAATCATCTTTTCGTGGTCTTCCTCTTGCCTTCTTTCCCGATGTTCTGTTGTAGAATACTCTGTATACTGTGGAGTATGAATGCATTCTTATTAAGTGGCCAAACCACTTCATTCTTTGTTTCTCTATGTAATTCAAGCAAGGTTCTGTGCCATTCTTTCTTATGCTGATGTTGGTGACTCTGTCTTTTCTGGTGTTGTTGGTAACTTTTCACAGGCAACGCATTTCACATGTAGTTATTTTTGTGACTGCGCTTCACCAAATAAAGATGGAGAGGAAACAGTGAAGTAGAACTAAAAATAGTCAACAATTGAGAAGAGAAGGCTAAGAACAGAGATGTATGGAGACAGGTGATATCTGCAGCAATGAACCTCAAATGTTTGGAAAGCTAAAGAAGAAGATGGAGATGTATAGGTTGTTCAACTGGGTAGTTATATGATTATATTCAATTTATTGTTTATTTTTTTGACTGTTTAATATTGCATTTACAGTGAACTTCAGATTGCTCTGAGGTATATAGATTTCTTGCTCTTCATAATAGTTGGTGTATTCCATCTGTGGTCATGTGATTAATTATCTTACTAACAACTTAGGACAAGTGCATGGAAAAATGAAGAAAACTAATAAACAAGTATTTCAACAACATGTAGTGAAAATGGAACTCTTCAAGAAGATAGAAGTTAGACGAGTGAGATACTTAGGTCACATTAAGAGACATGACACTCTGTTGAAAACCATCATGGAAGGCAGGAGAACAATGTGGAAGATAGAAATGTAGTTGAAGGGAAACATCAGGAGGTTGACACACAAAAGTCTGGTAGAGTGTTTGGTATCAGGACAAAGAACAGAAATTGTTTGTAGAACCTTACAGCCAACCTTCGATGTAGAAATGACACACAATTGATAGATCAACTTCCTTTTCACAAAAGTTAAGATGCTTAATTTTTGTTTATTTTTGCAGATTATATTTTTTAAATCAAACAAAACTAAACTCTAGCATACTTATAGAATACTAATTACGCCTGAGTGGTTCACCGGGGTCCAAATTTGGGGTGTAAAGAATAGAACCACTATTACCTGCCATGCATGTCGTAAGAAGCGACTAAGGAGGTTTGGCTGAAATCGGATGCACGTATCCGCTAGGGAATGCTAACCCGAAACAAATGCTTGCAGAAAACGAATGCACCAGGTCGTAAGGCGCATAACATGGTGCAACGACCCCTCACAATGAGGAATGGGATAACGGATTCTACGGTCGCGATCTGCCTTGGAGATTTAGCCATGCAGTAAGAATGTTAGACCTACCATCACGAGGTTGGCCAAAACGGGGAAGCAGAAATCATGGGAATTATATTCCACAGAACTGCCCCCAGTATGCAGACTTGAGAAGAAAGAGGTGGCCCACTTGCACTGGCGTCCAGGACAAACTGTATGGCGTGGGTGATAATCTGAGACAGGCGGCTGCCTTTATTAGAGAATCCGAAATCCCAATCTAGTGAGAACGCAGAAGAAGAATACCAATTACCAATGAAAAAAAAATCTAAAATCATTGTGTTCTTTCTATTAAGCTTTCACAAAATAATTCCTCATTAATCTTGTCAAGTATAAAATATGACAATACTGTTCATCATCATCAAGTAGCTTGTCTCTTCCAGAACCTGGCTCCCATGACAGCAGTCCTGAAAAACTCTCTGTTCTGTGCAAGTTGACCGGCGTCAGGAGCAGTCATTCTCACATCATCAATGACATCTTGCACCATTGTCTTCTATGTCTTCCTCTCATTCTTCTTCCAGGCCCCATTCCCTCCAAAATTATCTTCTCAAGGCACTCATGTCATTTGATGTGTCTGAAATATATTAATTATCCTTGATTTAATGCTCTTTATTAGCCAACTCTCTTTAATATCAAGCTGTTGCAGAACAGAAACATTTGTTCTTTTCTCTATCCATGATATTCTAAGTATTCTTCTGTACAGTAATGTTACATTTGAGATAATTCAAATGAGAAATCATAGCTGTGTGTGATAATGATACTCAATGTGATATACCATAGCTGGGATGATAATCACAATGTTATATACCTTGTATTTTTTTCAGAGCGAGGTTCAGACAATGACAGATGGTTTTGGTGGAGTGATGCACAATTTGTTCCGTTTAAAGATACATTCCTTTTTGCCACAACATCAGCTTTTCAGCCTCGTTTATTACAGCTTTGGGTATCAATATCTCACATGCCAAATGGGAAAGTTTTGTTGTATGATTTGACATCTTCTGCACAGATCCGTAAGTTTTTTATTAGTTTTTAAGTTGTCTCATTTGGATGCTTCTTTTCTTGAATGCTCCTTATCAACCACTTGTAAACCACTTTTTGTAATTGTATGTGATCCGCATCTAAGAGCGATTGTGCATTGGGACAGTTATGCATCTACAAGTAGGCCAACACATCTGATTTCTGCAACGCTTTTTATTTACTAGGGTAGCTTCCTAGGCCCCTACCTTAGTTGCCTCTTATGACATGCTTTGTAGGCTCAATGTTACTATTCTTTGCTCCCCTTGAGAGCCAGGAAACACACAGGTGGCTAGTGGCAGTGAGGGATGGCTCAAGAAGAAAAACACAATCACATTTGCAGGCAAAACATTGGTTTTATGTCAGGGAAATAACACATCAACAAATATCCCTTTAAATGGTAATCATCTAACCCCGGTTCAATAAATTATATCTTGGGTCCATAGTCACTGCCAGCTTTTTTCTTAATGAAGAAATCAACGCTCAAATAGGCAGAGCTGCTACTACATTCTGCTTACTATCAAAGAGAGCGTGGGACACAAAAAAATTAACATTGCAGGCGAAGATTCAAATAAATCGAGCCTGTGTAAATAGCTCTTTACTATATGGCTCAGAAACATGGACAGCCTACTCAAGGCATGAGAGAAGACTTAACATCTTTCACCTTCGATTTCTCCGCAAGATTATGAACATCAGGTAGTACGACAAGATAACTAACTCTGAAGTACTGCAACGTGCAAACTTGCCTTCCATCATGGACATGCTCAGTAGTAGAAGACTTATATGTCTAGGGCATGTGGAAGAATGGACAATGGCCGCATTCCAAAACAAATGTTGTTCTGTGAACTTTTGGAGAGGAAGAGGCACCAAGGCAGACCACTGCTCAGATATAAAGATGTCTACAAGGCCTCAATGAATAACTTTTCTATTGGTCCCAGCAAATGGGAACATCTGGCTGATGATCGAGATATATGAGAAACAACATTGCGCAAAGGCGCAGAATCTTTTGAAGAGAGACTTAGGGATGAGCTGAAAGACAAGAGAGACAAGCAAAAACTCAGAAGTTTTCACAGTGAAACACTTGCCAATTGACCGTCTGTAAAGACAAAAGGCCATATATATATATATATATATATATATATATATATATATATATATTATAATAATAATAAATATAAGTGTGTGTGTGTTGAATTAGGAAAGAGATGATAACAATGAAAAGAACTGCAACCTCACCTCTAAACATTAAGACCTAGTACTGTAAGGTCTTCAATACTTCACACCCATATGTCATTACACGTCACCTTCACCACTCACTTAATTGTGAACAATTATTATTTTCTGAGAGAGTCGCAATAGTGTAGTTATTAGTAAATTCACTTCTTAGACTAGTGGTCCGGGTTCAATTCCACAGTGGAAGTTGAATAATTTTTTTTTTCCAACCGTAACGGTTCTCAGGTTCACCCAGCCTCAATTAGGTACCAGTAAAAGCACTGGGAAATAAAGTCGGCCTTCGTGATGTCGACCATGGTTTCGACGGTCAGTGAAAAATACGGACCTAACACCGTATTTCCCTATATACCATGTGGTATAAAAAAAGGGTGCCGTTACTTTTTACTAACTATTTTCTGAACTGAAGAGTTATTGTACTAGAATTTCTAGGCAGATGACGCTCATCAGCCAGGGAGGGCAGGTCGTCTATGGGTCGCTGCCCTGAAAGAAAATAGCAAGATGCTGCCTTGTGGGTTTTGGCTGGGGACAGCAAAGGCTAACGGAGAGCGAACCCAGTAAACGCTGGTTGAAATCGAACACACTGCCAAAGGATAAGCACCTGAGCTCCAATAGATACTGAAGGCTGTGCACATACATCCGTTCTTGATGTTTGGCTGCTTATATATCACAATAGAATGATAAAAGCAGCCTAAGAACGATCGTGAGAGAGAGAGTACTAGAATTTATTTTTGTTTAATTAAATTTTGTTTCATATTTCACAGAATGTAATATCTTTGGCCGGACTAGCTGTACCGTGTTTCCAAATGTAAACCCCCATCCATTAGGTGAACTTGTTGCCTACTGTGGCACAGGTGAAGTTGTTCTCATGTCTTTGAAAGGTGACCCAGTTTACTCACGTAGCAGAGATATTAGCAACGCAGTTCATGTCTATTGTGCTGTAGCCAAGAATGGCGTCAGTTTTGCTTGTTTGAAACGAGGAATGGGAGTATTTTTTCTGGAAACTTATACAATTGATTCATCTTTGTTTTGTAATGATTCAATACGTTGCCATAATGTTTGTCCAGGTTTTGTTCCATCCAGGAACATTCCTGACATAGTCACCTGTAAGTTTTCTCCTGATTGTAAATTTCTTGCTGTGAGCTGTAACAAGGGGTATCTGTTTCTTGTAAAGACATGTAAGCTAGAGATGTTTTCTAATGTTTGTCCAGGGATGGATGAATTAGTCCTATCTTCAGCACAAGCGTTTGATTTCCATCCGTGTTCACCATATCAAATAGTCACACTGGGGACATCTGATCAACATATTCATACAGTCAACATTGAAACCAAGAAGATTCTGGTTTCCATAGATACTGACACACATATTGACTGTATAACCTACACACAAGATGGCACAGTTATAGCAGCTGGTTTTCATAACTTTGATATTAACATTTACAACAGTGATGATCTCAGCTCCGTCCACCACATTTCTATGTCCAATTTATGCCAAGATCAGTTACAACGCGTTCAGGTACATGCTCCAACAGTCATACATCTTAGTTTTACCCAAAATGGTGAACATCTAGCAAGTACATCATGTGATGGACACCTACGACTATGGAGAATTCCTAAACTGTTTACCTTGCAGGAGATCTGCCGGGATAAAATTCTCACATGCTTGGCCATTAAAAATGTTGAAAAACTGACAGATGTTCCAGACAAAATCAAAAATTTTTTGCTCTATAAGTATTTTTAATCTTTTTGTAAAAATAATTTATTCGAAATAATTTATGTTCATTTTTATTTGCTTGAAAATTGAAGCAAATTTCACATAAAAATGTTTCAACAATTACAGTAGAGTCGTTGTTTCTACAGATTCTACAAAATATTTACAGTACATTAAACAGCAATGACAAATACGAAACAAGTAAATATTTGACATAATTATCACTTTTTATTTACTTCCGTATCAGCATTAGCCTTCATAGTAATTTTGCAGGAAGCATGTGCCACAGTTAACTAAGAACTACTTGCACAGTTCCAATGAGAGAATATGAGCACCGTCATCCAAAATAGACACTGAAGATGGATTGGACTTGTGATGTGCATGGAGACTAACTCTGTCACAAAAACTACACTAAGAAGGACACCAGAGTGTGAACGAATACGTGAAAGACCCAAAACGACATAGAGGAGAACAGTAGAACAAGAACTGAAAGAAATGAATCACAGCTGGAACACAATACAGAAGATGACCAAGAATATAGAAGAATAGTGTGCATTTGTTCCTGCCCTTTTTTTTTTTTTTTCCGTCCGCTTTCAACTCAGACGAAGTTTCATCTCTGAAACTGATTTTTGCGTGAAAATCCGTTTTCCAATTTCTTACAATGGCAGCAGCGTGCACATTGTAAATTACTTTACACTGGCAACCGTGTGCTCAATGTACTCGTAATTAGTATTCCCCGCCATACAGGCAGATTTTCTCCGACTTCAGAGGTACTCACGTTATCGTCCTGAGTAAGACCAGGGGACTCGAACAAATGCCGGACAGTAGGTTCGAACCCGAGCTATGAGGCGTCTCACAGCTAGCAGGCCGAACTACTATCAACTACTCTAGGCAGTCCCCCAGTTCCTGCCCTAAGTGTCAGGGGCATCACAATCTAAAGAGATGTGCCATAGCTATATAGTTTTAAAAGTAAATTAATAATTTTCAATTCCAATGTTGTATCTATCCCAACATATGCCAGCAGGTGTTCAAAAATGACTAAAGATATAGAAAGTAAGTTGAATGCATTTGAAAATAGATGTCTACAAAAATAATAAACATAAAATGGAACTAAATCAGGAGAAGTGATGAAATCAGAGAAATGTCTGGTCAACCACTAGTAACAACTGTAGTTAAAAAATACGGAGATATGTTGGACATACTCTGAGAAGAAATTATCAAAGAATCGCAAAGCAGGCATTGAAGTGGGAAGCAAATGGTTTCAGAAAGAAAGATTGCCCTATGGAAACTCTGCGATGAACCTTACTGAAAGAAGCAAGAAATGCCAGACTTAATTCCATAAACAAGATTTAACAGGATCGAGCAGTATGGAAAAATTACTTGCAGGCCTCATGTAACATATAACAATCTGAGAGGACTATAATTTTCTTCTCCTTCTTTGCGTTCGTTCTTTACGACCAATTTTAATCACTCTTTGTGATATGTTTGATCTTTGCCAAGAATGTGTATACGCTGCACATTGGTTTGGTAGGCCCTAAACGCATAGACTTCTACACGTTTAGAACATGTGCATCCAATTTCAGCCAAAGGAATATAATAATCCTGTCTAAAAGCAAAAATAACTATCACCAAAGCCACTAGAAAAGTGCAAGACAAAAACAGAAAACCACAACACTGAGCAACAAACCAGTAACAGTGTGACGACAAATGAAAAAGAAGGCTAGGGCTAACAATTCAGCTTGTAAAAACTTTGCTACAGAATCTGCAATTAAAATCTGAAACAATTTCAGTAATATGTTTCATTACAAAATTCTGAATTGTAAAACTTATCTTTTTTTTTTAACCGATCCAGAAGCACTTGAGCTTTCAACTCTTCCGCTCGGTGCCATGGACATCGTAACCCTTCGGTTCAGTGCCATGAACACCGTGAATCTGGTGAACCTGTGGCTTTTCTGCCAGCCCCGGAATTGAACCCGCACTCACAGGGAGCTTGTCACCCGTAGTCCTACGCGCTACAAACACGCTGGGCAGACGGGTGAAAAACTTATCTAAATGTTAGTGATAAGTTGCAACTGTATGTTCCATTGGGAGCGGAAAGGTGTACGAGAAACGAGAGATATGATTCACATCAATTAAATGTTATATATATAAATGTATTCCAACCATAACGGCTCTCTGGTCGACCCAGCTTCAGTTGGAAACCAGGAAAAGCACTGGAAGTAAAGTTGGCCGTGTGATGTTGGCTAACTCACACCGTATCGACAGTCAAGGAAAATATGGGCTAACACCATAGTGAGAGCCGTGGTAGCGTAGTTGTTAGTGAACTCGCTTTTTAAGGCTGGTGGTCTGGGTTCAGCTCCGCAGGCGGTGGAATTTTCTCGACCGCGACGCTCAGGTCGCACCCAGCCTCAACTGGATACCAGACATGCTCTGGGAAAGTAAGGCGGCCGGCGTGATGCTGACCACATCACCCATCGTGTATCGACAGTCAAGGAAAAATACAGGCCTAACACCATATTACCCAATAGACTTCAAAGCATGTAAAAAGGGTTCAGTTACTACCCTTTTTTATATACATATGTATATGTGTGTGGGTGGTGTTGCTAATAGCGATGTTGGTAACATGCTGCGATAGTGGACACATGCCATGGAAGTTGTGGGATTGGAGGCCAAATTGGAGATAAAAAGTTCTTGGTGTGTACACAATACAATGCGTTTGTTCCACAGGAAACTCTGATCTAAATTACAAGTACGTCTGAAGTTGTAGTAAGGCTTGCCTGATGGCAAGTGACACTTGTGATAAGAAAAGCAAGCCTTCCGTAAAATAAATCTGAAGTGCCAGACTATGCCTGAATTTATAGCACACAAAAATGTCACATTAATTCAAACAAATGCTATAAACCAACATTTGTGCAATATGTTTTAACTTTTTTTAAATTATCTATAATTTTAAAAAATAATTAAATTATATTAATCATTGTTTAGACTTCACAGTTTTGTTCTAATTAATCTGCAATATGTTAAACTTCATGTTTGTACACTATCTCACATTTTAGTTTGTTTACATGTCTTTCGTTATACGTGTGTGTATGTTGTGTTCTCAGTCCGTTGTGTCATTCTTGTATCTGTGGTATAGATGATGCATCAGTTTGCTGTACCAATCTTGAATATTTGGTTTAGATGTGTTCTTAGTCTGTTATACAAATATTGTATCGGTGGTATAAAGGATTCTTCTTCTTCTTCTTCAGCGATCTCTGGTCATGCGCTTAATTTACTGTGGACCAAACTGGGCAGACAGCTTCAGGTCTGTCAGGTTTCCCAAAGCTTAGTTTTCAGGTCGACTGGGTGTGGCACATGTTGCTTCTCAGCTCCACAGAAGAGGACAGTCTTGCAGGATATGCTCTGGTGTCTGTTCTGCCTGCTGACACTGGCAGAGAGCTGTTTGACTTATTCCTAGTCTGTATAAGTGTTTGTTGAGTCTGCAGTGTCCGGTGCGTAGTCGAAATATAATGACCTGGTCTGTTCTGCTTAGGTCTTTGAGGAAGTTTTTCCATAATCATATCCAGTGTTTGTCTTCCAGTCTACTGCAGATTTTCTCTGTATGAGGGTTTTGACCTCTTGAAAAGACAAGGGTTGGTAAATTTGCTCTTTGGCACTGCCCTCCTTAGCTAAGACATCAGCACTCTCATTGCCTGCAATGCCACAGTGAGATGGAATCCACTGCAAGTGAATTTCTGCCTTTTTCTGAAAGCTGAGCAAGTTCTCTTTGTAGTTTTTGTACTGTGCTGTCAGTGGATTTAGCCTCCAGGGCTTGTATAGCTGACAATGAGTCTGTAAGAAATACCATCTTGCTTGCAGCTTATTCATGTGCTGTGCTGCCATCAGAAGGGCTATGAGTTCTGCTTTGTAGTTGGAACATATTCTTCCAGTAGGAGCCGCTAGAGACACAGTGGTAGCATCTGGGTGCCTAATGTACACTCCTGCTCCACCATTCATGGTTGCCTCCATTGCCGATCCATCTGTGTAAATTCTTATCCAGCTGTCTTCTGGAAACATGTAATGGAGATGTTCCATTGTAATTGCTTTTTCACTAGATTAGGCTCGGCATCTTTGCTTAATAATTTAGGGATGGAGGTTGAGAAGTTTAGTGGTACCGAGTCTGGTTCCCAGTGATCAAAAAGCAATTCTTCAGGTATGGAATTATGATTTAGTAGTTCCAAGTATGACTTTCCTATTTCTTTTGCTTTGTGGTTTAGACTTGTGCGCTTTAGTCTGTTCTTTGTTCTAGCCGCCATTTTTCATGCAGTGGATGGTGAGGCATTCTTTTGATCCTTTCAGTCTGTAGAATCACTTTTCTCCTTCTTCTGTCTTCCAAGGGCTGGATGTTGGCTGCCTTTTCCATTTCTACAATTGGTGTAGATTTCATGGCTCCCAAAATAGTACGCAGACACCTGTTTTGTGTTTTTTCCAGTATCGATTTGTTTGAATGGGCTGCTGATATCCATGTCGATGATGCATATTTGAGGGTCGGTCTAACTGCACCAGTGTACACCTGACTCAGGATTGAATATCAGCTCCCAGGTAGTTCCAGTCAGCTTCGATCACACTTTGTTTCCTCATAGCCTTCTGTTTGTTTCCATTATGTGATGTTTCCATGTCAGACGACTGTCAGCTTAACTCCCAAAAAGGTTGGAGTATGGGAACGGGAACGATATCATCGTTAAATTTCAGTCTGAAGTGTTCTTCCTTTGTTGACAATGAGAAAAGCGTTGCTATAGTTTTGCTCCGGTTTATTTCTAGATCCCATTTACTTGCCCACATTATGACGCTGTTCAGGCTGGCCTGGAGTTTAAAGATGGCAGGACCCAGAAACTCGAGGTGTACCACACAGCAGATCATCAGCATGGAGAGAGTGTGATACATGTCTGGGCAGAGTTTGTGGCAGATCATTAATATATACCAGGAAAAGCAATGGGGACAGTACGCTCCCTGTGGGACTCCTGCTCTAATTTGAATCTGGGACTGTGCACTCCATCCAATTTTACAGATGCTTGTCTATGGGTAAGAAAGTCTTTATCCAATAGTACATTCTACCCCGTATTCCACTGCGTAAGAGCTTGAGTAGCAAACCATCTTTCCAGACTTTGTCGAAGGCCTTAGACATGTCGAAGAACACAGTGAGGGTTTTCTTCTTTTCTTGGAAGCCATTTTCTATGTCCTGTGCGAGGTATACCACTTGGTCATCAGTGCTTCTATGCTGCCTGTAGCCTGTCTGGGCTGGATCCAGTTTAGGGTTTGGGATTCTAAAACCACTGAGTCTAGTGGTTATCACTCTCTCCAGCAGTTTTGCAGTGCAACTTAGCAAACTTATAGGTCTGTAGCTCTGCGGATCCTTTTGTCTTTTCCACTTTTGAAAATTGGGTGGATTGTGGCATTTTTCCAGATGTCTGGGACTCTTCCCTGTCTCCAACTATTGTTAAAAATCTGGAGTAGAAGACTCTGTGCTATTGGGCCTATTTGTTTGAGCATGTCGTTTGATACTCCATCTGGTCCCGGGCCTTTTTACGATTGAGCTTTTCAGTGCTCTCTGCAGCTCAGTCAGTGTGATGTCTACTTCCATACAGGGTTCACTTGTTGCTTTTTGAATGTAGCATTTATCTCACTTCTGACTTCTTTCCCTTGCTTCTGACTTATTGAGCATGAGCTTTCTTGCTTGTAACACTGGGCCATCAGGGTGGCTGCTCGCTTTCCTGTGAGAAGTTGTTCTCCTTGCTGGAGAACTGTTTTCCTCTAGATGGGTTGTCATCGTTCAGGGCTTTTGTAAGTCTACACAACTTTTGAGTATCTTTTTCCATGTTCAAAGAGGCTGTCTTTTCTTTCCAGGATTTTCTACACCGCTGGTTTCTTTCTCTAACATAAAGGGCCCTTGCTCTATTGTGTTGCATTACATTTGTCCGTGATGTCAAGTTCCATTGATTTGGCACTGCAAAGGTCATGGAGAACTTCCATCTCTGTGTCAAACTATGGCTTGTGATTTTCCGAAAGGAATAGCCTTTTTGACATTAAAATCGGCTTTATTGAAATGACTTGCAGGCCTCTGTCCACTTTTCTGAGGATATAATTTCTCCCTTTGCGTTAGTTCTTTCGACCAATTTTAATTCTTGGAATATGTTTAGTCTGCCTTTATGTAATTCAACTTTGGGGCAGGCTAGCATAGCTTCCTCACTTTTAAATGTCTAATTTAGCCAGGAGATTTTTCACTGTCTAGGTCACTATCACCAACCCTGAAGTGCAAGACCAGACCTCAACACTGGAACAAACCAGTACAGTGTACGCAAAAGCAGAAGCTAGGGTACTTCAGCTGTAAAACTGCACAGATCTGATAAATTGAGATCACTGGTGGAGAATTCAGTAATACTGTTTATACAAATTCTTTAAAGCTTATCAACCTCCGAGATCTAGCTTTCAAGCTCCAGCTGGTGCGTGGACATGACCTTGGTCTCTGCCTATAACATTGTCATCTTAAACCCTTGATTTCTGCCAGCCAGAATTGAATGGAGTGGTGTAGTCTAGGCTAAAACAGTGTCATCTGAATTATCTAATGTTGATAAGTGAGTTTGAATAGCCAATTGGTGCATCTGATTGGACTGTAAGAGCAACTGAGGATATGGAATTCACTCAATAAATGTTATATATTATATCTATTTTCCATCCTGAAGCGGGTTCAACCCTCTAATGCTGAACACTATGGAGTAAAGTCGCCGGTATGTTGGATACAGCAGATGTATCGTCGTCAGGAAGGCGTAACCTCTAGCTCTGCGTGTTGTTAGTAACTCGCTTCATTGCTAAGGTGAGTGGTCTGTCCTGCTCCAGTAGATCGCCTGTGGATTTTCAAGACCTCAACAGGCTCCAGTGAAGCTAATGGTGACCTCGAGGCAATAGGTCGGCCCTATGCACCACTCACCCATCGTTTCCAGTCAGTGGAAACTACAGGCTAACACCATATTCAGCCATTGATTGCTTCAGATGTAAAGATTCGTATGCTACACCTTTTTTATGACATCTTTTTGTGAGGTGTGTTCTAACAGCGATGTTGTCCGCTGCATGGGACTGCCTTCGAGTTTGTCTGGAGATCGTTCTCTGTGTGACTTCAGCTTTGTTGCCAGGAAACAGGCTCTGTTACTCTCTGAAGTGTAGTTAACCCTGATGCGAGTGACATGGAAAGTAGCTTCAAATAGAAGACAGACAGCCAATTATAGACACAAAAATGTCACTTAATTCAAGAAGAAAAGATGGAATATGTTTATTTTTTATTAGCTGATAATTTTAAAAATTAGATTTACTACTCATGGTTCTGACTTCACAGTTTTGAATCAACCCTGCTCTGTTCTTTGGGTCTGACCTTCTCACTTTTAGTTTGTTACATGTTGTTTATACGTGCGTGAGTTGGATCTCGTCCGTTGCATTCTTGATCTGGATAGGATCATAGTTTGCTACACAACCCTTGCAATATTGAATGTAGTGTTAACAAATTTTGTAGGTGGTATAAAGGATTCAATGAAGAAGTTAAACACAATGCAGAACATGTGGCAAAGCACCAGCAAAATATTAAAATTAAAAATATTGAGAGCATACATTTTCCCATTGGTTACTTATGGTTGTGAATCATGGACTATTTCACAAAAACCGCCTGAGTGGTTACCGGGGCCCAAATTTGGGGTGTAATGAATAGAACCACTGTTACCTGCCATGCATGTCGTAAGAGGCGACTAAGGAGGTTTGGCTGAAATCGGATGCACATGCCCTAAACCTATAGAAGTCTACGCGTTTAGGGCCTACCAAACCAATGTGCAACGTATACACGTTCTTGGCAAAGATCAAACATATCACAAAGAGTGATTAAAATTGGTCGTAAAGAACGGACGCAAAGAAGAGAAGAGACACAAAAACAAGAACGAAAATCCAGTCCTTCGAAACTAAATGCTACAGAAAGATCCTATGAATACCATGGACAGAAAAAAGAAAAAAACACTGATGTCCTGAAGAACTAAATGTTAAAGAGAATTGGCTGATAAACAACATACTACACATAAAAGTTACATACTTTGGTCACATCAAGCGTCACGATGGCCTGAAAAGAACAATACTAGAGGGCAGGGTCTCAGAGGCAGACCAAGAAGAAGATGGCTACAAGATATTAAAGAAACCATGAATATGACCATCAACGAAGTGGTGAACTGGCTAGAGACAGAGTGAATTTCAGATGTGCTGCAAAGAGAGCAACGTCCTATAAAGGATACGCACCTTGATGATGATGATGATGATGGTGTAAAGGATGTCGTCTTTTTCTTTGAATGCTCCATAACAACCACTTATTAAACCACTCTTAGAGTTGCAATTCTTCTGATAAAAATTCAATACGAGCTTACTTTTTGAACCACATGTCTGAACACTCCTCTATTTCGATGTGCACTGGACTGGAAAATGTTAGCATTTTTCTGTACAAGATCAATCGAGGTGGAGTGTAGATGCCATGCTACTGTAGAGAATCAGATTTATCCAGATGTTACTAAAAATATAACAGTGTAGGCAAAACTTTTAAACACACCTCATATATGCAGTAAAGATGGTTTCTCAGTCTGTTGTCTCAGTTCCGTAGCTAAGGTATAGATGATGTCTTAATATGGTGGTTTAAGACTCACTTATACTACGGACATAGTTTGTGTAGTATTTCACTAAGGATATTTAGTTTTATATTTTAATGGTCCCACATTTTTATGGAGACGGATGATAAAACATAAGTTCCGTTTTCAAGTTCAGCATGTAAACAAATTCTTGACAGTTGAAATTGATAAGAATAGGCTGCAAAGCTGCTGTCGGGACAAGTAAAAAAATTAAAATTAAATCTTTGCAAAAATAATCTTTAAAATTGCATCAGGGCCATGGTCAGTACTATGGAGTTCGTGCACTGACGCTGCGATATTTCTATGTAAGAAATATCAGGGCACACATGATTATTCACTAAAGTGCAATGATGATGGTGTATCAATCAATCAATGCCACTCCCCACCGGCAATGCTGTAACTACTGATAGTGTGCCCACATACAGTTTCAATGTTAAGTAATCAGTGGCCTATGGGCTTCTTGTAATGCAGCAACGAATTTTTCCTCCTTACTTGGTCCACAGCCATTGATCACATAATCTAAATTGTCCCAAGTCTGACCCACACTGCACATCTCTGACCACTGTTCTCCACTAGATTATCTTTGATCTGTCTTTCTTCCCCCTTCCATTCCGAGTCCATTGCAAGGCAGTTCTTGTGATAGTTTCTGAATCACTTTGTGGTATGGGACCTACCCAGATTCAGCATCTGTCTTCTATTACTGTATACATTTCTTCATGGAGTGGCCAGAAAATAACAGCACAACAGGTATATGAGTAGGCTCATCAATGAAAATCAAACTGGTATGGTCAGTCGCTGGATGCTGTTGGAGATATTGTGAACGAGATCGAATCACTTATGGACATGTACAGTGTGCAATGCAGATATTCCAAACTAAAACAGAAACATTTCTTCATGGTTACATCCCTTAGGTATATGACACAAAAATTCAGATACATTTTCTAGAATTTAGTCTAAATTAGTCAGTAATGGCTACTCTGACCAAATGATTGGCTACTCTGATCAATTGATTGGTTAATCGTGACCAAATGATTGGCTACTCTGATTAAATGATCGCTACTCTGACTAAATGATTTGCTAATCTTGACCAAATGATTGACTACTCTGACCAAACGTTTGACTACTCTGACCAAATGATTGGCTACTCTAACCAAATGATTCTTGACAAATATTGCTCTTGACCAAATGATTACTCGCAATGGTTGACTACCATCTACTGACTAAATGTTTGACTTATTCTTATCTTATCTTAACCACATTTGCTGTGAAGCGTCATGGGAGAGTTAGTTTTCTATCTTGTGCCAGGTATGTTGCGCTTGACGTTGTCAGTCCATGCTTTCGCAGGACTCTGAGATGTTATCTGTCCATCTGTTCTTGGCCTGCCTCGTGCTCTGCGCCCTGAGTGTCGAGTATTATAGGCACGTGATGGTAGTAAATGTGGTTCCATTCTCATTAGATGGCCGAACCACTTGATTCTTTGCTTCTCGATGTACTGTATGCATGGTATAGTACCAATCATGCTTCTGATATTCTCGTTTCTCACTCTATCTCTCCTTGTAACGTTGACAGTTTTTCGTAGATATCTCATTTCACATATTGTAATCTTTCTTTCTTGTGTCTTAGTCTGGGCCATGTTTGGCACTGATAGTAGAGAGTTGGAATAAATATGCAGTTTATTAGTTGTCGTTTGACTACTTGGATGTTTTAATAGTGGTGACAGTTGGTATGTCACTGCATTTGCTTTCTGGCATCTAGTCTCGATTTCTCTGTCCACCTTTCCATCTGCTGTGAATATACTCCGAGATATTTGAATTCTGGAGTCTGTTGTATTTTGACATTATTCACGTGTATATTTAGTTGACCTGTTGACCTTCTTATTGTCATGACTTCTGTTTTGGAGGTGTTAATTTTCATGTCATATTTTTCGTATGTCGCTTGCAGTGTATTTATGTGTTGTTGAAGTTTGTGTTCGTTGTTGTAAATTATACTCTGATCATCTGTAAAGAGTAGTTCGTTTATTATATTGTAGTTGTTATCGAGGTTGTTATCTGTCCTGGTTTCTTGCGTTATCCTGTCTATGTAAATATTGAAAAGTATAGGCGAAAGCACATATATAAACAACAACATATAATCTACACTGTCGTGGAAGCGAAAAATGAAGAAAGAACTCCAGAAACTCGTTACGATGGTGATGACAGAAATAACAACAAAAATTTAAGTTTGAATAGCAAAAACGCCCGAGTGGTTACCGGGGCCCAAATTTGGGGTGTCAAGAATAGAACCACTGTTACCTGCCCCGCATGTCGTAAGAGGCGATAAGGAGGTTTGGCTGAAATCGGATGCATATGTCCTAAACGTGTAGAAGTCTATGCGTTTAGGGGCCTACCAAACCAATGTGCAACGTATACACGTTCTTGGCAAAGATCAAATCATATCACAAAGAGTGATTAAAATTGGTCGTAAAGAACGAACACAAAGAAGAAGAAGAAGAATAGCAAAAAGACTGAAGTAATGATTATCGTGAAAACGGCATACTCCATCAAGACGCCATCAGAATGCACTAAGTAAATGTGACAAAGCTAAGACAAATACAACAATTCAAATACAGCGGAATCCTGATAACACAAGATGGTAGGTGTGGACCAGAATTAAAAAGTAGTAAAGTCCAGACAATATCACGATTCCGGTAAATCTAGGGCATTATATGCAATTAGTCAATGTATATTGAAGGAAACAAATGAGGAGGTTTTTAATCAGGTCTGCACACAAAGAAACCTTATCAAAAGCATAGAAATCCGATAATCAAGGTTCTTCGGGCATATAATGCGAAGAGGTTTAGAACATTTGGTAACAACAGGTAAAATTCAGGAAGGAGAGATCGGGAAGACAGAGAAAAATGCTGGATGGCTGACATCTTGGTTGGACACAAGATCAACGTCAGAACTGATTACATGCACCAAGCAGAGAGAGTTGTGGAGAGACATGATCGCCTATGCCGGCAGGCATGACACTTGATTGATATTGAAGTCAGAAAGAGAGATAGTCAGTGCTACAATACTGACATCTGGATGCCATTCATGGACAATAAATAAACAGATAACGGCATCTATGAAGGCAACAGAGATGTGGTTTTACATGGAAATGCTAAAAATCCCATGGGCTGCAAGAATGACTAATATTGATGTGTTTAAACATGTCAAGGCACAAAGAAAACATATTGATATAAGAAAGAGGCAGTCATTGTTTTTCAGGTATATAATGAGACAGGTAAGTTTAAAACATACAGTAATAACCAATAAAAGCAATAGGTTTGGAATTACCCGTTGTACAAGTAGAACTGGATGCCTAAGGAGCAGAGTGAGAAGTGTGTTTAATAAGTGGAAACCATCAGTATGCATACTCTTCGAAATCTGTTGGTGGAGACTGAGCACCTATGGATCTATCCGGAGTGCAATGACGTCAATTTAGTAACCAATAACCAATAAAATCAATGGGTGATGAGACAGATAACGACAGAAAGAAACAATTATGCAGAGTTTGGCTTCATGGCACGGACGAGTGTCAACATTCGAACTGATAGCATTAAGGATAGACGTTTTTGTTAAGATCCATGATCGCATATGCCAGCCGGAATGGCACATGATGATGATGACGAACATTCCATGGAATTTTGTTTACAGACTTTTGATAACTATTACCGCCAGTTTGTTGCCGGGGCCTGCAAGGGAAACAAAGAATAGTACCACTGCGACCTACAAGGCATCTCGTAAGAGGCGACCTTGTAGGTTCTAGGAAGCTACCAGTAGGAGGATACATAGTCACAAGCTGAAAGTTTACCAGGAAATAGTGCTAACCACGCTGCTGTACGCAAGCGAGACATGGACAGTGTATAGCAGACACGCAAGAAAATTAAACCATTTCCACACAAGCTGTCTACGCAGAATACTAAAAATAAACTGGCAGGACAAAATTCCAGACAGCGAAGTCCTCACAAGAGCAATGATCCCAAGCGTCAACACCCTGTTGCAGAAGGCCCAACTGAGATGGGTCGGTCACGTTGCTCGAATGCCTGATAAACGCATCCCAAAACAGTTGATGTATGGCGAGCTTGAAGGGGGCAGACGTTTAGCTGGTGGACAGAAAAACGCTTTAAAGACACTCTTAAAGTGTCTCTGAAATGCTTCGATATAGACAATACGTGCTGGGAATCCCTTGCGCAAGATCGCCAAATGTGGCGCTGTAACAACAAAAGAGGAACCCGAATAGCTGAGAATCATCGCATTGTTGAGTCACAGAGAAAACGAGCAGCGCGAAAAGACAGAGCACACAACACGCACATGTCTAACCTTGATCATGTATGCCCCACCTGTGGTCGGGGATTCTGTTCTAGGATTGACTCTACAGTCACCTCCGCACACACCAGAGAGGTGCAACAGTACACGTCTGAGATTGTTGTCATCATCGCTTGCGATGGACGGCTATTATGACCCTAGTAAATAAAATAATCGCAGAAAACGGATGTGCTGGCCTACTTGTAGGCGCGTTACTGGCACAACGTACAATCGCCCTTAGGCCCAGATCACGAACAAATCACACAGAGTGGTTAACAAGGGGTAGATGTGGAGCTTTCGAAGAAGAAGATAACTATTACTATTTTTGGAAATATCAAAGGGTGTCATAATTTTATGAATGATAATCCTTACTGACATACGGATGCGAGTAATGGACAATAAACAGAAAAATCTCTGAGGGTCACAGAGATGTGGTTTTACAGAAGAATATTGAGAATCCTTGGCCTGCTAAAATGACTAATGTGGAGGTGTTGAATGAGATCAAGAGACAGAGAAAGCTTATTATCAATATAAGAAAGAGGCAGTAATCATTTTTAGGACATGTGATGGGGAAGGAAGGTACACATTGTAACAACCGGTAAAATCGAGGGTAGACGAGACAGAGAGGGACAATTTTGGATAGCCTGACTTCATGGCAAGGAAGTGCGTCAACATCTAAGATGATAGCAAACACCAGACAGAGATTTGTGGAGATACATGATAGCTTACGCCAGCCGGCACGGCACCTGATGATGATGACCCCCTAACTTTTGGCAATTAAATGTTTTATAATTAAATATCAAAAAGTACGAATGTGAGAGATCACGGAAACTACTATTTGTGCACATGAAATTATTTGTTAATGCTCAATATGGCAGCTTCCTTGAATTTTGGAAAGGCAAGTGCAATATAAAACGTTTTTGTTGTCATGTGAAATGCCACAATCATTATTCATGAACAGGACTAATTGAGAAATATTTAGAAAATGAAAGTAGCAGATTTCGTTTAGCAGTGCTTCAGCTAGAAGTCGTTAACGAGTTATATCGTTTTAGTAAGGTCGACGTCGTCACCTTGCCTTGCTACTAAAAGTCGCTCTTCTCTGAGATCATCATGATCATATTGAATTGCTGATGCTGAAGTTGCTTGACTTGAGCTGAGGCCGCCGCAGTTATTAGGACTTTAAGTAACGGGGCATATACACCACGAGCTGGGAATCACTTGCGCAAGCTCGCTAAATGTGATGCTGCGGCAACACAAGAGGAATTTGCATAGCTGAGAATCCTCGTACTGCTGAGGCGCAAAGAAAACACTCACATGATGATGATAACATTGATGCATGTTTTCTCAGTGACTCAATGAGTATGCTCAGGAAGATTGAAACAGGATGGGCTAGGAGACATTGGATAGAATCGCTGGGGAGGTCTAGGCTGACAAAGATCAGTTTTATTTTTGTGTCAGGGCATGCAGGTGTAAAGGGGAATGAACGTGCGGATAGACTTGCAGGTATGGCTGCTGTCCAAAGCGGACGAGCAATGGACCAGGCTGATATTATAAATTCCTTAAGGGAGAGAGGGTGTGTACATGATTCACGTAATAGCGGTGAATCCACAACACTAACCAGACTGCAAGAACTCAAAGTTAAGTGTGGTGTAGCTCGACAAGAACGCTATGCTGGCAGACAAAGAAGAATTGTAAACCAACAAATAACCGGTGTCGTTAGTCGCCACACGCTGATGGACATAGTGAGGGAGAGATCGGAGCACTTATGGACTAATTTGTTCGACGACATGCAGTGATGGTGATCCGACGACTAAACTAAACTAAAACATTGATGTAAAATGTTATGATGTCCAACCTTGATTATGTATGATAATGATGTATGCACTATCTCAGCAACCTGTGGTAGGGGATTATGTACCACTAGTTCCAGTGTTGGACTCTACAGTCCCTCCGGCTCCGCACACACCATTAGGCTAGATGGGCAACAACACACTTCCCCCGACGCTGTTGTGACGTGTTGTCATCATGATCATCCCTTGCGATGAACGGCTATTTACTATTGTTATTGTCAGTTAACTTGTTCGTCCATTTCAAGTGGGACCACTTTGTTCATCCAGCAGATAAAAATGATCACTTTCATCGAGTAAGTCTTTGGGTATGTTTATTAATGATGAAGACCTGGAAGGCTCTTTGACAAAAAAAAAACTTGATGAATACATACAATCTGCTCTAAATCTTCAAAATTGATAAATAAATTTACTCTCTTTACCAGTTGTTTCGTGTGCTGACAGTACCCCTTAGGATATCTGAGACCCAACAAGTCAGGTTCAAATCTAGAGGTTTATATCCGAGACGAAGGAAACCAATTCAAAAATGGTTTGACCCAGCTGATAAGTCATGGGCGGAGCCGATTTTGAAGCATCAGAAAGAGAAGGCCTCACAGCCAGAACCTGAACCATCGCTTATACACATGGTGTACAGAATCAAAGATCATTACACAAGACCTTATTGGGAGAAGGATGTTCTCAAAGAATTTAACTTGTTTGAGAAGGTATGTTTTATGTGGATCTGCTGTCCTAGTCAAGCTTGGTTTTAGTCTAGTTGACACCCATGTTTTGCCGGGCTTTCAAGGGGAGAAAGAGTTGTAACACTGCGATCTACAAGGCATGTCTTAAGAATTCGACTGTGGTAGGGGCTTAGGGAAGCTAACCTGGTAAATAAAAAGCATAGCATAAAAAGGATGTGCTGGCCTACTTGTAGGCGCATAACTGGCACAATGTACAATCACTCTTAGGCTGGGATCACATACAAATCTCAAAGAGTGGTCGATATGGAGCGTTCGAAGAAGTGGTAATACGGCAGCAAATATACTTGCAACAATCCCACAAACAACACTGACATGCTTTCAGTTTGAAATATCTTTATTGCATGTCCATAGGTGTTCGGATCTTCTTTGCAAAATATTTCCAACGGCGTCCTGCGACTAACTGTACCAGATCGATGTTGATTGATGAGCCCACTCTTACGCTTGTTGTGCTGCTCTTTTCTGGCTACTCCAGTCTTCAATTCAAGTTCTTGCAATCTAGCTGTTATCATGGATTGGTTGAGATGAAAATCCTCTTTGCGGCCACACTCTATGAGGGTGTTGAGAACGTCAGTCCTATCCATTGGTTGACCATCTGAAATGGTAGCAGAGCCGACCAACCTGCCTGCTCATTCTTGTTTGTGCTTAACCCTTATTTTAACAGGTGGTTCACTGTTTCCGTTTTATTTTGTTCAATTATGTAAATCAAGGGGCATTTATGATGTCTGCCATGTCCATTCTTCTCCCACTTGCAATGGATTCCTTTTCAGCTTTTTCTTTGAACACTCCATATCGACCACCTTCCAACCACTCTTTGTGATTTGTATGTCATCCGAGCCTAAGAGCAATTGTATGTTGTGCCAGTTATGCGTCTACAAGTAGGCCAGCACATCCAATTTCTGCGAAGCTTTTATTTACTAGGTAGCTTCCCAGACCCCTACCTCAGTTGCCTCTTATGACATGCCTTGTAGGTCAGTGTTAATATTCTTTGCTCCCCTTCAGAGCCCTGGCATCACATGGGCTCCTTTTCAATTAATTTATCTGCTATTTAGTTTACTTTCGCCCCTGCATGCCCAGGCGTGTGAAGCCAAGACAGTTTTTTCTCCTTTTTGCACTTGCTATTTGGATGATTATACCATCTTGTGTGTTCTTATGATGAAATCAACTGTTGTAAGAGTTCATCTCTGATGCTGTCCAGCACATCCCGTTTCTCCTCCTTATTCTCTTCAGATTAGCCTCCTTACGTCGCAGACAACCTGATCTAGGAGAGTCCATCCACCTAGATGAGCCAGAGCCCCATCAGTCTTGGACCTCACGATCAAAGTTTCTCTGTCTTCACCACTGGGAGGTGGGATTGGCTTGTGTGTTATATTGATCAACAGCCGACTACTAACATTTACTTCTCGTCCTTAATAAGACTAGCCAGCCCCAACTCAGCTGAATGCAAAAGCTAGGCGTAGAACATACTTTGTAGACCATTCAGAGATCTCAAATAGATACATCAAATATTTTGGACATGGGACAGGAAACAGTTGAGAACCATGCTTAAGGTAAAAGTTGCATGCAAGTGGAAGACAATAGAAGTGGGAAGAAACATTAAGAGAGAAACAAAGAAGAGTTTTACAGAAGGTATACTCATGTTAACATCAGGAAAGAAGGTGAGAGTAATACACGAAAAGATAGGTGGATGACATAACAGAATCCTGTCAAAAGCAAAAAAAAAACGTCACCCAAGCCTTAGAGTGGTGCATGGCTAAAACAGAAAACCTCAACACTGGGCAACGACCTAGTAACAGTGTGACATCAAAAGAAAAAAGAGTACATATGTTGGAAGATAGGAATATTGGAGATTAATTACACCTAACCTTCAGGGCGGAGATGGCACTTGATCTCATCTGTTGTCTAACAGTCCTTCCAAATTTTTCTCTCTCCTAGGCCAGATCTGCAACCATCATGCTCAAATCATCAGTTACATCCGGAATCAATCTTTTCTGTGGTCTTCCTCTTCTCTTTGTTTGGATGCCTCCTTCCATGATGGTCTTCTCCAACCCTTTGTGTCTTTTTATATGTCCAAAAATACCTCAATTTTGTCAATATTATTTGTAGCATTAGCTAGCTTTCTTTGATGTTGAGTTCTTTCTGGGTATATCTATTTGTTCTCTTCTCTGTCAATGGTATACAGAGTACTATTCTGCAACACTTATATTCAAAAACATATATTTCCCCACTGTTATGTCAAATGTCCATGCTTCACACCAATACGTTGCCACTGGGAATATGCATGTTCTTAGTATTATAATTTTTGTTTTCCTATCTGTTGCATTCCATACTGTTTTTAGTTTAATTTTGTTGTATTGCCATGCTTGTTCTTTTAATTTCCTTCATCCCATTTCAATCTCTTGTTAGCAGTGAACCGAGATATGCAAAACTTCACATTTTATGTTTCACTCATGCAGACTGAAAATTTGATTGAGTATGATCCGAAAGGTGGAGGCCGACTTGGTGTGCAAGTAGTGGACCGAATCACTACAAACGTCAACAATTTGCAGAATTACACTTATCTTTGTTCTGGGGCACATTGGTGTCTATGGCAATGAGAGAGCAGACAGGCTGGCTGGCTCTGCCACCATATCAGGGGCCAGCCAATGGATAGAGCTGACATTTTGAACGCCCTCAATGCCCATGTGGTGCCGGGGTCCACAAGGGAAGCAAAGAATAGTACCACTGCAACCTACAATGCATGCCCTTAGAGGCGACTGATGTAGGTCTTAGGGATGCTACCTAGTAAATAAAATGCATCGCAGAAATCGGATGTGCTGGCCTACTTGTAAGCGCATAACTGGCTCAGTGTACAATCACTCTTAGGCTCAAATCACATACAAATCACACAAAGTGGCTGACAAGTAGTTGATATGGAGCGTTCGAAGAAAGAAAAACGCCCTCATAGAGTGTGGCCGCAAAGAAGATTTTCATTTAATCTATAATCGACGTCAACTAGTAGATTACAAGAGCAGAGATTGACGATTGGAGTGGCCAGAAAGTAACAGCACAACAGATATATGAGTAGGCTAACTAATGAAAATCGAACTAGTATGGTCAGTCGCTGGACGCTGTTGGAGATATTGCAAAGGAGATCGGAGCACCTATGGATGTGTCTGGAGTGCAATGAAGATATTCCAAACTGAAACTGATACAAGATAAATTACAATTTTAACATTTTTTGTTGTCAAGTGTTTTTTGTTTTTCAGTCTTACAATTTAATGTTTGATTGTTCTGCAGTCTTACACTCCCGTTGTACTGAAGAACACACCTGAAATCAACCAAAAGCTGCGTGCTATTCAACACCTTGTTCGTATTAAGCCAGTCACATTTCCATACGGCTTACCTAAACATGAATCGGACTACAAACATTGCTTTCTGAGGGAAAATGGAGAATTTGTTGTCAAACATAGTATACATGATCAGGGTGGTGAAATTGAGCAGGCATGGGCAGAGGTAATGTAACATAATAGTAATCTTAGAGTTCCAGTTGGAGCACAGGTCTTCATCAACAAACCTGTGCTTGTATTTTCTATCTTCTATCCTTTTCATTCTTGTTCAGTCTTTCTATTCTCTGAATTGTATTCATATCTGGTGGGTGTAGTTAGTTGATCACAGTAAATCATGTAGTAAATAACATAACACTGAAACAAGTCCATCGATTCAAGTATCTGGAACATTCCTAACACAACACTGAAACAAGTCCATCGATTCAAGTATCTGGAACATTCCTAACACAACACTGAAACAAGTCCATTGATTCAAGTATCTGGGTCATTCCTAACACAACACTGAAACAAGTCCATCGATTCAAGTATCTGGGAACATTCCTAACATCAGATGGAAGATGTACAACAGAGATTAGGAGTAGAATTACTCAAGCGAAAGCAGCTTTCATGAAAAGCACACTATGCGTGAATTCACTACCAATGACACTGCAGAAACGAGTACTCCAGTGCTATATTGAACCAATACTTATGTATGGCAGTAAATCATTGATAATAAACAAACAATCAATAAGATCATTGGAAGCCACAGAGATGTGGTTTTACAAAAGAAAACAAATGATGAGGTTTTAAATCAGGCCTGCACACAAAAAAACCGTGTCAAAAGAATAAAAATCCGACAATTATAGTTCTTCGGGCATAGAATGCGAAGAGAAGGTTTAGAACATCTGGTGACTACAGGTACAATTCAGGAAAGAAGAGATCGTGGAAGACAGAGGGAAAAGATGTTGGATGGTCTGACATCGTGGCTCGACAAAAGATCAATGTCAGAACTGATTACCTGCACCAAGGACAGAGAGTTGTGGAGAGACATGATTGCCTACGCTGGCAGGCATGGTACTTGATTGAAATCATGGCGTTCTGGATTGAAATCATGGCGTTCTGTTAAATGACCTGAATGCTGTTGCAGTAGAGGATATAAAGGTGTAGGGGAGGGGCCTTTGATGCTGTTGCAGTGAGAACTAAGGAACTTGGGCCTTAAGTACCTCAGCAATAGAAGGCTCTGCTGTAACATTGGGTCTCTCCAAGGTGTTAATTCTTATTTTGCAAGTTTGTTGGCTTAGACGCTCTGATATAACCAACAGACAAAAGAAGGTTCGTCCTTAGGTTGAAAGTGCGTGTCTCAGCCTAAAGAGGCTATAATCCCCTGCATAACAAACAAGAGCCAGTTTTGATCTGGTAAAACTAAACTACGTTGGAACTACGCGACTACAATTTTAATTTACTATCATTCTTCATTCTGCTACAATAACTGATAACATAATAATTCGAAATATTGAGTCAAAATCATTTTGAAAATCTAGTTACTTGAGTTTTAACTAGTTTTCAGTGGTCCGTTCGTTGACGGTTGCTTCAAAATAAACTTTGTGGGTAATAAAATTTGTGGGTAAATTGGGCATTCATGATAATATAATTATATTATGAATAATTTGACATTCATTCAATCAATTAATGACGAAATAATTTTATCACATGAACTGCTGTGATCGTGAACGAAGGATGGTTATGACCTCAATTATCTCTAGTCTATATTATTTTAAAATGTCTAAACAAATTAATAAACAAACTAGCTATCAATTATAACAACAATACTACAAATATACAGTCTAATAAGTATAGTACTTTGACCATCTGTTGGGGAGATCAGCACCTATTTGACCTATGGGCATGCCCAGAGTGCTATGACCTCAGTTCAGTAGTGTAGCAAGTAGGTAAACATCAATAACTTTCAATAAGTATTATTATATCAGATGTTTTAATCCTCTGAGGTCGCAGAGAGCTCGCCTGTATGGAGTGGGAACACTGATAAAATGGAAAGCAGACATTCATGCAAAAACAGTCAGAAACGCTATACCGAGCACCTGATCAGTCCTGAACTACAGCGGCGAACGCAAGAAGAAGAAGAAGCATACGATTTTTGCTTTAAGCTGAAGTATTCTTCTATATAAGTTAGTTCACTGACCATAAACAAGCATGTTCTTACAATTTTAACCATATCCCTAATGTCCTCTATTCTGACTGCTCCATTAGAATCGTATGTATCATCAGTGTCATATCAAATCCATTGTTTGACATTTTTCAACCAGAATGATCGAATTTAAACCAAGATGATAACCTGTTAGCTATGAAGAAACAAAAGCCATTCAAAGGGCACTACAAAGCAAAATGGAATAAAGAACACCCAAAACACAAGAAGAACGATGGATATTACTAACTGTCCAGAAGAGACCAGATAGCTACATATTCGCCTGGACGGGTCACAACAGAATGAGACACCACCTGCACACTAAATTCAATATAGGACCAACACTGTGACTTGGCGAGTATGACAACAGACAAGCTCTCTACGCAGAATACTAAAATAAATGGCAGGACAAAATTCCAGACAGCGAAGTCCTCACAAGAGCAAAGATCCCTAGCGTCAACACCCTGTTGTAGAAGGCCCAAGTGAGATGGGTCGGTCACGTTGCTCGGATGCCTGATAAACGCATCCCAAAACAGTTGATGTATGGTGAGCTTGAAGGGGCAGACGTTTAGCTGGTGGACAGAAAAAACGCTTAAAGACACTCTTAAAGTGTCTCTGAAATGCTTCGATATAGACAATAGTGCTGGGAATCCCTTGCGCAAGATCGCAAATGTGGCGCTGTAACAACAAAAGAGGAACCCGAATAGCTGAGAATCATCGGATTGTTGAGTCACAGAGAAAACGAGCAGCGCGAAAAGACAGAGCACACAACACTTACATGTCTAACCTTGATATGCCTCCACCTGTGGTCGGGATTCTGTTCTAGGATTGGACTCTACAGTCACCTCCGCACACACCAGAGAGATGCAACAGCAACACGTCTGAGATTGTTGTCACACTGCCATTGGACGAGTATATATATATGACAACAGAACATATCCTACAGAACTGCCCCCAGTATGCAGACCTGAGAAGAAAGAGGTGGCTCACTTACACCACCGAAAGACAAACTGTATGGTGTGACTGATAATCTGAGGAATCAAATCCAATCTAGTGAGAATACAGAAGAAAAAGAAAAACAAATGTTTTGGGAGGGAGGTATATTAATTTCCTACGGAGAGTAAACCTGAGATAAATCCTCAGAGCAGGTAGTCAGACAAAGCGAATAGGAATCAAAGGCAAAGCTACTCACACAAAGGGGCAATAGTGTAAGTGCAGCTAAGCACGCTCTGAGATTGGCTCATACCAGACGGAAAACTAAAGAGGGATCATCTTGGATAGCAAGATACTGTCTTCAGATCTATCCATGGGTAGCTGATAACATGCTTTGCTAGTAACCAGATGTCATGACAATCCCGGATTCAAGGCCAACTTGGGCCACAAAATATTGGAATAAAGGATTCTGATCATCTACCTGGGACTCTTCTTCTATGTCGTATGCTATGAATTCAGGGCGCCTGATATGGCACTTGACTGATTTTGATTTTATGAAGGCTTCTTTCCTTTTTATCAGTGTTCTCTGCCATACAGGCGTGTCTTCTCCGACTTCAGAGGTTCTTGGGGATCTAAATTACATACCAGCAGTCGGAGTAAGACTGCCTGAACGACAGGACACTGATGATAAGGAAAGCTAGCCTTCATGCCGCCATGTGTTGCCGGGCTCTTAATGGGAGCAAAGAATAGTATCACTGCGACCTACAAGGCATGTCGCAAGAGGTGATGGAGGTAGGAGCCTACCTTAGTAATAAAAAGCATCTCAGAAATCGAATGTCCTGGATACTTGAGGGCATAACTGGCACAACATAAATCACTTTTAGGCTCAGATCACTACTAATTAAAAGAGGGTTAATAAGTGGTCATAAGGAGTGTAAGAAGAAGAAGGACTATTTTTTTTAAACTGTTAGCATAAACTTTTATTTTTTTTAAATTACCATTTTATTTTTAATCGTAATTTTATTTCCAGATCCTCTGTGTTTGATCTACTGGCAAAACTACCATGATAAGCTAAAAAATCAAAAGTAAAGAATACATGAAAGGAACAGAGCCTTCGGGTACAGCTGTATGTTTATATCGGAATGATTGGCTTCACTGCTATTTGTTCCGTTCCAGCATAGTAAGTATCAGACGCAGATCAAGTTACTCCTGTTACAAAACACTTGTTTAACATTCAACTTCTACGTCATCCATGTGTTGCTAGGGCTTGCAAGGGAGCAAAGATTAGTAACACTGTGACCTACAAGGCATGGAGGTAGAGATATAGGAAGCACCTAGTAAATAAAAGTGTCGCAGAAATCAGATGTGCTCTCTTACTTATATGCTCATGACTGGCACAGCGATAATCGCTCTTTTGCTCAGATCACATACAAATCACAAAGAGTGATTTAACAGGGGTCGATGTGAGTATCTAAGGAGAAGAACACTCTCAGTAAATTTATCATGTTTGCAATATTCTTTTTGTTGGCTCTAGTATTCTCTCTATGTCTCCTGTTTGACACATGCAGGCTTCTACCAGAGATTTCCATTGTTGCCATTCTGCTACCCTTCTACTAATTATTTCCCATGTTATGCACAATCTGCAGCTATCTTTCCACAGTTCTTCTCCATGATTCGGGTCTCTGTGGCTGAGCTGTTTGCTGCGCTCGTAAGGTTGTGGTTTCTTCTGCTTCTCGATCGCTCTTTTGCATTTTGATCATTCTTATTGTGATATATAAACAGCCTATACCAAGAACGTGGTGTTCATCACATCTTCAGCGCCATTTGGAGCTCTGGTGCTTATCCTTCGAGATGTTTCCGATTTCAGCCAGCGACTGGTCGCTCTCCGTCCAGCCTTTGGCTGTCCCAGCCGGACTCAAGGCAGCAGGTGGTTGTAGGCTCTGAATCTGACTATGCCCTTCTGTTTCTCTCTCTCTTGCCTTTTACCCGGATTGGGGCATAGGCCCTCAACCAACTCATGCCAAGTCTTCCTATCTCTAACTATCTCCTTCAGCTCCCACCCTTCTGTTTACAAGTGCATTTTTTCCAAAGATCCCTAGGATTGCTGCCGGAGTTCAGGCTTTGTACGATACTCTTGGCAGATGACATTTATCTGAAATGGACCAAGGCTTATAGGGTTTGGTTACTAAACTGACGCCATTGCACTCCTGGCAGACCCATAGGTGCTCAGTCTCCCCAACAGATATCGAAGAGTATGCATACTGATGGTTGCTGTGGCTCGCTGATTAAACACACTCTCACTCTGCCTCTCAGGCATCCAGTTCGACTTGAACAAGGTAACTCAAACTCGCTTAAATCGCTGATCGATTCAACATTGATTTTAGTGTCTTCATCCAACAGACAGTCGTGAAGAGACCGAAGAATATTCCCCTTATCCATCTTCAGCTCCCCAACAATCGATGCAAGCCTGACCGCTCTCTCATTACCGTAAACACCTGCATGCCCAGGATAGTATATCCACGCAGTCAGCTGAGGTTAGAAACTTCTAGACTACATCCACTCATAGCGAAACCTACCTTCTGGATCTTGTGAAGCATCGACTGAGAGTCAAATACAATAACTGCCCCAGTAAATGAAGTCCCAGAGATCCAATGGAGGGCAGCAGTAACGCCTCAACCTCCATCCTCATACTAGAAGTAGTTGTCCTGTATGCCCCACTTCGCCTGCAACAACCCTACCATGCATTAGCCAAGAAACCCAGCGGATTTTTCACTCATGTTGAACCGACCCATCGGTATATACATCATCATCCCTTGCATTATCTTCTATCAGCTGCTTAACTGCTAGATCAGCTTCATATTGCCCCACCCTACATTCTCTTCCAAGAGTAATGATAACGTTGAGATAGTTGGTCATGCTACCATCTGTTGGGATCCATTCTTCCCTTTTTTGTAGGGTCGCAACCGAAGTCACCTGGTCAATTGTTCTTCAGCCTGAGCATCCACGACATGCCACGCTTGATTCTCGTGCCTAACATCATTAGTGTTCTTGTGAAGTGGATGTCTCTATCCGAAGTAACCCGCATATATGCCTTGGTTTGGGCGATTGCATGACGGGAGCGTAGGACAGAAGGCCAAGCATATCTCATCTTCACAATGGGGTATTCTAGTGCAGCCCAGGACTATACGCATACCTTCATTCTGGAACTCGCTCACATTGTGATCTTGATATCGTAAGAATTCGACGTAATCTACCATGACATTACCAGTCAATCGAATAAAGTCAGTCTCTGCTCAAGGTGCCACCATAACTTTGAGAGCCGCAAGACCACGCTTGCACTGTTGTATCGTCTGTTCAATATGGTGTTTGAAAGATAGACTACGATAAGTGTTATTCCAAGATAGCGCAGCCTGTCTCTGCGCTCGATGGTATGTTCATCAAAGATTACACGGGTAGGTCAGCCTGACGATGTGATTATTCAACAGCACGGTCAATCCTTATGGGGGAACTCGCAGTAAGTCAATCTTACTTCTTTAGACTCTCCATGTTTCCTTTGGATGCCTAGGCCTTCTCTTCCCATCCGCTGTCCTAACCAATGCAGCTCAAGTATTATATTATATTTCTCTTGTACTGTTATGCATTATTTATGACCTGCAAGCAATTTATCCATACCTCTTTATCCTGTACAACCTCTCAAACTATCAGGTTTGAAAGCATTTCATTGCATATTTTTTACCAACGATGACTATTTATACATTCTTCTTCTTGAACGCCCATATCGTCCACTTGTTAACCACTCTATGTGATTTGTATGTTATCCAAGCCTAAGAGCGATTGTATGTTGTGCCAGTTGTGTGTCTACAAGTAGGCCAGCACATCCAATTTCTGTGACGCTTTACTTATAGGTAGTTTCCCCGGGCCCCCTACCTCAGTAGTCTCTTACTTTGTAGGTCGCAGTGTTACTATTCTTTGCTCCCCTTGCAAGCCTCGGCAACACACGGGCGCCTCAACCAGTGTCTTAGGTAGGCAAACACGAAAAAACATGCAGAAACCGGATGTTCTCGCCTATTGTTCTGTAGGCGCCCAACTGGCACAATAAACTCACTCTAAAGTGCAAATCACCTACAGACCACAAAGAGGAGTTAAAGAAGAGTTGGTGTAGAGCGAACGATACCTATGCTTTTGTCTTATACAGGGTGTTCAAGATTAAAGCAGCCCCATTGACAAATCGAAAGTTGCCAGATAATCTATCGCATTATGTTTATGTACTATTTAAACCGGTTCTGACTAGCTCGCTTACGTCACATTTGTTCATCGCCCTTCCCGCACCTACAATTACATACGTACATAACCTTGACCTATACTACGTCATAACTGAACCTTCTCATTTTCATACATATATGCCAGATTGACTCATTCACAGGCTGCTATTATCTTGAACACCATGTACTAACATTGTCATAATAATTTTTTTCCAGCTTTTATTACATGAAGTATAAAGTACCAACCACGCAGAAGAAAAGAGAAGATGAAGAAGAAGATCGTAGACAACGTTTGGAACAGCTGTACCATATTCAAGAAAACATAGCGAAGAAGATGGAATTAAAAAAGAAAGAGAGTATTATTTAGTATAGCTAAATGACAGTGTTTGTTGACTTTCAAATTGGATAAAATCGCTGGTTTCAAGATGACTTATTTAGTCTCCATTACAACGTCTGACTTATTTTACATCTGCATTCATGTTATTAATCATGCTTATATCGTCTGATGAAATTAGTAGTCGCATTTGGAAAGTCTCCACTGCTGTTTAAATTAGCAAAGCGTGTATGGGAAAACAGGGCACTCACAAGAAACACCAAGACACTAGTATATAAGGCTTGTGTTCTCTGCACTCTGCTGTATGGTAGTGAGACATGGACCACATATGCTAGACAAGAACATCGCCTCAACACCTTCTACATGCACTGTCTCAGGCGTATATACAACATCCGATGGCAAGACCACATCTCCAATATAGAAGTGCTGGCATTCCAAGTATGTACACCTTGCTGAGTCAGCGACGTCTGAGACACTTGTGCCGATGAGCGATGATAGAGTCCCAAGAACATTCTATATGGTCAACTCGCATCTGGTGCTAGACAGCATGGGCGCCCATTATTACGCTTCATTGACACCTGCAAGCGTGACCTAACTTCATGCGGCATAGACAAAGAACACTGGGAGCGGCTGGCCAAAGACAGGCAAGCATGGTGAGGGGCGGTTCAAAAAGAAAAACGTCACATGTGGAGGCAAAAGAGAGAGCAGAGAGAACATCCTATGTATCAGCTCCAGTTTTACCTACAGCAACTGTGGCAAGGAGTGCCACTCCAGAATAGGCCATTACAGCCACAAGAAATGTGATTCAGCTACAGAACATACTACGTGACGCAAGACATATTGTCTCCTGAGACAAAGAGGCCAATGAATATCTTCTGACAGAGGGTGGCGTAGAGGTTAAGCATCACCTTGTTCTGAAGGTTGCTGTTTCGAAACTGGACCATGTCGTTATGATCGTGAGTTCATTTTACTTTCCTGTGAGAACCCTTAGGATTATTGCAGCAACTACTCGCCTGTGTGTTGCTGGGGCTCAGAGAATAGTAACACTGCGACCTGTCGATGGATGTCTAATGTAGAAATCTATGAGCGTCAGTTGTACTATGGCAATGATTAATCCAGATAGCGTGGTACATAAGATAACTTGCATATAAAATGGTCTGATATTCTTCTATCAGTTCTTCTTCGAACACTTATTAAACCGCACTTTGTGATTTGTATGTGATCTGAGCCTAAGAGTGATTGACAGTGTGCCTGTTATGCGCCTAAAAGTAGGTCAGCACTTTCGATTTCTGCAATGCTTTTTATTTACTAGGGTAACTTCCCCAGGTCCTACATCAGTCACCTCTTACAACATGCCTTGTAGGTCACAGTGGTGCTATTCTTTGCTTCCCTAGCGACCCCAGTACCAAATGGGAGGTCTAGCAGCTCAGAATTAACTATTATGTACATTTTTGTTTGTTGTGAATTTTTGTTAATGTAATAAATAAATAAAGTTTGTCATAAGTTCAATTATAGTATTGTCCTCATTTTACAATCTGCTTTCATGTGGTTGACATTCTTACAATGTATATATGAGACTGCAGTAAAACTATTTGATTGGCAAAACACGTAATCCCCAAAGTACTGTAGTTTTTCTTCTTTGCGTCGTTCTTTAACTAACTTTTATCACTCTTTGTGATATGATTTGATCTTTGCAAGAATGTGTATACATTACACATTGGTTTAGTAGGCCCCTAAACGCATAGACTTGTACACGTTTAGGATATGTGCATCCGATTTCAGCCTAACCTCCTTAGTCGCTTCTTACGACATGCATGGCAGGTAACATTGGTTCTATTCTTTACACCCCAAATTTGGGCCCCGGTAATCACTCGGGCGGCTGTAGTTTTACAAATTACAAAAACAAGGACAAATATATGGCCCTTTTCATCTTTACAGACGGTCAATAGGCAAGTGTTTTACTGTGACAACTTCTGAGTTTTCGCTTTCTCTCTTGTTGTTCACCCTGCAATAAGTCTCTTCTCAAAAGACTCTGCGCCCGTTCCTGGGCTTCCACACAACTCTGTCATCAGCTAGTCCCTCCCATGTGCTGGGATCTATAGAAAGTTTTTCATTGAGGTTTTGCAGACATCTTTATATCTGAGCAGTGGTCTGCCCTGGTGCCTCTTCCTCCGAAGTTCAAGAACAACATTTGTTTTGGTATGCGATAAGTTTCCATTCTTCTCACATGTCCCAACCATCTTAGTCGCCTACTGCTGAGCATGCCCATGATGGAAGGCAGATTTGCACGTTGTAGTACTTCAGTATTGGTTATCTTGTCGTACCACCTGATGTTCATAATCTTGGGAGACATCGAGGTGAAAGATGTTAAGTCTACTCTCGTGTCTTGAGTAGGCTGTCCATGTTTCTGTCCACATAGTAAAGAACTAATTACACAGGCTCGATATATTTGAGTCTTCGCCTGCAATGTCAATTTTTGTTGTCCCACGCCGCTTTGATAGTTGCGAATGTAGTAGCGGCCTCCTATTGGCGTTGATTTCCTCGTCAAAGAAAGGCTGGCAGTGACCGTGGACCCAAGATAGCAGAATTTTTGCACTGGTGTTAGATGGTCGCCATTTAAAGTGATATTTGATGTCTTACCTCCTGACATAATACAACTGTTTTGGAGACACTTATTGTCAGAGAAAAGAGGTCGCATGCCTTGACAAATTATTAATTAGACATTGCAGTGTAGTCTCACTGTGGGCGACTAAGGCATCGTCAGCGAAAAGGAGGTCCTTGAGAAGTATTTCCGTCGTTTTGTCTTGGCTCTTGCTAGCCAAGCAAACAGTGAACCATCAGATCTAGTGCGGATGAAAACTTCACCATCAGCGTCCCCAAGGCGTGGTTAAAAAGGACTGCAAGAAGATACCAAAGAGAGTGGGGGCAAGGACACAGCCCTGCTTGACTCCACTCTTAACCTAAAAACTATCAGATGTGCTGCCATCGAACTGTATGCTGGCTTTTATGCCCTCATGGAAGGAAACAATCAATTGGAGCAACTTTGGGGGGACAACCAATATACTTCAATATTTTATAAAGACTTGGCCTGCTGACTGTGTCGAATGCCTTAGTCAAATCCACAAAAGCAATACATAGAGGCTTGCTCTGCTCTCTGCACTTCTCTTGTAGCTGTCGAAGGAAATATCATATGTCAGTTGTTGACCGTACAGCTCTGAATCCACATTGTGACTCTGGAAGAACACGCTCCGCCAGTTTCTGTAGTCGTTTGAAGGACTAGTGCAAAGCTTTGCCTGTTACGCTTAGAAGGGAGATGCCTCTGTAGTTGTTACAATCCCCTTATCCCTTTGTTTTTATAGAGTGTCACTTCTTTGCATCCCTCATGTCCTGAGGAAGTGTTCCTCTCCAGCACTGAATAAGGAGATTGTAGAGGTGGGGCAGCAGGACATCCCTATTGTATTTGATGATTTCTGCAGGAATGTTGTCTAGTCCTGATGCCTTGCCATTTGAAAGTTTGTTGATTGCTTCGGAAATTTCCCTGCTCCGTGGGTTCGTCATCCAGCTCGGTTTGGTCGATGTTTGGGATGATCTGATCGAGGACTGGGTGTGCTGGTTTCTCCACAGAGTAAAGATTGAAATAGTGTTCCACCCATCTTTCGAGCTTTTTGGTCATTTTCTGTTATTGGCTCACCTGTTTCTGATCTTAGTGGTGCAATTTTGTTATGTTTGGTCCCAGAGCTACTCTGATATTTTCGTACATTGCCTTGGTGTTGCCCATATCTGCAGCATTTGTATCGCAGAACACAGATTTGACCAGTATTCATTTCACACTCCTTTGACTCTCGTTGCAATACTGATTTTGTGTGTCAAGATGGTCCTTTGAACTTTCGAGGTTTTTTTTTGTGATTTATTAAAGCTCTTTTCTTTCCTCAAGTAGAGGGCTTAGGGTTGTTTCATTTTGTTCTACCCAGTCTTTTTTGGGAGAATTTCTTGGTGCCAAATGAGTCAATGGCACAGTCATATATGTTAGATTTTAGAATGTTCCACTTTTCGTCTACTCTACATTCTCCCATTTCATTCTCACACAGAGCAGTAAACGCCTTTCTGAAAGTCTCTCTATTCTCTGTCATCCCCATTTTGGTGACGCTGACTTTGGGTTTGGGTGGTCTTCTTGTTGAATAGGTTTTCCTTGAAGATTTTGACTTTGCTGATAACTAGTGCATGATCTGTATCACAGTCCGCGCTGTGGAAAGTACGTGTGATTTTCACTGTGTTGATGTGTTGTCTGCGTGTGAGTACAAAATCAAGCTGGTGCCAGTGACCTGATCTTGGGTGGCACCATGACACCCTGTGTCTGTGTTTGACAGCAAAAAAACGTATTTATCACACACATGTTGTTTTGGAGCAGAATTCAAGCAGTCTTTGACCATTATCATGATATTTCCAATGCCATGATGACCCAGGCATACTGGCCATGACTGGTGATCAGATCCTATGCGTGCATTTAAGTCAGCCTAATATAAACAGTTGCTCATCTACTGGAAATGAATTAACGACATTCTGTAATGAGTCATAAAACTTGTCTTTATCTTCTGCAGACGCTGCTAGGGTTGGGCGTGAGACACATACGATGTTTAGGGGTCCACTTTTACATTGAGTCGTAGTGATATTACTCGTTCTGATGCAGCTACTGGTGTATGAATAGCTTTACAAGTCTATTTGTATGGCAAAGCCGACTCCATACAGTCTAGGTTGATTGGTGCTAGGCCCTGCCAGAAGAATGTAATTCTTTTCTTTACTGAACCACAGTCTGAAGCCTGGTTTCCTGCAGCGGCATGTCACACGCAGTCTCCAAGTTCTCTGTCTATAACAGCTGTTTTCCTGATGTCTTTTGTTTTCGTCTGGTCTAGGTTGACAAGTCCAGGACACATGGTCCTTACGTTCCATGTGCCAAATCTAAGAGGTTTATTTGTCTTGTGTCTCTGTAACTGTTGCTTACCGTGTTGTGCCTTAGCCCAAAGAAAAGATGAAGTGTCTTCTCTTGTGCCTAGCCTGGGCAGCTGATATGGAGAATTTCCTGCCCATTTTGCACAAACCCCCTCTCTACCCTACTGTTTTTTTTCCAAAGGAAAGACAAAGTCTATACGTTTGGAATCCAGCAGGTTTGCAGGAGATGCCAGAAGATAGCAAAGGGAAAACACACTTAACCATCAACTGCCTTAGGTCCCTCCTCCGGATTTTTGGTCAAAGGGTTTTCTCCTCTAGCCCTCTGCATAACCGTGCTGACCCACAAGGCAGTGGGGATTTTTATCAGGTTTACTCCCTAGCCTTTGGCCTCCTCGAGCCCCTCTCCACAAGGCAGTGTGTGTAGCAATTACAAATAGTACATACTGGGTAAATAACACAGTATGACCATAGGCCTTAATGACGTTTTCACATCTCTATTGATAGGATCTTGCAGCCGTTTAACTAGTTCAAAGCAGATAATAGTTGCTTATATACTTCAGTAGTGTGTATTCAGAAACTACTGAGTAAATTTCAGTTAAACTTCGCTTTTGTTGATGTGTGTTGTAGTCACGCTACAACTATTGTTCCGGTCGCCCTGATGTGTGTAAGTTCACATTTCCACAAGCGGCGCGATGGCGATAGAATAGACCTGTCCTGTGTGTCTGTCTCCGAAAATTACTGGACAATTCTCTTGTCACAAGGTACTGCTGATATTTTTCATCAGCACATAACAGAACCTTGCAGACAAACACTGACGATAATTACAGGTTCCGTGCGTGACCTTGACTTTCCTCTTGACCTAAATGGGATCGCGTGGTAGTTTTCAGCGCCTGGCGTTATTTTGAAATTTTCATCGATAACTGGTGTCGACTAGAAACACAGTCTTATTTACGATTGAGTAGAATAGAATTGCTGATATTATAATAATACAATTACACCTTAAGTTCTTTCACCGCTTATACAAAGCGAATAATGGTATAGATATATATGTACCGTTTCGAATTTACAGATTAATTTCCCAGAAAAATAAAAATTTAAGAGCAATCAGTTAACACGCCCGCACACCGGGCGACCGGAAGCACTAAATACAGCAACGTTTATTCCCAGATTTTCATTAGAAACGTTTCTTTCTTTTCTTTGCGTTCGTTCTTTACGACCAATTTTAATCACTCTTTGTGATATGATTGATTTTTGCCAAGAACGTGTATACGTTGCACATTGGTTTGTAGGCCCCTAAACGCATAGACTTCTACACGTTTAGGACATGCATCCGATTTCAACCAAACCTCCTTAGTCGCCTCTTACGACATGCGTGCAGGTAACAGTGGTTCTATTCTTTACACCCAAATTTGGGACCCAGTAACCACTCTGACAGGAAACGTTTGTATTTGGTTTTTAATTTGTCACTCCTGTTGTTCGTTTGCTTGATAAAGGTCTTGTTGGTCGAAACGTTGCTGTATTTTGTCATTGATTTTGTAAAACTACTACAATACTTTGTGATTACGTGTTTTGCAAAACAAAGTCATAAGAGCGGTAGAAGTGTGGTGTTAATTTCGAGAACAATATAATCATTTACACAGATGGGTCAGTGATTTGACACATGTGAATCTCATGGGCTTTCACTGATCTAGTCAGAGAGGATGTTGTGAAGGAAAACTGGTGGTTTTGCAGTGACTACAAGCAGTATTACTATGGAAATCATGGCAGTAACTAAAGTGATGGTCTGGCTGAGTCACAGGATCTGTAAAAATGGGTGAGCAATGGATCAGGCTGATATTCTAAATTTCATAAGGGAGAGTTGTGATGGTGAATCTATAACCCTAACCAGATTGATAAGAATACCAAGTCAAATGTGGTGTAGCTAGACAAGAGCACTATACTGGTAGCCAAAGAGTAGTAAACCAACAAAGAACTGGTGTCGTTAGTTTTCCGCACGCCAAGAGCCATACTGAGATGGGAGCACTTATGGACTAAGTGGTTCGATGTGCAGTGATGATCTTCCAAAAACTAAAATTCAAGTCATATTCTGCTGCTACACTAAAGGGCCAGTCTTGGAAAGCTATTCTGGCCTGGTTACTCATTACTTGTGTGCCAGAATGATCACAAAGCTTGAAATTCTTGCTTGTTGATCAACCAATAAACTAAAGATTCACTTCAGGTTATCCATATCAGGTTAAGCCGGTCCTCGAGAGGGGCAAAGAATAGTAGCACTGACCAATTAGGCATGTCGATCGAGGCAACTGAGTTAGGAAGCTACTAGCATATAGAAAGCGTCAGAAATGGTATGCTGGCCTACATGTAGCGCATAACTGGAGTGTCAATTGCTATTAGACTCAGATCACATACTAAGAGTGGTTAACAAGTGGTCGATATGGAGCGTTCAAATGTTATCCATAAAACCCCTCAGATCGTAGTGCCATCTGGGTATCATATTTTCTGAAAGCTTCCTCATAGAGCTGACATGCACAATGAAAGCGTTCTAGCCAGTGGTTACCGAGCCCAAAGAATAGAACCACTGTTTGGCTGAAATCGGATGCACATGTCCTAAACGTGTAAAGTCTATGCATTTAGGGGCCTACCAAACCAATGTGCAACATATACACGTTCTTGCCAAAGATCAAACATATCACAGAGTGATTAAATTGGTCAAAGAACAACGCAAAGAAGAAGAAGAAAGAGTTATATGCATACTCCAATTCAATCCCAACAAGAAGTCTCCTGCTTGGATTGAAAGCTCGATCAAAACCAAATGTGAGTATTATCACTTTCAGTGGCTGGTAGCTACCGGTATCAGGAGGATGTGATCGTGTCCAACAACACACACATCAAATGACATCTACAATATAAATGACAAATAAATGCTCAATCATACCAATAAAAATGAGAACAAAAATAATATTTATGATTATTCAGAGCACTTTATTATAACTTAAACTGTTTCTAGTACTGGTGGTTCATATCCGTCTACTCTGTCCACCTTCTCACCACCTTCAGCAGATGTTGACTTGCCAGTGGTAGTTGTGGTTGTTCCACCCTCACCATGAAGTTCCATCAGTTTGCCAACTGGACAAAAAAAACAATGCTTATTAGTCAAGATACAATAAAAACATGCAGCCAAAATAGGCGTACATACAATTTATGACAATGTTTGTATGTATGACGGGATCTCTATGGAAAAGTGGCTATGCCTTTGTCTTGGAAGGTATAAACTATCGGAAGGCTTGAATCTGAATCAAGCTTTTCTGTTAAGTAAATATTTTCCAGATATCCCTAAGACTGTTGCCAGAGCTATGAAGTTTGTGCATTGCGCATCTCTTGGTTGGTGGTGTACCATTTTCCCGGTGAGGGACGGACGAGCATATGGGGAAACCGAACAAAGTCAATCCATATGTAGACAATTTTTTCTAATGATATTCAAGACAAACATAGAACACGGATATAATTATCTACGATTATCGGCCCATGATTATCACAGACTCCAATATACTTCAACGGATTGAATCTGGAAGTCTGCGTGTGGAATAGGTGGACAGCATTCTGAGATCACATCTCAAGAAAATGACTTGGATGTACACACCTGGACATGCTGGAGTGCAGGGTAATGAGTGCAGACTTTTGCAAACAATGCCTTGACTCAAACGGCGAAGTATGGACAGAGCCAATATCAATGCAGTACGCTCCCATTTATGTGATAGCGAGTCTCAGACACTGGAACGAAGCAGAATTGGGAGTTAAAGTTTGGACATGCCAGACAGTGTCGTCTTTGTGGTAGAGAGAATGTATATTAATCAAACTTCTCATAGGTACAGTGAGCAAATGGACTTTGAGATGGCTGCTGCAGTGGAGGACAGAGCACACATGGGAACGCCCAATGTGCCAAGACGACAATCGCATAACATAACATGGGAAATGGAATCCCTAAGGCAACTCTGCCCCAAACGTGTACTAACATTGTCAATCCTTTAGTGCCACCAGCCGCGTATGTGTGGTGGATGGATGAGAGTGCACAGAACTGTGTGTATGTGATGATACTATTATGGACAAACTATAACATGTCCAAAATAAATAGATACCATAGAGAAAATACCAACCTTTGTTCCAGTGGTGATACAATTTCCTAGTTTGTTTGGAAGAACTATCTATAATAGTCTAGTTGTTAGATACCACATTTTGTTTACATGATTTGTTACACTAGGGCAGGTCACCCACCATACTAAACATTCCCAAACCTAGTGACGTTGACAAGAGCAACAGCATTTTAATGTTATCTTCGAACGCTCCATATCTACCACTTGTTAACCACTCTTTATAATTTGTATGTGATCCAAGCCTAAGAGCGATTGTACGCTGTGCCAGTTATACACCTACAAGTAGATCAGCGCATCCAATTTCTGCAACGCTTTTATTTACTAGAGTAGCTTCCTAGACCCTACCCGGTCGCTTCTTACGATATGCCATGTAGATAGCAGTGTTACTATTCTTTGCTCGCCTTGTGAGCCCTGACAATACACAGGCGTCATTTTAATGTGAGCAAAACTTTACTAACCATCAAACTTGGGCTTCTTAAGAACCTTGACTTTGTGGATGAGGACATCATGTAATGGGTAGATGCCTTGACATGTCTTTTCAATGTCTTTGCCAATGCTGTCTGGGATGCTACATATATATAGAAGACAATATTATGTTAATGCAGTTTCACACACTTGTTCTTGTTAACATGTGATTATAATATCAGAATAACCTAGTGAGCAGGGAAGATCAACTGAACACTGCAACAAATGTGGGAATGTTTAAAGATTTCCTAGAGAATGTTTCTAATGAGTTTCTAATGGTCCAATGACGATCCAAACCAGATATCTAAATCAGTGTTTCCCAAACTGGGGTCCGAAGTTACAGGGGTCCTCAAGCGCTTGAAGAAATGTGATCTTTGACATTTCAAACAGAAAAATGAATGTTCAAAATATGTATAAAAACTGGTAAACTAGTTCCTGCTGAAACCAAAGGACCCGGACTAGACCGGATTCTAAATGTCTGACAGGACGAATGAAAAATCATTAAGTTTCCGCAGTCTGAGAACATTGTTTACTATTGTAACACAAAAATAATTCATTCCTGTCCATTTTCAAATTTAGAAACTTTTGGGGTCGGGCATCAAAATGTATTCAGGCGGGCGCGATGATGAAGAACCATGCAGTGGTGTCGATAACACGCCCTTCTAGTAACTACAGACAACGAAAATTTGTGGTTCATGGCCAATTGTCTTCAAAAATGATGTGCATTCAGTGTGCTGTTAGGCTAGTTTCCCTGATTCTTTACTTGGAGATTTTCTAAACTCAAGTACATCTGAAGTACGGTTCACCTGAATGGCAAGAGGAACTGATAAGTAAAGCAAGTCTTCATGCAAAAACCAGTAAGAGGTGACATTAGATGCCGTGACATTAGATGCCCTGACAACGTCCGACTTCATAGCAGTGAAAAAAAGTATATGCAGTACATTCAGACTAGAGTATATTTAGTCAGAGAATGACTTTCTGGTCAATCTCTACATCTGAGACTAGATGAGAAGAGACCAAACACTAATCAGATGAGAATATCTAATGAAATAAAGAATGACATATGGCTAATTGAGTAGGAGAAACAAAGGCTCAAATTGGAAGCATTTGTTTCCAGTCTTTCTTCAATTCAAATATCACTTTTTTTTTTAAATTCATGTGGAGATCACTCATGTAGTCCACTCAGCGTAATTCTTTCCACGCTGAGTTATTTCTCAATTTTAAAGTTAATTCAAGGAGGTAAAAATTTAATTTAAAAATCCTTAACTACTCGTCAATATATATATATATATTTGTGTGGCCTTTTTCGTCTTTACAGACGGTCAATTGGCAAGTGTTTTACTGTGACAACTTCTGAGTTTTCGCTTTTTTCTCTTGTCGTTCAGCTCATACATAAATCTCTTCTCAAAAGATTGCGCCCTTGTCATCAGCTAGTCCTTCCCATGTGCTGGGACCTATAGAAAAGTTTTTAATTGAGGCTTTGCAGACTCATATCTTCATATCTGAGCAGTGGTCTGCCCTGGTGCCTCTTCCCATCCAAAGTTCACAGAACAACATTTGTTTTGGCATGCGGAAGTTTCCATTCTCACATGCCCCAACCATCTTAGCCGTCTACTACTGAGCATGCCCATGATGGAAGGCAGATTGCACATTGCAGTACTTCAGAGTTGGTTATCTTGTCGTATCACCTGATGTTCATAATCTTGCGGAGACATTGAAGGTGAAAGACGTTAAATCTCTCGTGTCTTGAGTAGGCTGTCCATGTTTCTGAGCCATATAGTAAAGAACTAATTACACAGGCTCGATATATTTGAATCATATTATTATATAGTAAATTGAAGAAAACTGGACAACCCAATAGAATAACAAAGTTAAAAAGTAGTAGCAGTAAAACAGTAGAAGTAAAACTAGAAAAACTTCTTATATGTGAAGCAACTCTTTGGTGCAGTGTGCAGCGAATTGCGCTCAACAGACTTCAGCCGTGGCACAGTGTGCTTAAAAGAGTTAATAGATATAAGACTGTAAACAATTTCAACTTACAGTTTATTGACAACTTCTTTCATGTCATTGCTGGAGACCTCTCTGGCAACAATCTCTACCATCTTCTTGGATGGCTTTACCTAGATTCAAATATAATCAAACAATTGCTGAGTACAGTTTCCCTTAGAGACAATATTTCAGGCAAACGAAAGGAAGATTAAAATAGTGATCATATTTGTTGACTGAGTGACGAATCTCTTGGTATGTGCAGAATTGGTGGCTAGGCCTAAAGGCATCCCCAAGAGGTGCACCCAAATATGGGCAACCTGTCATATATCTTATATGCTGCTAACCCATTACTGTAGTTTTAAGTTTACTGCCCAAGGTCCAGAAACGGGTCCTCCGAATACTAATGACAACATGAAGGCATGCACAGGAAAGAAATTAGTCATGTTTCCAACATGTTGCAAGACAGTCAAAAAAATTTATCAAATAAAAATGATAGACTAGGGATAAAATACACCGGAAAGAGCATACTATATATTGCCCCTATATTGCAGAATGTCCTAAATCTATAAAACTTAAAACCTAAGATTTAATTGTTGCCAAGTACAAACATTTTTAGCATTGTATCAAAAGAGCAACTGGTTCAGAAACTCTAGTACCTCTGACATCGGAGAAGATACACCTGCGACGGGAACTCATAAAGAAAAGCAGGCCTTCACGCAACAATCAGAAGCGCCATACCAGACCATCTGAATTCATAGCAGGTGAACGCAAGAAGCAGCATCTCTAGTCATAAAGAACAGTCATACACAATTTTCACTGCTGGTCAGAAGACAGATCATACTAAACATCACTTTACAAGTTGAATAAATGACTCTGACAACCAAATTCATATAATAAACACATACACAAAGATTCAGATCATACCTGAGCATGTTGGGCATAGCATGTCTTTTTGACTTGATTGTTCCTCTTCTTTGTGAAGCCAATGACAAACACTCGCAGCAAATAGCCATCTGTTGTCTTCACATCAACATTAGCTTCAATCAGAGTCTGAAATTGAAAATTTATTCTCAAATAAAAATATATAAAAATAGAATGTCTTTTAGTTTGCTCTAGTATATCCCTTTATAAATTATGATTTTTAGTAATTTTCTACAGCAAAAGTAAACAACTTGATTTCATCCCATGTTGTATATTTGGGAATATGTGTTAGACCTGTATTTTTCTTTGACCAACGGTCCATGATGGCTAGTGATGTGGTCAAAATGACACCAGCAGTCTGTACTTCCCAATGTTTCTGTGGCACTCAATCTGTTTGGTTGGAAAGATGTAAACCACATCTACAAGTAGGCCAGCACATCCAATTTCTGAGATGCTTTTCATTTACTAGGGTAGCTTCACTAGGCCTCTACTGCAGTCACCTCTTACGACATAGCTTTAAGTTAGTGTTACTATTCTTTGCTCCCATTGCGGGCCACAGCACCACACGGACGTTATTAGCAAATAATTTGAGCATTATGTACTATCAATATCTCCATCGATAATCGCCTACTAAATCAAGTAAAAGATTTCACATACCTGGGGAGCATTTTTTCAGCAAATGGAAGAATAACTAATGAAATTCAACACAGATGCAACAAAGCAAATCAAATGATAGGGCAAATGGCGCCAATTTTAAGATGCAAACACGTCACCATGAACACAAAAAGAGCAATGTTCAACAAATATTTCTCCACATTATGTTACCAGTGCCAAACCTGACGCTGACAACAAACGATAGAAGAAAACTAGTCACAACAGAGATGAAGTGTCTACGCAGAATGCTGGGTGTAACAAGAAGAGACCGGTTGAGAAATGAAGACATCAGGAAAAAGTGGGTACAACATCAGTACTAGACTTCATCAAGAAACAACAAATTAAATGGTTCGCCACGTAAGCAGATTACCACCAGACAGTGCACCCCAAAGAGCAATGCTGCTCCGATACAATGGGTACAAAGCAAAAGGCCGGCCACGCAAAAGATGGACCTCAGAGATAACAGAGGCGACGAAAGAGACTATCTACGAAGAGCATACTAGGGCCCGTTTAGAAATCTCTTCCTGACCTGACGCTGTGAGGCATACAGGATTCAAAATAAGAAGAAACTATTTTTTAGAGGAGGTAAATATGGTAGTGCTTACCTGCCACTTCTTGACCATAGAACACAGCTTGTCTCTGGTAAGGGACATACCATGAAAGTTGGTCAATACATTACGGCCTTGAACTTCTTCAGCAATCAGTTTGAATTTTCTGAAGGTAACTTCATCATTTTGAAGGTCAGCAAGACTGACTTCAAAGACACGACCCTTGAGGTTATCACTGGCAATTTCTGTTGGGAATAAAATAGATCACATATTAAAGCTTCATATTAAATGCTAACATTATTTAATATACTATACCATAACCCTTTCGACGCTACATACTTTCTGAAGGCTGAGCTAAAAATAGCTACTCCTTGTTTCTATGTCACAAGTGTGAATGTACGTCTATAGCAGCGACAGTTAGCAATGTATAGCGTGTTAAAACGTCTTTAGCCCACAGAGGAGAGATAACAAGACATGTTAATGCATTTTTAGCAGTGAATGGGAAAAACGTATATGTATGTCCTTAGCAGCTAAAGGGTTAATGATAATATGATACCTTAATAACATCTAACAATAATGCTTTATTTATCGTTCAAATCTACATACAACACAGTGTTGAAGAGCATAGTGCTATAGAAAATTACTCAGAATGTACTAGAAATACATACTGATGTTCCCCCCAAAGAAATCTGCAGGGTGGGATGATTGTAGGGCATGTTGCCATGCTACCTGCCTTCCCAACAAATCGATGTTGGTATCCTAATGTTGACTGCTACCATTGCCAGAGTCATTAACATGGAAGTCAGAGAGCAAACAAAGCAGACAACTAGATTCAACCAGTACAGCATGATGGTTAGACTGAAAATCCTTTAGCAAATCCTTGGAATAAGATAAGGGTTCAAGAAAGAGTTGTCCAAACAAAAGTGAAACGGACTTTGCTGAGACAAGAAATATTGGACTTCTTCCTTGCGTTCGTTCTTTACGACCAATTTTAATCACTCTTTGTGATGTTTGATCTTTGCTAAGAACGTGTATACATTGCACATTGGTTTGGCAGGCCCTTAAACGCATAGACTTCTATATGTTTAGGACACATGCATCTGATTTCAGCCAAACCTCCTTGGTCGCCTCTTACGACGTGCGTGGCAGGTAACAGTGGTTCTATTCTGTACACTCCAAATTTGGGCCCCGGTAACCACTTGGGCGAAATATTGGACTAATTCCATGGACGAGATTGAGCAAGTTGCTCAGCACAGAGCGGTATGGAGAAATTACTTGCAAGCGCTATCTAACGGATAACAGTATGAGAGGAATATGTATATATACTATGAAGTATAATATATATCAATAATATTAGTAAGTGTAATATACAGAAACATTTGATGAGCATAAAGTAAGAAAGCTTACTGGTTCCTTGAGATCGTGTGACAAGGGTTTTTCCAACCTGTCTGACCAAAAACATCGATGGGGCCTTCACATCGTACCATTCTTTCTTTGAAAATGGGTCCACTCTGCAAAAGTTAATATAATATTTAAATATAATTGTTAAATCTGCATATCAGCAAAGGTATAATTAGCACAAACATGTCATTCATCAGAAAATGTTTAACGTTGTTAGGTCTGAAGTGAGACAAGCGGCATTGATCACCGCTGTTAATCACGTCAAACAAATCTGTAAAATAGCTAACACTAACACGAGTGAAGAAGATAGCTTTGAGGAACTCCTAAATTAATTGCTTTTTACCGACAATCAGGCAATCTTATCATCCAACAGAACACCAACATAGTAATAGACTTCGTTAACGATCAATACAACATGAAAATAGACAACACTGAAGTAATACAAAACAACATTCCATAGAAAGGAAAGCAACACCATTATTGATTATTTATAATCAGCCAAACATCAAACAAAACAAGTTAAATACTATTTGGTACACCATTTTTTCAAGCCAATGAATGAAAGAATATATAACGAAATCCATCCAACATAGATGCAATAAAGCAAATCATAAGACAAATGGCACCAAGTTTGAAATGCAAGCATGTCGGGATGTCGCCATGAGCATTGTATAATTATCTTCTTTGCATTCGTTCTTTACGATCAATTTTAATCAGTTTGTGACGTTTGATCTTTGCCAAGAACGTGTATATGTTGCACATTGGTTTGGTAGGCCCTAAACGCATAAGACTGCTCCCGCTTAGGACATGTGCATCGATTTCAGCCAAACCTCCTTAGTCGCCTCTACACATGCGTGGCATTTATACATGACAAACATGAGTGTATAATTATAACTCTCTCTTGCATCCGTATAATTATAATACAATCTTTCTCCCGACATGCTATCAGTGCCAAACATGCGCTGACACCAAACGACAGAAGAAAACTAGTCACTGTATTCAGAATGCTGAGGGTATCAAGAAGAGACTCAGAAATGAAGACCTCAGAAAAAAGTGAACAGTTCTGAACATCAAGAAACAAAAATTACGTCAACAGTGTTTTTACACAGCATCCTACACAAAAACACAGGTCCAGGAATACACAGCCTAAGAAAGAGGTCTTCCACACTGACAAACACACAGGTGTGAGGTGGAACTTCGGAACAGAAATAATAACACACACTTCACTGTCACTACACAGGCAGTGTAAAGAGAACATTTACAAATTGCACACAAGAGCATGTTCTATATAAATCTCTTCTTATCTAGACTGTATGCAAAACAGGATTTTGAAAAAATAAAATACTTAAAATAGGCATGTCACAAATGAAATTGTTACTATTAGATTAGTCAACTACGACTTTTCCTTGCAAACTATAACAACTGCTTATATCAGAAATTCAAGATAACATCTCCCGTATTCAAAATGTAATATGTTCTTAATACAGTGTCACTGCTTGTTCTACATGCAACAATAAACACACCACTGACACAAATGAGGACTAAAACATGGTCATTTATCAGCGGTCATTCTGTATTCAGTCAAGACTGATTGATGGCATACAAGATACGAAATACAACATACTATTTTATATCCGCGATAATCAAAGTTAAAAAGCATAGTTGGGGCACTAAAACATAATAATTGCTACGTAAGTTCATATTACAATTGAATAACAACACAATAAGTAACTTACACCTTCTTTTTGGCACCCTTCTTTCCTCCTTTAGTTAGTCTCTTATTTTTACCGACAGCCATGTTTACTGTCTCATGAGAAAAAGGATATGGAAATTCGTTTGTTTGCGAATTATGGGATGCGGTATTTCTAAAAACACGAAATAAGCAACACTTTAGATATTAAACTCAGAAACGAAACGAAATTGAAGATTACTTTTTAAAGAATAAAACACTTCGCTTCCCGACGATTTGTAGAAGTTAAAGTGTATTTTGTAAGCACACAGTACACAAAACAAACGTGCTCCAAATTGTCTGAACTAATTTAGAGTGCATATGCATAACTAAAAAATAAAAATGTCTGTCAGCGTGAAAGCTTGAAAATATTCACGGAACTTTTGAACATAACCAGGCACCATAGAATGCATAGATGCAGTACGACAGAAACTGAAACACGTAAAAACAATGTCCTGTAGTTTCACAATAACAATACACGCGGAGGGTTTTGACAAATATGTCTCTTTATCAAGTAGATGATACACCAGAAGGGAAGAAATTCACAAAGGACTCAGTTTGAATATTAAGAACGCCCGTGAGGTCTACGGAGCTAAGACAAGTACAGCCATTTAAATACCTTGGAGCCCTGGTAACATCGGATGACAGATGCAATTCTTAAATAAAGAGCAGAATAGGGCAGGCCAAAGCAGCGTTCCAGAAAATTAGAAGTATTATATGCAACAAGTCATTGTTATTTGAGATCGAAATGAGAGTTATACAGTGCTAGATAGAACCAATACTTATGTATGGCAGTTAATCATGGACAATGAACAAACAATCAATACGATCATTGGAAGCCACAGAGATGTGGTTTTACAGAAGAATGTTGAAAATTCCATGGACTGCAAAGAAAACAAATGTGGAGGTTTTAAATCAGGCCTGCACACAAAGAAACCTTATCAAAAGAATAAGAATCCGACAATCAAGGTTCTTTGGGCACATAATGCGAAGAAGATTTAGAACATTTGGTGACTACAGGTAAAATTCAGGGAAGGAGAGACCGTGGAAGACAAAGGGAGAAGATGTTGGATGGCCTGACATCATGGTTCGACAAAATATCGACGTCAGAACTGATTACATGCACCTAGCAAAGAGAGTTGTGGAGAGACATGATCGCCTACGCCGGCAGGCACGGCACTTGATTGAGATAGAACCAATACTGATATATGGAAGCGAGTCATGGACAATAAACACACAGTTTTAAAAAACTCTGAGGACCATGGAGATGAGGTTTTACAGAAGAATGAGGAGAATCCCGTGGACTACTAAAATGACTAATGTTGAGGTGTTGAATGAGGTCAAGACACAGAAAGCTTATCATCAATATAAGAAAGAGGTAGTCATCATTTTTCCGGCATGTGATGAGAAAGAGGTTTTAGAACACATTTTAACAACTGGTAAAATCGAGGGAAACGAGACAGATGAAACAGAAAGAAACTTTGAATAGCCTGACTTCATGGCACGGAAGAGCGCCAACGTTTGAAATGATAGCAAACACCTGAGACATAGATTTGCGGAGATCCAAGATTGCCTACACCAACCGACAAGGGACCTGATGATGATGTTATGTCTGCCGTTTAAGAAGTGAATTTCTTCCCTTCTTGTGTATCATTTTCTTGATAAGTCCCATCTTTGTATCATTTTATTGATAAGGCCTATCTTGTGTATCATTTTTTTTGATAATGCCTATCTTGTGTATCATTTTATTGATAATGCCTATCTTGTGTATCATTTTCTTGATAATGCCTATCTTGTGTATCATTTTCTTGATAATGCCTATCTTGTGTATCATTTTCTTGATAATGCCTATCTTGTGTATCATTTTATTGATAATGCATATCTTGTGTATCATTTTATTGATAATGCCTATCTTGTGTATCATTTTCTTGATAATGCATATCTTGTGTATCATTTTATTGATAATGTCTATCTTGTGTATCATTTTCTTGATAATGCCTATCTTGTGTATCATTTTCTTGATAAAGCCTATCTTGTGTATCATTTTATTGATAATGCCTATCTTGTGTATCATTTTATTGATAAGGCCTATCTTGTGTATCATTTTCTTGATAATGCCTATCTTGTGTATCATTTTATTGATAATGCCTATCTTGTGTATCATTTTTTGATAAGCCTATCTGGTGTATCATTTTCTTGATAAGGCCTATCTTGTGTATCATTTTATTGATAAGGCCTATCTTGTGTATCATTTTCTTGATAAGGCCTATCTTGTGTATCATTTTCTTGATAATGCCTATCTTGTGTATCATTTTATTGATAATGCCTATCGGTCAAAATGTCGCTGTGTATTATTATTGTTTTTGTACTTTTTAAAACTGCAGTAGGTCTAATTTGTTTTTTACTTGTTTCGTCATTGCCACATGGATTAACTGCAGTCTTCCCTTATATCAATAATGCGACAGAAACTAGACATCAACCCGAGTAGAGCAGTTATAACTTAAACAGGTAAAACATCCGATGGTAAGACTTCACAGCGTATGTCAAAAGTCCATAGTAGAAGAGGGCACTGGGAGAGATGTTGTGCGACAGCTTCTTGTGAATAGTCACACAGTTGACATTGTGAGGCAGTTGAGTATCTACATCTTGATAAAGTATCTTGATAAAGACAATTTGGTCGAAACGTTTCTGTGTATTGTCATTGTTTTTATAAATCTCTAGTACTTTGAAAAAAGCGATTGTACGTTGTGCAAGTTATGCGCCTACAAGTTTTCCAGCACATCCGATTTCTGCGCTGCTTTTTATTTCCAGGGCAGCATCCTAGTGTTTACATTAGCCGCCTCTTACGACATGTATTGTAGGTTCCAGTGGTACTATTCTTTGTTTCCCTTGCTGGCCCTGTCACCACACGTGCGAGCTCTGTTGACAACATCAACTGTACGAAAGAAAATTGGGTACTTTTGTACAATCCACAACCAACTCTAGATAAGTTGGCTCTGTCGCAAACCAACTCTAGATAACTCTGACAGACAACTGACTGAGAATCCTGACCTAGACCAGAGATGGAGCAATGGAAAATATAGATGTTTGATAGAACACTGCAAGCTTTTTTTTTCAATTTTACTCAATTATGTGAGTCTATGGTTATTTATTGGTGAAAAATATTAATAATATTGATATTCCTTATTGTTAAACTTAACTTGTTGGATAATATAACTTCGATTTAGCATGTTGTGTTGATTTTAAAATGAATTCGTCTATATACCATAGATTCCCAAACTTTTTTTGAACACCGCCCACTTTGCACAACATAAACTTTGTAACGCCCCTTTCCACATTATAACAGTTTGCCAACGCCCCTCCCACATATATACATGCTCTATTTTCTCTTTGACATAGAAAATTGATATATATTTCTGTAATAGATGGTCAATTTTCAAATGATTATATGCAGGTAATAGAAAATGGATGAAAAAATGGATCGTGTAAGACGGGCATAAGATGAAATAAAATGCAGAATTCAAATTTAAAATGATCATTCAATCGCAGAATCACGAAAATAATTTATTTAAAAATATTTATTATTAATTTCTTCTTTAGGAACACGACCCTCCTCCTTCTTTTTCTTTGCGTTCGTTCTTTACGACCAATTTTAATCACTCTTTGTGATATGTTTGATCTTTGCCAGAACATGTATACGTTGCATATTGGTTTGGTAGGCCTCTAAACACATAGACTTCTACACGTTTAGGACATGCGCATCCGATTTCAGCCCAACCTCCTGAGTCGCCTCTTACGACATGCGTGACAGGTAACAGTGGTTCTATTTTTTACACCCCAAAAATGGGCCCCGGTAACCACTCGAGCGCTACCGACCTAATCGCTTGAACACCCCCAATTCCTCTGAACCCACCATCGCCCCCTAGAACGCTTCAGCGCCCACTCGGGGCAGTACGCCCACTTTAGAAAACGCTGATATACACCAATACTGGTCTGAGTCACGAGATGCGTACGTACAGGGGAACATGGTTCAAAGGTCATGAAAGTCGTGTTTTTTGTGTGTTATTGTTTTAACAAAAGAGGTCTTTTGTTTGAATTGGGAGCCCTTAAAAGGACTGTATGAGGACTGTGAGGATTGCGTTAATAAAACGTAGGTCCCATGTTTGAAGAGGAAGTGAGGTGAGATCAAGTAGTACTATCGGAGACGGAAACAAAACGTAGATCCCATGTTTGAAGAAGAAGTGTAGGTGAGATCAAGTAGTACTATCGGAGACGGATAATAAAACATAGATCCCATGTTTGAAGAAGTGTAGAGTGAATCAGTAGTACTATCGGAGACGGACAATAAAACGTAGATCCCATGTTTGAAGAGGAAGTGTAGGTGAGATCAAGTAGTACTATCGGAGACGGATAATAAAACGTAGATCCCATGTTTGAAGAGGAAGTGTAGGTGAGATCAAGTAGTACTATCGCCTATCGGAGACGGATAATAAAACATAGATCCCATGTTTGAAGAAGAAGTGTAGGTGAGATCAAGTAGTACTATCGGAGACGGACAATAAACATGATCCCATGTTTGAAGAGGAAGTGTAGGTGAGATCAAGTAGTACTATCGCCTATCGGAGACGGACAATAAAACGTAGATCCCATGTTTGAAGAGGAAGTGTAGGTGAGATCAAGTAGTACTATCGGAGACGGACAATAAAACGTAGATCCCATGTTTGAAGAAGAAGTGTAGGTGAGATCAAGTAGTACTATCGGAGACGGACAATAAAACGTAGATCCCATGTTTGAAGAGGAAGTGTAGGTGAGATCAAGTAGTACTATCGGAACGGATAATAAAACTAGTCCCATGTTTGAAGAGGAAGTGTAGGTGAGATCAAGTAGTACTATCGGAGACGGATAATAAAACGTAGATCCCATGTTTGAAGAAGAAGTGTAGGTGAGATCAAGTAGTACTATCGGAGACGGACAATAAAACGTAGATCCCATGTTTGAAGAGGAAGTGTAGGTGAGATCAAGTAGTACTATCAGAGACGGATAATAAAACGTAGGTCCCATGTTTGAAGAGAAAGTGTAGGTGAGATCAAGTAGTACTATCGGAGACGGACAATAAAACGTAGATCCCATGTTTGAAGAGGAAGTGTAGGTGAGATCAAGTAGTACTATCGGAGACGGACAATAAAACGTAGGTCCCATGTTTGAAGAGAAAGTGTAGGTGAGATCAAGTAGTACTATCGGAGACGGACAATAAAACGTAGGTCCCATGTTTGAAGAAGAAGTGTAGGTGAGATCAAGTAGTACTATCGGAGACGGACAATAAAACGTAGATCCCATGTTTGAAGAGGAAGTGTAGGTGAGATCAAGTAGTACTATCGGAGACGGATAATAAAACGTAGGTCCCATGTTTGAAGAGAAAGTGTAGGTGAGATCAAGTAGTACTATCGGAGACGGACAATAAAACGTAGATCCATGTTTGAAGAGAATGTAGGTGAGATCAAGTAGTACTATCAGAGACAGACAATAAACGTAGATCCCATGTTTGAAGAGGAAGTGTAGGTGAGATCAAGTAGTACTATCGGAGACGGATAATAAAACGTAGATCCCATGTTTGAAGGGGAAGTGTAGGTGAGACCCGTAGTACTATCGAGACGGACAATAAAACGTAGATCCCATGTTTGAAGAAGAAGTGTAGGTGAGATCAAGTAGTACTATCGGAGACGGATAATAAAACGTAGGTCCCATGTTTGAAGGGGAAGTGTAGTGAGATCAAGTAGTACTATCGGAGACGGAAAATAAAACGTAGATCCCATGTTTGAAGAGGAAGTGTAGGTGAGATCAAGTAGTACTATCGGAGACGGACAATAAAACGTAGATCCCATGTTTGAAGAGAAAGTGTAGGTGAGATCAAGTAGTACTATCGGAGACGGATAATAAAACGTAGGTCCCATGTTTGAAGAGGAAGTGTAGGTGAGATCAAGTAGTACTATCGGAGACGGATAATAAAACGTAGATCCCATGTTTGAAGAGGAAGTGTGGTGAGTCAAGTAAACTATCGGAGACGGAAATAAAACGAGGTCCCATGTTTGAAGAAAGTGTGAGATCAAGTAGTACTATCGGAGACGGAAATAAAACGGGGGCCCCATGTTTGAAAAAGGGGGAGTGTCTTTTGTTTATCATGTGCAAGTTGGCAACCTGGTCAGTCCACCACTGACACCAACTCCCAGAAGGTGTAAGCATCCGTGTGATGATGTGGCCTGCAAGGGAAGTAAAGAATAGTACCACTGCCACCTACAACGTATGTCTTAAGCGGCGACTGAGGTACGGGCCTAGTGAAGCTGCCCAGTAAATAAAAATCATAGTAGAAATCGGATGCACTGACCTACTTGTAGACGCATAACTGGCACAATGTACAGTCGCTCTTAGGCTAAAATCACATACAAATTACAAAGAGTGGTTGACAAGTGATCGATGTGGAGCGTTTGGAAGAAGGTGTAATAGCAGTTAATCTCTGTCCCCCATACTCCTACTGAAGCCATGAAGGAGCAGAAACAATTAGCATAGTTGCCTAAATTAACATAGTTGCCTAAATTAACATAGTTTCCTGAATTAGCATAGTTGCATGAATTAGCATAGTTTCCTGAATTAGTATAGCTGCATGAATTAGTATAGTTTCATAAATTAGCATAGTTTCCTGAATTAGTATAGTTTCATGAATTAGCATAATTTCCTGAATTAGCATAGTTGCATGAATTAGCATAGTTGAATGAATTAACATAATTGCTGTTTCTTGTTTTTGTACTTTGTAAAACTACATCCAAGATGAGCGTCTGGCCTATCGGACTAGGTCAACATTTCCCAAAGTGAGCGGTACCGCCCTCCGGTGGGTGATGAAGGTTCTAGGGGGCGATAGTGGGTTCAGGAGAATGAGGGGGTGTTCATGAGATTGGGGTCGGTGGCTCCTTAAAGAAGAAATTAAAAACAATATTTTTGAAATAAATTATTTTCGTGATTTTGCGATTTAATAATCATTTAAAATTTGAATTCTGCATTTTAATTCATCTTATGCCCATCTTACACGATCCATTTTTCATCACTTTTCATGCATATAATCATTTGAAAATTGATCATGTATGACAGAAATATATATCAATTTATTTTCTATGTCAAAGTGAAAATAGAGCATGTATATATATGTGGGAGGGGGCGTTGACAAACTGTTATAATGTGGAGGGGGGCGTTACAAAGTTTATGGTGTGCAAAGTGGTCGGTGGGGGCGCTACAAAGTTTATGGTGTGCAAAGTGGTCGGTGGGGGCCACAAAGTTTATGGTGTGCAAAGTGGTCGGTGGGGGCGCTACAAAGTTTATGGTGTGCAAAGTGGGCGGTGGGCCGAAAAGTTTGGGAATCTATGGTCTAGGTATGGGGCTCCTGTTCGAGAGAGCCGGGTTGATCCCCGTAAGGTCAATTCATTTTTAAATGTCGTGGGGATAAAAGAAAATCCTAACCGAACAGTTTAGCGGTGACTGTACCCAGCCATGCGGCCATTAAATTCATCAGCTCATTCTCTCCCCGCCCTAAGCCGCTCTAAAATACGGTAACACAGGAAGTAGATATTACATTTTTGGCGTTTTTTTTCTGCATAATTGTCTGCAAGGCACCGGGGATAGTAAATGACTTTTAAACAAAGATGAACGGGAAATGTCAACAAAAAGGGACACAAAGAATTCAGATTCATATTTCATATGAAGTGAAGCTGAGATAAAACTTAAGTTGTTGATAAGAGAATATATCAGACGGACTAGGAGACAAACTACAACAGAGATGTAAGTATAAAATGTTGTCGTTCTTGGTTTTGCATAAGGGGATCTCTGCTTCTGCGATCGTGTGGGTATTTCTACAGTTAGGCTCTCTTTATTGGAAGGTGGGGTGGGAAGGATGTTTAAGAAGGTGTGTGGGGAAGGATGAAGGAAGGGGGATATTTTGTATTGAAAGGGTTTTTTTATAGTTCGAGTTTTCCTATTGGAGGGTCTGATGAGAGGGGTCGGGTGAGAGGTGGCTGGTGAGAAGGGTCGGGTGAGAGGGGTCTGTAAAAGAGGCTGATGAGAGGAGCTGGTGGTGAGAGGTGAGCTGGTGAGAAGTGAGCGGGGTAAGAGGGGGCTATTAAGAGGAGGCTGGTGAGAGGGGTTGATGAGAGGGAGCTGTGAGCGAGGGATGTTGAAAGGTGGCTGGTGAGGGAGCTGGAGATATGGAGTTTACGAGATTGGGCTGTTGAGATGTGGCCGATGAGAGGAGGCTGGTAAGAGGTGGCTGGAGTGGGGCTGATGAGGGGGGGCTCTGAGATAGTTGGTGAGGGGGGGTTGTGAGAGGGAGGCTAGGTATTAGGGTAGGGGCGGTGCTATGTAGTATCTGTTGTTTATCTGAGGAAGGCAAAAACCTCAAAAAAATGTCTCAAAAATGTTTGAACATAGACACCACATGCTGGGAACCCCTTTTTGCAAGATTGCCAAAATGTGACTCTGTATCAACACAAGAGGAACTCTCATAGCTGAGAATCGTTGTAATCTTCTGCGCAGAGAAAGGGAGCTGCACGAAAAGACATAACACACAAAAACCCACACATGTCTAACCTGACCTATGGTAGGAGATTGTGTTGCAGGTTTGGGACTCTACAGTCACCTCCTCACACACCCAGAGAGGGTAGCGTACAAGTCTGAGACTGTTGTCATCATCGCTTGCTATGGACGGCTGTTATATTTACACTTACACACATTTACATACACTTACATCTACATATTGACATAAACATAGATAACATTACACATTACACATTACACATTAATTACATCAAAATGAAGTAACAAAAATACAAGGACATTTTTGTTAAATTTTATATTCAAAAAGAATTTATTTTATTTAGTTTTAATATTTAGTGTCACTTATCTTCTTCTTCTTCTGTGTTCGTCTGCAATGAATTCAGGCGTAGTCATGCTTCTGCTGTTGCGCTTCTGACTCATTTTGCGTGAAAGCCTGCTTCCCCGTTTTTTTGGGTTTTCCCTCGCCACACAGGCTCCGACTTCAGAGGCCACTTTCTTTTTCCTCTTTCTCTCCCCCCTCAGTTTCTCTCTGCTTTCTTCCCTCTCTCTCATCTATCTTCTCTTTCTTCCCTTCTTTCTCTCTTTCTCTCTCTTTTCTTTCTCTCTCCCCTCTGTTCTCTCTCTCTGCTCTCTCTCTGTTTCTCTCTTCTTTCTTCCTCTCTCATATATCTTTCTTTTTCTCCCCCTCTCTCTCTTTCTCTCCCTCTCTTCTCTCTCTTTCTATTTTCTATTTCTCTCTTTCCCTCCTTTTCTTCTCTTTTTTTTCCTCGATTTTTTTCCCTCACTCCTTTTATCTCTTTATCTCTCTCCTACTCTCCCTACTCTCCCTACTCTCCCTACCTCTCTCCCTCTCCTCTCCCTACTCTCTCCCTACTCTCTCCCTACTCTCTCCCTACCTCTCCTACCTCCTACTCTCTACCTCTCCTACCTCCCCCTCTCCCTACTCTCTCCCTCTCTCTCTCCCTACTCTCTCCCTACTCTCTCCCTACTCTTCCCTACTCTCCCCTACTCTCTCCATACTTCTCCATATTTCTCCCTACTTCCATACTCTCTCTCCTACTCTCTCCATACTCTCTCTCCTACTCTCTCCATACTCTCTCCCTACTTTCCCCTACTCTCTCTCTTCCTACTCTCCCCCTATCTCTCCATACTCTCCCCCTACTCTCTCCCTACCTCCCCTCCTACTCTCTCCCTACTCTCCCTACTCTCTCCTACTCTCCCCCTACCCCGCCCTACTCTCCCCCTACTCTCTCCATACTTCTCCCTACTTCCCTACTTCTCCCTACTCTCTCCTACTTCTCCCTACCTCCCCCTCTCTCTCTCCCTACTCTCTCCTACTTTCTCCCTACTTCCCCCTACTTCTCCTACTCTCTCCCTACTCTCTCTACTCTCTCCCTATTTCCCCCTCTCTCTCTATTTCCCTCCTCTCTCCCTACCTCCCTACTCTCCCCCTACTCCCCCCCTACTCTCCCCTCTTCTCCATACTCTCTCCATACTCTCTCCCTACTCTCCCATACTCTCTCTCCCTACTCTCTCCATACCTCTCTCCCCCTACCTCTCCATACCTCTCCTACTCTCCCTACTCTCTCTCTTCCTACTCTCTCCCTCCCTTCCATACCTCTCCCTACTCTCTCCCTACCTCTCCCTACTCTCTCCTACTCTCCCCCTACTCTCTCCCTACCTCCCCCTACTCTCGCCCTACTCTCCCCCTACTCTCTCCATACTCTCTCTCCCCTACTCTCTCCTACTCTCCCCCTACTCTCTCCCTACTCTCTCCCTACCTCCCCCCTCTCTCTCTCCTACTTTTCCCCCTACTCTCTCCTACCTCTCCTACTCTCTCCCACTCTCTCTACCTCCCTACTCTCTCCCTCCTCTCCCTACCTCTCCCTACTTTCTCCTACTCTCTCCATACTCTCTCTTTTCCTACCTCTCCCTACTCTCTCCATACTCTCTCCCTACTCTCTCCCTACCCTCTCCCTACTCTCTCCCTACTCTCTCCCTACTTTTCCCTACTCTCTCCTACTCTCGCCCCTTACTCTCCCCTTTTATTTCTTCCATACTCTTCTCCCTACTCTCTCCTACTCTCTCCCTACTCTCTCCCTACTCTCCCACCTCTCTCCTCTCTCTCTCCCTACTCTCTCCCTACTCTCTCCTACTCTCTCCCTACTCTCCCCTACTCTCTCTACTCTCCCCCTACTCTCTCCTCTCTCTCCCTACTTCTCCCTACTTCTCCTACTTTCTCCCTATTTCTCCCCCTACTCTCCCCATACTCTCTCCATACTTCCCTATTTCTCCATCTTCTCTCCCTACTCTCTCCATACTTCTCTCCCTCTCTCCCCCTATTTCTCTCCCTACTCTCTCCATCTCTCTCCCCCTACTCTCTCCCTACTCTCTCCCTACTTTCCCTACTCTCCCCCCTCCTCTCCCTACTCTCTCCCTCTCTCTCTCCCTCTCTCCCTACTCTCCCCTACTCTCTCCTACTCTCTCCCTACTCTCTCCCTCTCTCTCTCCCTACTCTCTCCATACTCTCCCTACTCTCTCCATACTCTCTCTCCCTACTCTCTCCATACTTTCTCCCTACTCTCTCACTCTCCCCCTACTCTCTCCCCTACTCTCTCCCCTACTCTCTCCTCTCTCTCTCTCCCTACTCTCTCCCTACTCTCTCCCTACTTCTCTCTACTCTCTCCATACTCTCTCCTACCTCTCCATACTTCCCTCCACTCTCTCCATACCTCTCTCTCCCTACCTCTCCATCCCTCTCCCTACTCTCTCCCTACTCTCCCCCTACTCTCTCCCTCTCTCTCTCTCCCTACTCTCCCCCTCCCTCTCCCTACTCTCTCCCTACTCTCTCCATAATCTCTCTCTCCTACTCTCCTCTCCTACTCTCTCCTACTCTCTCTCCCTACTCTCTCCCTACTCTCTCCATACTTTCCTCCCTACTCTCTCCCTACTTCTCCATATTTCCTCCCTCTCTCCCTATTTCTCCCTACTCTCTCCCTACTCTCTCCATACCTCTCTCTCCTACTCTCTCCTACTCTCTCCCTACTCTCTCCCTACTCTCTCCCTACTCTCTCCCTACCTCTCCCTCTCTCTCTCCCTCTCTCTCCCTACTCTCTCCCTACTCTCCCTACTCCTCTCTCTCCCACTCTCTCCCTCCTCTCTCCCTCTCTTCTCTCCCTACTCTCTCCCTACTCTCTCCTCTCTCTCTCTACTCTCTTTACTCTCTCCTACTTCTCCCTACTCTCTCCCTACTCTCTCTCCTACTCTCTCCTACTTTCTCTATCTCTCATTGAATCAATGTATCATTAAAACAAAACCATGAAAAAAACAAACAGATGAAACAAAGTGAAACGAAATAAAAATTCAATTATCAACATTTCACATCAAACTTCTTATGTGCATCTATGTGTCGTCTTACATTTACGCTCCCAATGGAGCACAGTCTGTCGTAAACTTCTATGTGCATCTATTGTGTCGTCTTCACATTTACGCTCCCAATGGAGCACAGGTCTTCAGTAAACTTTTTTTATGTGCATCTATTGTGTTCTCTTACATTTACGTCCCAATGGAGCACAGGTCTTCAGTAAACTTCTATGGCATCATTGTGTCGTCTTCACATGTACGCTCCCAATGGAGCACAGGTCTTCAGTAAACTTCTTATGTGCATCTATTGTGTCGTCTTCACATTTACGCTCCCAATGGAGCACAGGTCTTCAGTAAACTTCTTATGTGCATCTATTGTGTCGTCTTCACATTTACGCTCCCAATGGAGCACAGGTCTTCAGTAAACTTCTTATGTGCATCTATTGTGTCGTCTTCACATTTAAGCTCCCAATGGAGCACAGGTCTTCAGTAAACTTCTTATGTGCATCTATTGTGTCGTCTTCACATTTACGTCCCAATGGAGCACAGGTCTTCAGTAAACTCATGTCATCTCATTGTGTCGATCTCACATTTAAGCTCCCAATGGAGCACAGGTCTTCAGTAAACTTCTTATGTGCATCTATTGTGTCGTCTTCACATTTAAGCTCCCAATGGAGCACAGGTCTTCAGTAACTTCTTATGTGCATCTATTGTGTCGTCACATTTACGCTCCCAATGGAGACAGGTCTTCAGTAACTTCTTATGTGCATCTATTGTGTCGCTTCACTTTAAGCTCCCAATGGAGCACAGGTCTTCAGTAAACTTCTTATGTGCATCTATTGTGTCGTCTTCACATTTAAGCTCCCAATGGAGCACAGGTCTTCAGTAAACTTCTTATGTGCATCTATTGTGTCGTCTTCACATTTAAGCTCCCAATGGAGCACAGGTCTTCAGTAAACTTCTTATGCATCTATTGTGCGTCTTTACATTTAAGCTCCCAATGGAGCACAGGTCTTCAGTAAACTTCTTATGTGCATCTATTGTGTCGTCTTCACATTTAAGCTCCCAATGGAGCACAGGTCTTCAGTAAACTTCTTATGTGCATCTATTGTGTCGTCTTCACATTTAAGCTCCCAATGGAGCACAGGTCTTCAGTAAACTTCTTATGTGCATCTATTGTGTCGTCTTCACATTTAAGCTCCCAATGGAGCACAGGTCTTCAGTAAACTTCTTATGTGCATCTATTGTGTCGTCTTCACATTTAAGCTCCCAATGGAGCACAGGTCTTCAGTAAACTTCTTCCATTCCCTCTCTAACTTGTATCACTACCAGTTCTTTTCCCCTGTCTTGCATATCCTTTTAATATCAGTCTCCATCTCTCTTATCCAGGTCATTTCTAGGTCTTCCTCTACTCCCTTTCCCTGCTGGTCCCAAAACAATTTCTCTCTTGCAATGCTTTCAGTTGAGTCTTCTCAATGTGTGTCCTATTCATCGCAACGTTTCTTTCTTAGCTCTATTCCCACTGGTATCTGCTAGCTCTATTCCCACTGGTATCTGCTTAGCTCTATTCCCCACTGGTATCTGCTTAGCTCTATTCCCCACTGGTATCTGCTTAGCTCTATTCCCCACTGGTATCTTCTTAGCTCTATTCCCCACTGGTATCTTCTTAGCTCTATTCCCCACTGGTATCTTCTTAGCTCTATTCCCCACTGGTATCTTCTTAGCTCTATTCCCCACTGGTATCTGCTTAGCTCTATTCCCCACTGGTATCTTCTTAGCTCTATTCCCCACTGGTATCTTCTTAGCTCCTATTCCCACTGGTATCTTCTTAGCTCTATTCCCCACTGGTATCTTCTTAGCTCTATTCCCCACTGGTATCTTCTTAGCTCTATTCCCCACTGGTATCTTCTTAGCTCTATTCCCCACTGGTATCTTCTTAGCTCTATTCCCACTGGTACCTGCTTAGCCTATTCTACTGGTATCTTCTTAGCTCTATTCCCCACTGGTATCTGCTTAGCTCTATTCCCCACTGGTATCTTCTTAGCTCTTTTTTCTTGAGTTCCTCGTTCGTAATCGTATCATACCATCTCAGTCCCTATATTCTGATAGCCTCAGAGTTGTTGTTTTAAAGAAGAATGATGAGAATCCCATGGACAGCTAAAATGATTAATATGGAGGTGTTGAATGAGGTTAAGTCACAGAGAAAACGTATCATCAATATCAGAAAAAGGCAGTCATCATTTTTTCGAGCATGTGATGAGAAGGGAGATTTAGAACATATTGTGACAACTGGTAAAATCGAGGGTAGACGAGACAGAGGAAGATAGAGAGAGAAAATTGTGGATTTCAGAGTAAGGAAGAGCTTCAACATCTGAGATGATAGCAAACACTAGAGGCAGAGTTCTGTGAAGATCCATGATCACCAACGCCAGCCGGCACAGCACCTGATGATGACCTCTCTTCTAGGTAAACATCCGTTTACGTAGCTCTGTAGTTATCTGCGGTTTCTTTTGTTGTCCTTCATGCTTTCCGAGCTATCTCTGATGGTTTTTTGTCCTTCATGTTTCCGAGCTATCTCTGATTTACCCGTATCATTACAAGTTTCTATTTATTTAACATCCAAAACGTGAGGCTGCTAAATGTGTGGGTGATCTCAAGCTCACTGATCTCGTGTGGGTATCATCATCATCAAGTAGCTTGTCCCTTCCGAAACTTGGCTCTAATGACAACAGTACTGAAAACTCTCTTTCTGTGCAAACTGACCGGCGTCAGCAGCAGTCATTCTCAGATCATCAATGACATCTTGTACCCATCGTCTTCTAGGTCTTCATCACATTCATCTTCCAGGCACCATTCCTCCAAAATTACTGATGTGTTTTAACGTGTGGGTATCAATCAATCATGCCATGCCTGCCGGCGTAGGCATCATGTCTCCACACTCTCTTGCTTGGTGCATGTAATCAGTTCTGACGTCGATATTTTGTCGAACCATGATGTCAGGCCATCCAACATCTTCTCCTCTGTCTTCCACGATCTCTCCTTCCCTGAATTTTACCTGTAGTCACTAAATGTTCTAAACCTCTCTTCGCATTGTATGCCCGAAGAACTTGATTGTCGGATTTTATTCTTTGATAGTTCTTTTGTGCAGGCCTGATTTAAAACCTCCACGTTTGTTTTCTTTGCTGTCCATGGAATTTCAACATTCTTCTGTAAAACCACATCTCTGGCTTCCAATGATCGTATTGATTGTTTGTTCAGTGTCCATGATTCGCTGCCTACATAGAATTCGGTTCAATATAGCATTGGAGTACTCGTTTTCGCAGTGTCATTGGTAGTGAGTTCACGCATAATGTGTTTTTCATTTTCAAAAAGCTGCTTTCGTTTGAGCTATTCTACTCCTAATCTCTGTTGTACATCAGGTATATCAGGTACGTCAGGTACATCAGTTACATCAGGTACGTGTGAGTATATTTGGTTTAAATATTGTGGTTTTTCGCAAGCCTGCTATTAATTTAGACGTATCATGGTACATTACTATGGCGCATATAATTGATTTTTTCTTAAAGGCTTGCTTTCCTTCACTAGTGTCACTCACTATTTAGTCAAGCCTTAATCAGATTTTAGAGGTACTTGTCATTTAGATCCTCAAGTCTCATAGCCAGGATAAGATCTCCATTTAGATCCTCAAGTCACATAGCCAAGATAAGATCTCCATTTAGATCTTCAAGTCTCATATCCAAGATAAGATCTCCATTTAGATCCTCAAGTCACATAGCCAGGATAAGATCTCCATTTAGATCCTCAAGTCTCATAGCCAAGATAAGATCTCCATTTAGATCCTCAAGTCTCATAGCCAGGATAAGATCTCCATTTAGATCCTCAAGTCACATAGCCAGGATAAGATCTCCATTTAGATCTTCAAGTCTCATAGCCAGGATAAGATCTCCATTTAGATCTTCAAGTCTCATAGCCAGGATAAGATCTCCATTTAGATCTTCAAGTCTCATAGCCAGGATAAGATCTCCATTTAGATCTTCAGTCTCATAGCGGATAAGATCTCCATTTAGATCCTCAAGTCTCATAGCCAAGATAAGATCTCCATTTAGATCCTCAAGTCTCATAGCCAAGATAAGATCTCCATTTAGATCTTCAAGTCTCATAGCCAGGATAAGATCTCCATTTAGATCCTCAAGTCTCATAGCCTAGATAAGATCTCCATTTAGATCCTCAAGTCTCATAGCCAAGATAAGATCTCCATTTCCTACGTAATTTGGATCAGGGTCTCGTGTAGTTTAACCGCGCGCCGTGTGCACACTATGCATTTTTGACCAGTCTGGCATCGAACGCCGTAATTTCCGAATGACTATAAGTTCGGGGTCTCTGTAGCGTAGAGGCTTGCTAGAGGCTTGCCTATCGGTCAAATCTCGTCATCCTCGTGAAGCCAACGGAATATTTTTCCAGAGATCCTGATCTCAGTGTAGGGGACATCGAGTTCCAAGTCCTATCGGAGACAACGATAAAGTGTAGGTCCTGTGTTCAATTTGAACATGAAACAACTCTGGCAGTTCAAATCGTGAAGTATCTGAAGTACGAGCAGGAGGACCTAAGACGAAGAGGAAGTATGACATCAAAGAAGCCTTCAATATGAACCTGGAGGAAGCGGGATAACTTGCAAGAGACATAGAGTTTTTCAGGTGGGCTGTGATGAGTGACTTTCGCAAGGGACATGCTACTTACTTGAGCTATGGGAAGGGAGAGAGAGAGATAGAGAGAGATAGAGAGAGAGGAGAGAGAGGAGAGAGAAGGAAAAGAGGTGGGAAAGAAAGAAAGGAGGAGAGGAAGAATAGAAGAAAAATGGATAAAGAATGAAAGGAACGAGCGAGCATGAGAGTAGAAACGAGAAGAGGAAATGAATAATGAGAAACTCAAAAGACATCATTAAGCTGACGACTAATATGTGTTGTTTTTTTTATTTGAGTTCCGCCGCCCAGACATGCTGTGGCCATCCTGTTCGACATTTTGACTTCTTATCCTGACAAGAAGTGGATTCATGGCTGCTTGCATCACTATCTTCATCCTGAAAAATATAAACCAATAAAGAATTGATTAACACATTAAGCAAATTTTATCATTAATATTATCCTTATCTTACACAATCGACTCCGCAGCCACATGTTAACAAAATTCAAGATTGGCAATTCAGCCATGTGGACAGGCAAACCAGACTGCAGAGCACATACTTCAAGATTGCCCCAAATATGATACACTGGGGCAAACTCACTGGCCTAACGAAACAACACTCGACAGAAAACTACACGGACCTCTGTGTGAGCTACAAAAGGCAGTGAAGTTCATACAAGAGACAACATTGAATATATAGACAATATTTCAAGGGAAAGAAATGAAGGAAGGAAGGATCCTTATCTTCATCAACACTTACCTTCTTCTTCTTCTTCTTCTTTGTTCGCACACAAACGCTTCCACTTTAATATTTCTGTCAGCTTTATACTCCCAATATTGCCACCTATTCTTTCTCGTTTTTCATTTTCGAATTTCAGCATTCATTAATTAATTGATTGATAGGACCTTCATCATTGCCAATTGAACAACCACATGTACTATCTCTGAAAGGCCGGCCACAAAAAGGTGGCCTCAGAAATAACAGAGGCGACGAAAGACATTATTTATGAAGCACATACACACAAGCCTCCATTTTTCCTAGACATTTGCTTCCATTGCGGGTCCCGGCACTATACGGGTTAATGATCGCTTAAGAAGTAGAGACAACATTTCAATCTGGGCCTGGCTACCTTGTGACCAGAGCCTAAGTTTAATTTTTAGGAGTACTTAATCGGTCGACTTTATTGGCGCGTGCGGTAACTATTCTGCGAGAAATGGATGCACGTGCAGTCCCGTATCTGGGGCTAAATGACCGCTCGTGCATCGCCTCGCATGAGTATTTCCGGTACGGTACAATATTTATCTTAAGATGATATGGAATTCTGGGTCCGTGAGATTACGAGATTTTTACTTAGTGACAGGATGGGGGATAGGGTAGGGTTGGGGGGGTGAGTGATAATAAATATATGAACAATGTTTGAGAAGGTCTATGTGGTGTAGAGATTAGGGGTACTGTCTCTCGTATCAAAGGTACTCGGATTCGTTCCTGGTGAGTCATCAGGATATATGTTTCCAGAGATCTCTGATCTCAGTGTAGCTGAGATCGAGTTCCTAGTCTTATCAGGACGGACAACAAAACGTAGGTTCCATTTTCAATTTTAACACGCAAAAGAACCATTGGCAGTTCAAAATCGAGAAGATCAGGCTGGTAAACCGTTGCCCGTGCAAAATTCATTCAAACAATTTTAAAATAAAATTCCTACAAATTTCTTTATCATCTTCAAAATTACATCTTCGCCGGTGCTACGGATTTCAGCACTAGAGCTGTGATCGTCCTGTGTAAAGAAGAGATTGAAGCACACATGGTTACTCACCGAAGTGTAAGAATGATGGTACAATCAATCGATAGATAAGAAAGAGGAAGGGGGCGATGGTGTTAATGCATACACTTTGCCGTCTGCCCAGTGTGTTCGTAGCGCGTTGGACTACGGGTGACTATCCCTCGTGTGTGCGGGTTCAATTCCGCGGGATGGCAGAAAAAGCCACAGATTCCCAAATTTACGGTGTTCGTGGCACCGAACCGAAGGGTTGCGATGTCCATGGCACTGAGCCGAAGAGCTGAAAGCTCAGTGCTTCGGATCGGTAAAAAAAGGCTTACACTTTGTATCTTTGTCAACAGCTTTGTCCAACGTGGTGGGCGCCATGGCGCCCGTGGGATACATCCATGGCGCCCTATTTTATTCTCCAGCTTGAACATTAATGATAATTTCAAGAGAGAGAAAATAATGTGTTTTTGAATAGCAGTATGATTTTGGTTTTTGTTGTAAGAACAATATTGATCATAGAAAGTAAACTTGTAGTTCGGATCGTTTAGGAGCAGAAGGTAACGGGGTAGAGGCAACCTCTATCAAAGGAGATGGCAGCCTCCTTCCTCCGCTAGTCTACGGGACGCCCTTGAGCAAGTGGAGTACCTGCTTTAACCGCCGCGGCAGGGTCACGTGGAACATGGGAGCAGGTGGTGGATGAATGAGGGAGCAGCCGACAGAGTGGCAATGGTTATGGTCTCAAAACTCAGAGTAGAAGAAGATTCTGTAACAGAGACAATGGTTACGGACATGGACCAGTATGGTCACTGCCAGGAAGGAAATCAATGGCAGACTACCTTCCAAGACAATGCCTAGAAAACCCCAACAATAATATGGAATACAACATAATAGAACATGGCGACTGCAGAGGCAGGACATCTGGCCTATGAGAGAGAGAACCGGAGAACTGTTGGTGTGACAAAGTTCTGCCAGGACAAGCTATTGTATGATGATGATAATGATGATGAGTCAGGAGTAAGTTGTCATCTGTTATTATTTGTCTTAATGTTTGCCTCGTGTGGTGCCGGGCTCGTAAGGGAGCAAACATAGTACCACTGTGGACCTTCAAGGCATGTCGAAGAGGCGACTGAGGTAGGGCCAGCCAAGGTACCCTAGTAAACAAAAAGCGTCGCAGAAATCGGATGTGCTAATAGGCGCATAGCTGGCACAACGTACGATCGCTCTTAGGCTCAGATCACATACAAATCACACAGAGGTCGATATGGAGCGTTCGAAGAAGATGTATTCATGTTACATAATATTGAGAGAATGGTGCCTGGAAGAAAAATGAGAGGAAGACCTAGAAGTCGATGGGTGCAAGATGTCATTGACTATTTTAGTATGGAATGTTGTGACGCATCATCTGAAGACGACGCTGGAGATGGATTGGACATGTGATGTGCATGGAGACTGACTCCGACACGAAAACTGCACTGAGATGGACTCAGAGGGTCAGTCGAAAGCGTGGAAGACGACCTGGAGGAGAACGATAGAGCAAGAACAAGGAAAATGAATCATAGCTGGAACACAATACAGAGGAAGGCCATGAACAGGGAAGAATGGTGTACGTTTGTTGCTGCCCTAAACGTCAAGAGCGTAACAGGCTAAAGAGAGAGAGAGCTGTTGACGCCGGACATCTTGCACAGAACAGAGAGTTTTTCAGGACTGCTGCCAAGGAAGCCACATTCTGAAACGGACAAGATACTTAGAGTAGCGTCTGGCCGAATGAATTAGAGCGCGGTTTACATGAGGAAGACCCGTGTTCAGTTCAAGGTAAGGACAATGATTTTTTTTTCCGTAGTGCGTATAAATGAAAAATCCTAACCTGAACATCTTCGTGGCGACTGCACTAGCCATGCGATCATTAAATTCTCACGTACCACCTGTTCTACACTGCCCAAACAGTGCTACTAGAGCAGTAACGACAGTTTTTAATACTTTTATAAGCCCGTCTGCCCAGCGTGTTCGTAGCGCGCTGGACTAGGTGACTAGTCCTCTGTGAGTGTGGGTTAAATTCGCGGACTGGCAGAAAAGCCACAGATTCCAGATTTACGGTGTTCAGTGGCACCGAACGAAGGGTTGCGATGTCCATGACACGAGCCGAAGAGCTTTCAGCTCAAGTGCTTCTGGATCGGAAAAAACAAAAACATTTTATAATGATTGCGATGGCACTCCTCGCCTCCATAGTCATTAGTTAGAAGCGCCCCAATATATGAAAACGTTGGACATCTTACATTCAAACATTATGTTAATAACACTGATGTAACGGGACGTGGGTGGGGGTGGGGGTGATATCTGTGGCAAAGCCGTTCGGTTCAAGAGATAGTTGTTTTTTTCCCCTGTGATCCCTTAAGATTGTTGCTGGAGCGACTGAGTTCGTGATTTGTGCAGTAGTCTCGGCAGGTGGGACTATTTCTGCGTACAGTGACTTATCTTATGTGGAGCCTGGAGCAATGAAGTCACTAGGTGGTTTTAGTTCCATCATCTCTTTTCTCTTGAATTCTCCATATTGACCACTTGTTGACCACTCTGTAATTTGTATGTGGTCTGAACCTAAGGGCGATTATGCGCGGTGTCAGTTACGAACCTACAAGTAGGCCAGCACATCCGATTTCTTCTATGCTTTTTATTTACTAGGATATCTTCCCTTTGTCCTACATCAGTCGCCTCTTACGACATGCCTTGTAGCAGTGGTACTATTATTTGCTTCCTTGCTGGCCCGGCAACCTACGGGCGACATGTCACCTGAAACCTGATGTAACCTGCGACACAAAGTCACAAACGTCATTAACAGGACGAACTATTAAGAAGGGCTCAAAAAAGTATGAAGATTATTGTGCCAGGTCTCAAACCAGATGCCCCCTAATGTCTGAGCAATCACGGGTGCGTGGCATCTAAGCTTCGTCCAAGAGAGCAGAAATAGACAGCCACAAACTTGCAAAATCACCATTTTATAGTGCCACACAAATTTGATTTGGGAGTAATATGACTTTAACACCATGTCTACACCTCTGGAAATAGGGGAGTGAACTTCTCGATCTGGTAGAAAGATATAAACACTGGACCTGTTTATCGTTCTTGGTTATATTTTTATTTAATTATATGTGTGTGAGTTTTTGTGTGTTTTTTTTGGTTCATCTGCACACAAGTCTTGCACTGGATATTTGTTCATTTGCACACAAGTCTTACACTAGATTTTTGTTCATCTGCACACAAGTCTTACACTAGATTTTTGTTCATCTGCACACAAGTCTTACACTAGATTTTTGTTCATCTGCACACAAATCTTACACTAGATTTTACCCAAAAAAAAAATTAAAACAGTAAAAGATTTTTGTGTTCACTGATCATCATCTTCATCATCATACTCATCATCATCTTCATCATCATACTCATCATCATCTTCATCATCATACTCATCATCGTCCTCGTCATCGTCATCATCCTCGCCATCGTCATCATCCTCGCCATCTTCATCAACATCATCATCATTATTCCCATCATCGTCATCCTCATCATTGTCATCCTTATCATCATCATCATTCTCATTGTTGTCATCATCATCATCATTGTCATCATCCTCATCATCGTCATCATCCCCATCATTATCATCATCCTCATCGTTATCATCATCCTCATCGTTATCATCATCCTCATCGTTATCATCATCCTCATCATTGTCATCATCCTCATCATTGTCATCATCATCATCATCCTGATCCTCATCACCGTATGTCCATCGTAACCAGCCTGTGTGTTGTGGACCACACAAATGGGAGCAAGAAAAGTTTAATGCAACCTTCAAGGCATGTCGTAAGAGACGACGTAGGCCTAGGGAGACTACCCTAGTAAATTAAAACACAGCAGAAATCGGGTGTGCTGGCCTACTTGTAGGCGCATAACTGGTACAATGTAAATCGCTCTCAGACCTGATCAGCTACAGATCACGAAGAGTGGTTTAGCAAGTGCTTGATATGGAGCGCTCGAAGAAGTAAATCGCTCTCAGGCTCAGATCACATACAGATCACAAAGAATGATTTATCAAGTGGTTGATATGGAGCGTTCCAAGAAGAAGATAATCGCCCTCATCATCATCAACAGTTCCCGTCGCGCCGAAGGGCACATATGGCAGAGACCAGAAATGCCCACTTAATGTAATTCTTTTGTCTTTTCTTCTTCTTCTTCTTCTTCCACCATTTACTTCTTTATGGAAGTGTTGTAAACGTCAGTGATCTTGTGTGTGCTTTTTTAAGACACTTTGTAGCTGATATTCATGTTCGTAAGGCTGTTCTTGATGCTGTCGCTCCATCTTTGCGTGGTCTTCCCTCTTGCCTTTACTCATTATACTTTTTTCTGTGTGGCTCTCTGTGGTAGGCGATACCAGGGCATTCCTGTCAGGTGTCCAAACCATTTAATCTGTTCTTTTATGAATTCATGACTGGTTTCACATCCAGTCTTCTTCTGATTTCTTCATTTCTAATTTGTTTTATTGTCACACTACAGCTCTTCTAAGACAACTCATCTCTGTCGTTATGATTTTCCGCTCATTAGCTGCTGTTATTGGCCATGTTTGACACTGGTAACATAGTGTTGGCCAGAAAATCTTTCTTATGAGATTTGTTTTAGTTGTTAGCGGTATCTCTTTGTGTGACAACATTTGTGTTAACTGTCCCAGTACTTGGTTAGCTTTTGTGCAACGATTGCTGATTTCGCTGATTTTGTCTTTCTCTCCACCTCAAATCTAGTCCCATGCATCGCATTCTTCTTCTTCTTCTTCTCGTTTGCTGTTGTTCAATGTCTACGAAATGAGTCCGGTTCTCTGTGTATATGTTGTTGTGCTTGTTAGTTCATCAAGGCTTCCAGATAGCTTTGTGTTGATGTCTGTCTCTGTTGGCCAGTATTCTTTCTGCAGCTAATTCATCAGGTGACAATCTTGCAGTATGTGTTTCGGCTGTCTGTGCTGTTTGTCCACATACACCTTGTGGGTGGTATAACCATTCTATGTGTGTGTGGTAGTTCAGTCTAGTGTGTACAGTTTGATTGATTGATATGACCATCATCATTGCACTTCATTGAGTAACCATGTGTGGGCCGATCTCTTCTTACACAGGAAGATCTCAGCTGCAGTGCACGAATTCCGTAGCACCAGCGAGGGTCACAGGTGTAATTTTGAGAATGGTAAAGATATTTTTATAGGAATTTTATTTTAAATCTTTTCTCATGAATTTTGCCCGGGCAGCGGCTTTCTAGTCTGCTCCTCTCAATTTTAAACTGCCTAGGGTTCTTTCACGTGCTCAACTTGAACATGGAACCTACCTTTCATCGTCCGTCTCCGATAGGATAGAATTCGATCTCACCTACATTGAAATCAAGGATCTCTGAAAATATCCAGATGGCTCTAATAGGAGCGAACCTGGTACCTATGGCACGAGAGACGAACACCCTAACCTGTAAGCCATATAGCTTAGATCTTCCTGTGTAAGAGCTAGATCGGAGCACATATGGTTACTCACCGAAGTGCAATGATGTTGGTACAATCAATCTTCTGCCTCTGTTGTGCCAATAAGTACAACGATTTTGACGATTTGACAGCTGCTGAAAATGTTCTCTCCATCTTTCGATGTTCCATAATCATGACGCTTTACATGATGTCTATGACATATTTTTGCGTGGAGGTTTGTTTTCCTTATCCAATGTCCTCAATATTTCTCTCACATTCTTTAACATTTATCCCTCGATCTCTTTCCTTTGCATACTCACTTTCTTCATCTCAACACCCCCTTCATCTCAACTTCCCCCTGACTTCTTCACATTTCCTTCCTTCTTTTCCACCTTCCTTCCTTCCATCTTTCTCACTCTCAATCCTTCCATCTTTCTCACTCTCAATCCTTCCATCTTTCTCACTCTCAATCCTTCCATCTTTCTCCCTCTTCCTTCGTCCTCCTTTCACAATCTGCCTCCATCGCCCTTTCTCACACTCCATCCCTTTCATAAACGAATTGTGAGAACTAATTTACCGGAACCAGGTTTCATCTTGTCTGTCAAGAATGTATACAGAACCAATCACGAGAGTTTATAAACAAGCCAGACCAGAGGATGGCCTTGGTGTAAGACGGCAGAGAAACACGAGCAACATACAGATGCACGCAAAACGCAGGTTTTACGTTAAATTTGTCTTTAAAAGAAATAGATGTACCATTCTACTTCTAAGGGATCTCTGTTGGAATCTAACTAGAAGTACATAGACTATTCTACTTCTTAGGGAACATCTGTGGGCATGGTCGTGCTGTGATATGATACACAGAGGCGGTCCCATCAGGAGACACCGTAAGGGGACAGCATAAACAGCGACATCAAAATACAATTTGAACCATTCAATAATTTAAAATCTTGACGCAATGCTTTTCTATATTAGTCATGTATTCTGATGTTTATATATATGATTTATGATTTATAGTACGCCTCTGTCTAAGCGTTTTCGATATCCAGGGATTTCGGTTTCTGTTGCCAACGATGAGCGCTCGCCGAAAGACTTTTGATCTGACAGCTCGAAGCTATTATTTTTGTTTGTAATAATATACCGCGCAGCCGCTCCTAAAATCTGAGCCTGCAATTATCACAAAATACAATTGTACTTGTTACGTGTTGATAGTTATGCTTTGAGCTGACAATTATTGACAATATTTGATTTTAATGCTAGTTTGTCGCGAGAAGTGGCAAGTGGCTGTTCCTGTGTTTAAATCGGTAAATCAGATATAGAATATATCTGTATCAGTATCAATATTTTTGCATTTGTACTAATTCAGTTTTTGTGTTTAAAAAGTAGATCAAGTAAGAGAATTATTGTTGTTTACAGCAATTGTAGTTACTTATTATCATTGAAAATGATTATGTTATGACAATGGGACTGAATTAAAAGTAGTATTTGCATGAATGTTGCAGGGCGAAACTGGCATCGATTGGGTAGAAAATAATCAACTAGAAGATTTGGATTTTGCAGATGATATTGTCTTGTTAAGTAGAAACAACCAAGATATGCAAAGAAAACAGACAACTTGTCATCTATAGCATCAACAGTTGGACTGCAGATAAGCTATGAAAAACAAATATAATGAAGACACCTATGGCAAGTAACGCAGATATCACACTGGAATCTAAAATGATAAAAATAACAGAGCAGTTCACCTATTTAGGTAGCAATTTTGATTGCACAGGAAATGTTAAAAAGAAATTATGATACGAATTGGCAAAGCAACATCAGCTTTAAAGTCTAAATAAAATATGGAACTGCAAGTTATGATAGTATTAAAACTAAATTATGAATTTTCAATTCATATGTTGTATCAATCCTAACATATGCCAAGGAGTGGAAATGACTAAAGATATAGAAAGGAAGTTGAATGCATTTAAAAATAGATGTCTGCGAAAAATAATGAATATGAAATGGAATGAATTCAGGAGAAGTGATGAAATCAGAGATATGTCTGGTCAACCACTAGTGACAACTGTTATAAGAAAGAGAAGATGGAGATATGTTGAGTACACCTTAAGGAGAAATGATCAACGAATATCAAAGCAGGCATTGAAGTGGGATGCAAGGGTCTCAAAAAGAAAGCCAGTGCACAGAGTCCCAGACTGTAGCACAATCTCATGCCCACACTGTCCACGACTTTCAAGGTACGCATCGGACTGACAAGCCTACTCGTGTCATTGACTGATATTACATTTGTTTGTTGGATAAATAACTCATGTGGTTATAATCATATTTGATTGACGAACATTATTATACAAAGCAAGTTAAAGAAAGGATGATGCTCGTCCATCACGGGTGATGATGACCACACAAATTTTCATCAAAGGGAATGTGGTTGCGTTATGGTTGTCTGTGTGTGCGTAGATCTTCTTCTTTGCGTTTGTTCTTTACGACCAATTTTAATCACTTTTGTGATATGTTTGATCTTTGCTAAGAACGTGTATACGTTGCACATTGTTTTAGGCCTTTAACGCATAGACTCTACACGTTTAGGACATGTGCATCCGATTTCAGCCAAACCTCCTTAGTCGCCTCCTACGACATGCATGGCAGGTAACAGTGGTTCCATTCTTTACACCCCAAATTTGGGCCCGTAACCACTCGGGCGTGTGGTAGATGACTAGTGAGCTGATACGGGCTTGAAATGTTCAGATATTTGTCTCAAATCATTTCTATCGTTATTTTATCTGACGAGCTTTGTAACTCATTTCTATCGTTATTTTATCTGACTAGTTTTGTAACTCATTCCTGTCGTTATTTTATCTGACGAGCTTTGTAACTCATTCCTGTCGTTATTTTATCTACTCTATTGTAATAGCATGATAATCATCATCATATTTAATCATTTTCATTCTTTCCCCACCCCCACCTTCCCGGGTGAAAGAATTGCATTTTATTTAATATTTTTGTTACAGTATGGAACAGAAAGGGAAAAATTGTCTGGTCAATCATAAAAGAAACGCTTCAAAAAGAAGAACAAGGAAGTAACTGCATGTTATAAGGAATTCTTAATATAAAAGCTATGTTTAGATGAGCCGTCCACTTCCACATCAACAGCGACCGCTTTGATTGGCAAATAAAACTCTAGTACCGCACTTCCAGAAGAGATTGTTAATAAGAGCACAGTCCACCTGCCAGCGTGTTCGTAGCGTTGACGACGGAGACAAGCTTCTGTAAGTGCGGTTCAATCCGCAGGCCAGAAAAGCCACAGGTTCTCCTGATTTACGATGTTCGTGGCATCGAACCGAAGGGTTAGATATCCATGGCACTGAGCCGAAGAGCTGAAAGCGAATGCTTCTGGATCAAGAAAAATAATAAATAAAATAACACCATGAGAAGTTCATCAAGAGCCGTGTAGCAGTAGCAGCAGCAGAGCAGTAGACAGTGCAGATATTAAACGAAATTCCTTCAGATCCTGCGTTATAGAATGCTTCTGCATATCATCTTCTCTCTCTCTTCTTGCGTTCCGGCCTAGACTGATGAACCAACTTATCATGAATTTTACCGTGGTTTTAAGGGAATTGTTCTCGTACAGCTTCTCGCTGAAGCTCTGTGTTTTTGGGCCATGTTTTTTCTTATACCAATATCATCTAAAACTTTTTCAAATACTGGTTTAGAGAGGGGTCCACATTAAATTAAAGAATTCGAGTTTAATAACAATAAAGTCAGTCGTATGTGTTTTTTTAATTACAATCGAAGGTTATTTCAATGAAAAACAAAACATTTCAGGGGCGGCATTTTGAAGACTTGCTTCATACTGAGCCTTATAGCAATTGTACGTTGTGCCAGTTATGCTCCTACAAGTAGGCCAGCACATCCAATTTCTTCGACGCTTTTTATTTACTAGGTTAGCTTCCCTAGGCCCTACCTAGTCGCCTCTTACGACATGCCTTGTAGGTGGCAGTGTTAGTATTCTTTGCTCCCCTTGTGAGTCCCAGCAACACACGGGCATTGTTTATATATATATATATTATCTTTATATATTTGTTTCGTTTCAACAAAATATTAAAACAACAGTTAAAAATGTTCTGAAGCAGCACCCCCACTAATATTAACTAGGTGCCGCCACTGGGTAAAGGATACAGAAGTGCAAACTTGTAATCCCTTGAAGATCTCAAAAACAAGTAGTAACAGCAATATTAATATCTTCATCTTTCGGGGCTCACAAGGGGAGTAAAGAATAGTAACACTGCGACCGACAAGTCATGTCGGAAGAAGCAACTGATGTAGGGCCTAGGAAGCTACCTAGTAAATAAAAACTTCGCAGAAATCGAATGCTGGCCTCACTTGTAGGCGCATAACTGGTACAACGTACAATCGCTCTTAGGCTCAGATCACATATAAATCACAAAGAGTGGTTTAACAAGTGGTTCGACGAAGAAGAAGAAGATGAATATCTTGAACAATAACCACAAAGAACAACATCGTCGGAAACAACTAAACATCAAGAACCAATCAACACAACAACATTACTAACAACGCTAACGAAGACATCATCCCTACCAATCATGCAATGCGCATCAGAAATAGCACCATCAGTAGCACTAGCATGCACGGGCAATTTATTAGGAACAGACTCAAAATAACAATTCTACAAAACATATCTTCACCACCTTCAAAATTACATCGGGGATCCTTGCCGGTGTTACTGAGTTCGTGCACTGTCGCTGAGATCTTCCTGTGTAAGAAAGAGATCGGAGCACACATGGTTACTCACCGAAGGGCAATGATGATGATGCTTTCAATCAATCAATCACTATCACTATCAACAATAAGAGCAACACAGCAACATCAACATCATCATTCGCCCGAGTGGTTACCGGGGCCCAAATGTGGGGTGTAAAGAATAGAACTACTGTTAGCTGCCATGCATGTCGTAAGAGGCGACTAAGGAGGTTTAGCTGAAATCGGATGCATGTGTCCTAAACGTGTAGAAGTCTACATGTTTAGGGCCTACCAAACCAATGTGCAACGTATACACGTTCTTGGCAAAGATCAAACATCACAAAGAGTGATTAAAATTGGTCGTAAAGAACGAACGCAAAGAAGAAGAACATCCTCACTAGCGATAATGCAATCATCATCAATATCAGAAATAACAACATCAACATCGTCAACGGTACCAGCATTATCATCAACAACAACACCAACACAGCAACATTATTACGTTCATGTTGTGCCGGAGCCTGCAATGGAAGCAAAGAATAGCACCACTGCGACCTACAAGGCATGTCGTAAGAGGCGAGTGATGAAGGACCTAGGAAGCTACCCTAGTAAATAAAAAGCATCGCGGAAATCGGATTTGCTGACCTACTTGTAGGCGCATAACTGACACAACGCACAATCGCTCCTAGACTCAGATCACATACAAATCACACAGAGTCGTTAATAAGTGGTCGACATGGAGCGTTCGGAGAAGAAGAAGAACATAAAAAATAACAACATCAGCATTATCATAAACAACAACACCAACATAGCAACATTAAACAAAACAAAAAACATATACTCACAGAATTGAGTTTCCTCTTCTCTTGTGCGAGTTCCAGTATTATCCTATCTTGTGAGATTGTGATATTTCCTCTATCTTCTTCGTCGTCCTTGTTGTTAGTATTCTTGTAGCCTTCAATACTGGTACTGCATACACTTACTGCCGTCGTACATGCTTGCCCTGATGAAGAAGCTCTTTTCCCTAACTCTGCTTTGAATCCAGTCCGTGACAGTTCTGGGTCGTCTTTGGCTAAGATATCCATGAGATATGAGATGTAACTGGTAGCAAGTCTCAATGTTTTTATCTTTGATAGTTTCGTGTCGGACGGCACGTTAGGAATACAACCACGTAGTTGTGAAAACGCGTTGTTGATGCTTAATGTTCTTCTTCTTTCTTTCTTGTTAGCTGTGACCCTTCTCTTGACACAGCGGACTGGGACACCGTTTTCATACTGAATGAAAGATTGATATTGTGAACCTCCAGGAGTTGGCTCAGTGCTCCAAAACTGTGATAGCCGTCGGGAATGTAACCAGAAGTTGACGGGAGTTCTGGAGGGGATATCATCCAATTTGAGAGATAGTTCCCAGGTGTGGATGACGAAGCAACGATGTTGTCCTGGTTTTCTGGAAAACGGTTCATCTCATGATGGTGTGAGTATGCTGTATAAAGATCGTATTGAGGACATTGTGAAGGTACACCAGGTGTTGAACCAGAACCACCTACGTAGCTGTTTTGTAACGGGTGGTGAGGATGATGATAGTGTTGTTGGTGATAGTGATGCACAGGATGTTGGTAGGTCTGTGGATATCCACTAACACTCAAACTCATGATGATGTGTCTTCTTTTTTCTTTTTATTTCCTTGAAATTTGAAGAGAAAAAAAAACTAGTAATCTCTATACAGAAATAGAGGATATGGTTTATATTTTAATACAGCAAGCTTTGTTTGTTACGTTTTCAACAATATTCTTCCCTTGAAGCATAAGATATTAACAAATTTCCTCTAACAAGATCTGTCTTGAGCGAGCCAGCTTAGTTTATTCCAGGTCTTTCCTGCCTATACTATTTTCTGCCCACAGTTCGCCTCTATGTCTATATAGGTCGATCCCTAACTCTCTTGCTTTCTGGATTCCATTTCAAAGCTACACGCTCTGATATACCAATAAAAGGCTTGTTCTTATATTTAAAGGGTGTGCCTCGGCTTTAATCCCCTACATAATAAACAGATAAACAACCCACACGTTGATATCTGGCCCTCTGCATTCTTAATGTATGTTCAAATACAGCCAACTCTAGATAACTAGGCCAGAGAACTGACTAGGGAATGCCTGACCTAGATCAGAGAAGGGGGCTGCAAAATATAAATGTTTGATAGACCACTGCAAACATTTTGTGTTGATTTTAAAATTAATTCGTCTTTATACAACAGTACTGGGATGGGAGGTCACGTGGTGTAGTTGTGGTCTGATTTCCCATAATTCTTACAGAGTTCAGCCCTTTCTCGATCTAGGTCAGTGATTCCCCACTTAGTTGTCCGGCCTAGTTATCTAGAGTTGGCTGTGGTAGGACAGTCAATTCTTTTCTTAGAGTGGAAAACTTGGAGAGAGGTATGAACCATATTCAACTCTAATATTGGGCCGATAACTGACGGGAAAACCTGACCTAGTTTCAGTTGGTGGGCTGGAATTTATATATGTTTGATAGAACACTGCAAACTTTTTTGCAATTTTACTCAATTCTATGAGTCTATGGTTATTTATTAATGAAAAATATTAATAATACTGATATTCCTTATTGTTAAACTTAACTTGTTGGATAATATAATTTTGATTTAGCATTTTGTGCTGATTTTAAAATGAATTCGTCTACAACAATACTGGAATGAGAGGTCAACTGAGTCGCCAGTATGAGTTTATAGTTGGCTGTGGTACCACACCCTCTTGTGTCCAAGCCGATAGACGAACGTTTATCTCTCTCTCTTTGCCTTTTTATTCCGGATTGGGGCATAGGCCCTCAACCAACTCATGCCAAGTCTTCCTATCTCTAGCTATCTCCTGCAGCTCCTCCAGCTCTTCTTTATATTGTTGATCTCCGCCCCAAATCTCGTCTCCATGTATTTCTCGGCCTCCCTTCTTTCGCTGTCCCTGCGGGTTCCAGGCAAGGACCCTTCTTGTTATATTCCCCTCAGGTTTTCGTAAAGTGTGTCCTATCCAGCACCAGCGTCTTTTTTTAACCTGTTCGTTCACGGGAATCTGTCTTGTTCTTTCCATAATTTCCCTCATTTGTGACCCTATCATACCATCTTATTCCTCTATTCTGCGCAGACACCAGTTGATGAATGTTTGCAATTTATACGCTATTGTTTTAGTTCTCCATGTTTCTGACCCATACAGTAGAACTGCTTTAACATTAGAGTTAAATATCCAAATTTTTTGTTCTAGATTTGATTTCTTTAGACTTCCAAATGTTTCCCAGTGCAATGAAAGCTCCTCTGCCTTCTGTATTCTTATTTTAACATCTCTATCTGTTCCACCAGAGCCAACTATAAACTACTGGGCCGACACCAGTTTTCTCTTCCGGAAAAGTGGTCTGACATTTTGTGTGTTGTAAACGATAGAACGTCAGCGTGTCTTGTTATTTTATTCGATTTTGAGTCCTTGGATATTTATCTATAACAAATATTTGGATTACTGATATTGCAGAGTGTTAAATTAAATTGTGCATATTGTTTTCATCTAAAATGGGCAAAAAGTGCTGTTTTCCTGGATGTAAATCGAACTACGACTCGACTAAAGAATATGTTAGTGTTTTTAAATTCCCATCAAATTTGATAGGAGAGACAGATGGAAGAAATGCATTCCACGAAAAGACTGGTCACCAGCTAAATCAAGCGTTGTGTGTCGTAAACATTTTCATCCATGTGACATTATATTGTCTGATACATTTATAGATAAATGTAGAATTAAACATGAACTTCCTCGGAAGCATCCATCCTGGTTTTAAAAAAAACTGCTTATCCATCTCTTTTCCTGAATTGCCATCTTATTTATCGAGTCAACAACCACAATCTCGTAAAGATCCAGAAATAAGAGTAGCAGAAATCGTCAGCAACATGACAATAGAACAGCTGAGTGGTTAATCTGCAGATATTATACAAGATTTTCCAACTTTACAGGGGAGATAACAGTAAAGTTAAAAGACTTGTTAGATAAAAACTGGAGAATTCTACAGTACAGAGGATATATTTACTTGTCTTGTTTTGTATACTATGAATGTGAAAGCAAACAGTGCACCATCCATTTCTGCAGGTACAACTTGTCAATAAGGACAAATACAGAAGACGCTACAGTAGTTGTACATTATGTTTTTCCTATATGGTTTTCTTGAAATCTCCTGCATGCTATAGATTTATCAGAAAATTTCTCTTATTATGTCTCCCACATCCATCTACATTAAAAAATTTAACTTTTCCTTATTCATTGTCTAATGATGATGGCAGCATTTCTACATACATGAAATTTAAAGAGTGCAGACTTTCTGAGTTGGAAAAGATTGTGGCAGTACAAATGGATGAAATTCATATCAAATCAGCTGTAACATACTCAGGTGGTAGGTTACTTAGTAGGGCTGAAAACTCTATGCAATCAGCAACAACAGTACAGGCTTTCTGATTTCCTCAGTGTTTGGAAGTTATCGAGAAGTTGTCGAGCTGTCGCCTATGTACAGATGACATCAGAGGATTTTGGGCACAAAATTGCTTCAGATCATCAACAGTGTACAAAAGTGTGGTTTCACAGTTCTGGCAGTACTTGCAGACAACAACTCAGTTAACCGTAAAGTTTATAATAACCTTCTAAAAACAACAGTACATATATAGAAAATCCTGGAATTGCTGGTAAAAATATTTTTATTGTATGACCATTGCATCTGTTGAAATGTCTGGGGAGAAATTGGCTGAACCAGAAAGATGCAGAGCAGACATTATCATATCCCGCCACAACCGAGTTACTTCTGAATAAAACATCAATCTCAAATTGTACTAATTCTAGCAAGTAGCAAGTGCTTCTTTTCACATTTGAAAACTGTATCAAAATGAGCGTCTGAGTATTGTGAGTTGGTACCAACTTTAACTAGTAAGCCCTTTGCCCCTCAAGTATAGAGAGGCAGAAAGTTTCACTAGGTCTTGCAATTTTCAGTGAGTACAATATTGCAGCTTTGAGGTTCCTAGGAAGTCAAGAAACAGCAGATTTCATTGAGGTCATTTGGAGATGGTGGCACATTATGAATGTTAAGAGTAAATTCGCAGGAAGGAATAGTCGTAATAATTTTGCTAATCCACTAACTTCAATTAACAGCGAATTGTTTCTTTATTTGAAAAATTTTGTTGTGTGGTTGACTGAATGGGGCAAGTTGCCTACTTCCATTGGGAAAATAACCAAGAGAGACATATTCTGCTTTACTGCATTCTGTAACTGTTATGATTGAACTGGCTGAGTATTCCTTTTCTACTTTCAATGTAGAATTCATACTTTTGGGAAAAAATTTCAAACTGATAACTTAGAAGCCCGCTTTGGTGAATATCGTCAATTGTCTGGTTCTAATTATCTAGTATCAGTGAAACAAATATTGGAAACAGAAAAGAAATTGAAGATTTACTCCCTATTGTGTCTCACATCATCTATCTATGGTAATTTTTCAATTCGTAACTTTGCTGAAGCTATGGGTCATGAGGGTGATGAATGTGATAGTGTTTTTGAAGATGGTATCCAGTCTGATGTAGACAAAGTGTTTTTCCAAATTGATCCTAATGATTGTGAGTTGCTTTGTGTAGAAGGTACAGAGGAATCATTAGTATATATTGCTGGATATGTCTCCAGTAAGATCAGTAGGAAAACTCAGTGCATTTCATGCCTTCTACAAATGGAGAAAACACTGACAGTTGATGTTCAGCCAGGGGATTGCAACTGATACATTCAATTACTGGATAGAGGAGGCTAAAATACCCATCTAAACTGATTACACTGTTGACATTTGTGTCATATGCTGCTATGCAGAGGCTCATATCACCAGAATTAGAAGCAAAATTTCTGGCTTGTAAACAGCATAAGAAGCTCCTTATCCATATTGTTACATGTAGTATTGTGAAACATTGTGTTGATGAATTTAGTGGTATGTGTGCTAATGGATGTCCAAAGGCAAGCATTATTTCAAAAGCATTATCCCCACTGTCTAATGTATTCTTAAACAATTACAGAAAAATGCATAATGATAAAACAGTCAGTTATTCTAACAAGAGAAAATTGGCCAAATTTTCACATTAAGTTTCATCAATGAACACTTTGCAAAAAACCTTCAGTTTACACATCAAAATCTCAAGGCAAACTTTAAGAAACAATATGTATAAGATAATTTGCAATGTTTGCATGACGGGCGTTTTTGTTTTCAGTTCATCTGATATAATTTGTTGTATGTGCTTCAAATGTCTATAAAATGTATAAACTTGGAAGGGTACTTCAAACTTTACTAGCAAGTAATTGTTTATAGTCAATTGTTTACAATATTTATCATTACATATCAATGATCTAAGTAAGATGGACATATATAAAAGAACAATAAAGTGTGCTACAGTTAAAGCAACTTTTGTGTCTGTTAGAAATGTATATTGTACCTTATTATACAACTATGTATTACATTATAATGCAACTGTTGTTCTGCAATACTTTGTTAATCATTTTGAGCTTCTACATTGAATTTTCTTAAAGCTGTGTCAAATATGAATAAAAACCATGATCATTTGATTAAAATAAAATTCATTTTATGACCATATCTCAAGTTTATTATTATCTATAATCCATTTACGATGTTTGTCATTAAATGTATGTCTGTACAGTAATGGATTTCGTAAAGAGATCTTAAGAATATAGTCAGCCCCTTTTCTATCTAGGTCAGGAATACTCACGTTGTACGGCCTGGGCTATAGCCTGACTGTGCTCAAAGTTACATGTAGCCTAACCACCTTAAGGCATCACCAAGTTTTAATCCGACCGAAGATATATGGATGATATAGTATTGTTTTTTTTTCGTCTTTTTCCCTTTTTTCGTTCTTTACGACCAATTTGAAACACTCTTTGTGATATGTTTGATTTTCCAAGAACGTGTTGTTAATTTGGGTTTGGTGGGCCTAAACACATTACTTCAAGTTTAGACACACGCACCCGATTTTCAAAACCTCTTACCCTCCTTTACGACATACGTGGAGGTAACAGTGGCCCTTTCACCCCTTGGGCCCCCGGAAACCACTGGCGCCCCGAAACTGAGGGCCCGGAACCCCCGGGGGCCCGAAACTGCTCGGGGGGACTCGAACCCACGGGGCGGACCCGGAAACCACTGGGGGCCCCTGAAATGTCGGGGGGACCCGGTAACCATGGGGGCCCCTGAACCCACTGGGGGGCCCGGAACCAGTCGGGGTATTGGTTCAGGGCAGTAAATACAAGAACTAGAAAACAACCACACAACGGGGAGGAAAAAATTAATAAGTTCGGGGTGACGTAGATTACGGCTTGTCTCTAGCTTCAACGGATCGGTCGCTCCCCAATGATCGGATATGATCTTGGTAGGTGAGATCGTGTTCAGTTCTATCGAAGACGGACGAAAATGAGGTCCGGTTTTCTTGTTCCTACGCGGTTCCCCAATGCTGTCAAAACCCATGCAGGTTCCTTGAAGATGATGCCATTTGACTTACTGAGATTTCCCCCCATATTTTGCTCTGTGATGCCATGAGCCCATTTTTCTTTTCGTTTGCATGTATGATGGACAATTAGGGGGGCTCAGAGTGGGGGCCCGGTTTCTTTGAGCCCCAAAAGAATATTTAAATTTCAGAATCAAAAGCAGGCTAAAAAACCCTACACAGACAACGATTTTTTTTTAAAATACATACAAAATATTTTCACCATCTTCAGAATTCATCGGGAGCCCTGCCTGCTAGGAGTTTCGGCACGTCAAATGATCTTCCTTTTAAGAAAGAGTTTGGGAGCATCATTACTCCCAAAAATGCAATGATAATGGTCCTATAATCAATCAGACACAGAATTATTCACTTTTTTTCCTAATAAAATTAATTAACAAAAATGTTAACATATTTATCAAAAATCTGATTAAAATTTTTCTCCCTTAAAACTATTCTAAATACCCTCTAACATTGAAACAGCGAACCCAACAAGAAACTTTCCCCTAGAATTTTTGAAATACACATAAAATAAATAATAATCCCGTCGGAAAAAAAGGGAATTGTCAAAATAATTTGAAAAAACCCCAAAAATGGTCAGGGGTTTATATATTTGACACTGAATGCTTTTTTTAAAAAGGGGAAATTTGAGTTTGGAAAAAGAATTGAGAAAAAAAATTTGTTGATGAGAAGGGGGGTTTTGACATTGAAGCCACCAATCGTACGTCGGTTTGGAAGAAGACAATTTTAAATTTTAACCTTTTTTCAAAGGAAGAATTTTTAAACCCCCTACTTGGGGAGGGGGAAATTTTGTGGGAGGGAAACTGGAATACAGAGTTTATGTCAAATCAGAGTTGCAGTACTGTTGAAGGTCTGACCCACAATAAATTAAATTTGTAATAATAATGCATTCCCAAGGAGAATTTTTATTGTTCATGTTTGTTGGAAACACGCCTGATAAATAAACAAGGTTTCCTGGGTTGAAAAGGTGTGTTTCTGCAAAAAGCCCTTATATCATCACCTTTTTTGGGTGGCTCGCAAGGGGAGCAAAGAATAGTAACATTTGGCCCTGAAGGCATATTATAATAGGACTGAGGGGCCCTAGGAAGTACCTTTAAAAAAAGCGTCGCAGAAATCGAAGGGACGGGGCCTTTTTTGGGGCTAACACATAACGAAAATCACCCTAGGCTCAGATCATAACAAACAAACAGAGCGATTAAAAAGGGTCGATATGAGCTTTCAATGAAGAACAGATTTATAGATACATGGGTTATCCGCATTCTGAAGGATTTCTCTCTCTCCCCGGATCCCCCTTTAGACGTTGTACAACTTTCCCCATAAACCACATGGAAACTGATTCACACCCTTAATGGGGGGTTTTTGTCACATTTTACGCCATTGGTCTGGTGCTTATCTTTGGTGTGCCCCAAAGGGCGCAGGTTGCTATTTTTTTTTTAAAAAAAAACCCCCTTAGAAAACCCTTTCCCCCTTGTTGTTTTATCTGCCCAGGCTACCAGTTTTTTTTTTTTTTGGACTACTTGTTTCGCCGGTCCAGTTGTGTGGGTTTTCCCCCCACCCTTTGTTTTTCCCCAATCAAACTCAAGGCAGTAGTTGCTCTGCGATGAGAAACACGACGTTTTTTCCTCTGGATAGAGACCCCACCCCGAGGCCACACTGGATTAAGCCTCTGCTGCCTTCCAGCCTTTCAAATTTGGGTGGTCCGCCACCCCAGTTTGCCACGCCCTTCGCTGCTCCACCATCAGCACGGCAGTTTTTCCCACCGGTGAGCTCACCAGTGTGTCCCGCATGCGGCTGCCCCCCTTTTGGGCTGCTCACCGCGCCCATCAGGTCCCCCCACCATGCTCCCCCTCACCTGCACGAGACCCGGGACACACAGCTCAACCGGGACCCCACCGGGGCCCGATTTTCCCCCCATGTGACCCCATGTCTCTTTTTCTGATGCCCCCCTCACCCTTTGTGTTATTTATTTCTTTTTCCCATCGGGGGGGAGAGAGGGCAGAGACAATCACCGGGGATTTTCCCATCTTTTTTTGGGAGTAGATTGAAGCGCAATGTTTTGGATTACAATTAACCAGAGAGTTTTCCCCCCGATCTCTACCTACCCAGATAGTATCCTATTCCTTCCGGGGTTACCAAAAGGGAAAGGGGGTGGGAGCTGATTAGGGCCAGTCACAATCCTGGAGCGCGTTGCCCCTAGAATTGGCCCCTTTTGACTGGGGTACGCACGTTTAATTTTTGTTTAACCCTTCGTCTAACTTCCACTACCTTCAGTTTTATTTCATCAACATTTATTATATTTTAGTTCTTTTTCTCCTTTCTCCGTCGAACGCGCCATATCAACCACTTTTTTTGGGTGTGTATTTATCTGGCCAAGAGCGAATGTACGTTGTGCCAAAGCATCTCGAGGCCAGCACATCCGAACTGGACAGGTTTTTAGGCCCCCACCCGTCGCTTTTACGACATGCCTTGTAGGTGGGTGACTATTATTTTTTTCTTGAGGGCCCCAGCAACACACGTGGATACTTTTTTAACCTTTACTTCAAAAAATACAGCGGGGGCCCTCGCCCGGGGTTTGTGATTTGGGAGATCTTTCCATGTGAAAAAAAGCGGGGAAATCAAAAAAAACGATGAGGACATTTTGCTTAGCATAGGGCGTCAACCCGGGGGCACAAAGCTACACTCATACATGCATTCTATGTGATTCATTATATGATCCGAGGGGGGGGGAGTCTGGCTGGGATCGGGGAAGGGACGAATCACTAAAAAGCAGCAAACCCCAAGGACACTCATCTTCTTTGTGGCCGCCATGGGTTTGATGAAAAGGGGAGCAGAAATACGGATGCCACATATCGGGAAAAGGGGATGGGGAAGGGGAGCACAAATGAAAAGAGGATATTTTAAGAAACCTCATATGTGGCATCAAAGGGCTACCCAAAACAATAGCAACTGCTAGATTTAAAAAAACAGGGGAAAATTGAGGGGCCAAAACTAGCAGAGACTAGGGAGGCAAAAAAAACTATCGAATGGCGATATAAAAGAAGTTCACCCAACACAGATGGATACATTCAACCTGTAGCGAAGAAGGTTATTTTCCCTTTCCTGATGGCCCTAAAGACTCACCCCCAACCTTTTTTTAAAAATGGACAACAGCCTGTGCCACGAGAGAAGGTGGGAAGAGACAGAGCATACTGCAAGACTGTCCACTGCTAGCAGGCCTAAAAAACGAAACCTCGAAAAATACCCAGCTAAATGAGAAGTTTCGGAAGACGGGGGTCCTAAACAACAGAGAATTTATGAGGAAGTCTTAACGTCTAGGAAGCAAGCGGGAGAGAGAGAAAGGAAAAAGAGGAGAGAGGAAAAAAGCACAAAGGGGAGAAGTACAACAAATCGAATGGAAGATCCCGTTGATGCTGTTGGGGATACTGAAGAAGATCGGGCAAGGGCATGCCAAAAGGGAATGAAGATATTCCAAAAAAACAACAACAGAGATTAAAAAAAGAATATCAAATATTTTTAAAAAAGGTGTAAAAAAATTTTGAGAAAGTTCTGGGTAGATAAGATGAGACTTTGACATACTACGGACATACATATTCCAGGGGAGCGTAGAGAACCTTGGAAAGGGGGGGGAACACCCATAACAGGATCACTGAAACAACAGCTGCAGACATTCATTACTAATCAGACTGCAAGCTTTAGGAGAAAAAAAACTATAATTGACAAGATAATGACAGATAAACACGCGGGGAAAGATAACCCTGATCATAATTTTCAAAACAGCGAGATGAAAAAACCAGAGGGGTTTACAATTTATAGTCAGGAGACCAGGACGTCTGAATGATACTTACGACAATTGCTCTGTGTTACGTCAGGGGTTAGGTTAGCCCAGGTATGGTGCTACTTTCTTCAGTGATTGTTACCTGATGGGGCTTTAAATTTGGGCGATCAGGGACGAAAGAAAATTTTAAAGATACAAGTTTAGAGGAATTAAAAGTTTAAGACCAAGACTTTCGTTTATTGATGGGGTTTTACACAACATATCGAAATGTTCACGGGCAGACACACTGAAAACAAACAATACCTAATTTCTCCCCTTCCTTGGGGTTTGGAAAAACAAATTCTTTCTTCTTAAAAGCTCCACATTGACCACTTTTTAAACCACTCTATGGAGCTGTACGTGATCTGAGCCAAGAGCGATTTATTTTAAAAAGCCCAAACGGGGGACCAGAAACGATTTCGGATGCTTTTATTTATTAGGGAGCCCATAGGTCCCATCAGTCGCCTCTTTCGACATGCCTTGTAGGTTGCGGGGACCCTATCAGTATAGATAAAACGCAGTAAAAAGTAACGGCAAACCGAATAAAAAGACGAGTTTAAAAAAACAAAAAAAGGACAACGCACAAAACGTTTTGACCAAAAAAAGGGCCTTTTTAAAGCATAGCCACGATTTTCATTTGATCAATTTTTAAAAAAGATGTTTTTAACCCATTTATTGCCTAGGACACAGCCAACATAAACTTTGGGGGCCTGGGGATAGGAAAAATTATAGGGGAAAAAAGACCCCAACGCAGTGACCCCCATTCCAGTATTGTTGTATAAAAACTATAATTTTTAAAAACAAACAAAAAGCTAAATCAAGAAAAAATTTTCAATTGTTAAAATAAGGAATATAGATTTTGAATATTTTTCATCAATAGACCAGAATTGAGTAAAATTGCAAAACGGTGTTTATCAAAAAAATACAGGGTGTTAAATTAAAAGCAGCCCCAGTGATAAAAGAAATTTTCCAGGACGCATTTCTTCTCGTCTATTTACTATTTAAACCGGTTCTGACTAGCTTGTCCTACGTCACATTTGTTCATCGCCCTTCGCCCCACAATTACACACCATCACACAACCTTGACCATACTACGTCATAACTGAACCTTCTCATTTCCATACATATATCCCAGATTAGCTCCATTCACAGGCTGTTTTAAGTTGAACACCCTGTAAAAAATCCACTAACCCTCCGCCCTACTCAAACTAGATCAGATTTTCCCTGGTCAGTTATATGGCTCAATATTAGAGTTCAGCCTCGAGGGACCAGTTTTGTTCTCTGTGTCAGACAGTAAAACCGGCCACAGGTTTGTCCACTGTGACTCTTCTTGGTAGGATTCTTTGCTATTACATACAATTGAGAATTGATTGACTGATTGATTGATTGATTTATAGGACTATCATCATTGACTTCGGTGAGAACAATGGTGTTCCTTCCTTTTCCCCACATTAAGATCTCAGCGAGTGCACGAGCTCCAGCACTGGTGAGGTCCCTGATATAATTGGAAAGGGTGTGATATTTTGTAGGAATTTGATTTTTTATATTTCTAATGAAATGGTTCCCTCGGCAGCGGCTTTCCACCTTGTTCTTCCGAGTTTGAACAGCCAAGGGTTCTTTATGTGCTCAAATTGGATAGGGCCCTATTTTTATTGTCAGTCTCCGATAGATTAGCAACTTGACTCACCTGCACTGAGATCAGGATCTCGGGAAAATATCCAGATGGCTCCCCTAGGAAGCGAACCTGAAGCCTTGTGCACGAGAGACGAGCACCAAACCTCTAGACCACACAGAGACCCTTTAAAGTAGGAGGTAATGTATGTTCATTTCAAACTTTTGCAGACTGCAAATTTTGTAATGTTTTTCTCCTTTTTTCAAACTAGACAACGATATCAGTTTCCTATTACATTTTTATTTGTATTTATCTCTGCTTTCATTGAGCATAGGACATCAACAGTTGTCTCCCACTTTCCCCGCCTCTTGTTGTTTTCTTTATGGTTTCCCAGGATAGTCCAGCAGCCTTCAGTTTCTCAAGAAGACTGTCTCCATGCATGTTTAGTACGTCCTCTTTTCAATTTCCCTACGATCTCCACTCATGCTTGTGTTCTTCTTCGTCTTTGGTTCGTTCTTTACAAACAATTTTAATCACCCTTTTGTGATATGTTTGATCTTTGCCAAGAACGTGATACGTTGCACATTGGTTTGGAGGCCCCCAAAAGCATAGACTTTATAATTTAGGACACGTGCATCCGATTTCAGCCAAAACTCATGGGGTCCCTCTACGACATGCAGTGGCAGATAACAGTGGTTCTATTCTTTACACTCCAAATTTGGGCCCTGCAACTACTCTTAGCGGTTGTGTTGTGACATGTCTGTGTCGGTGTCTGTGTCGGTGTCTGTGTCGTGAGGTGTCGGTGTCTGTTCGGTGTCTGTGACGGTGTCGGTGTCTGTGTCGGTGTCTGTGTCTGTGTCTGTGATGGTGTCTGTGTCGGTGTCTGTGTCGGTGTCTGTGACGGTGTCGTGTCGGTGTTTTGTGCGGGGTTTTGTGCGGTGTTTTGTGTCGGTGTCTGGGCGGTGTTGTGTCGGTGTCTGTGTCGGTGTCTGTGTCGGTGTTGTGCGGTGTCTGTGTCTGTCGGTGTTTTTGGGACGGGTCTGTGCGGTGTTGTGCGGTGTCTGTGTTGTTTGAAAACTAAAAAATAAAAATCGGGCATACCCTTTTCAGGACTTCCCTAAAACAGAAATGAGTCGTCGATTTTCTAAAAACCCCTTTTTGCTCAGTAGTTTGCAATTGCTTTCTAAACGGGATGTTTTTTTTACCAAACTTGCCTTCCGGGATTTTGAACCAGGTATTTGGGGTTATAATCGGCTCACTACCCTTACACTACAAACGTCAGGGGAAGACCACAGCCACTCTAGTCCCATGCTGGACCCCGGCGACTAGACACACTTTGATTTGATCCGACCCATAAATGGGTCCGCCTATTTTATCCCCAGATCTGTGTTTAACCAGTATCCCTTACATTCTCTTGATTTACCAGATCATCCATAAAAGTCGTTTATATATTTATGTAATGAAAAAATGGATGTAAATTAACTTTTCGACAAAATTTATTAAATTAATGAAGGACGGGTAAACAAATTACTGGGCAGCAAACCATTAGCGACATTGCAAAATTTTAAAAGAAAAATGAAAAGGAACCGGAACTTTGTAAACTTTAAAAAACTGATCGACTCCATTTTCTAATGATAGTTTCGAGAAGTCAAAATTACTCAACCCCCCGGGATTTTAAATACGATTTTAAAAAAAGTTAGTTTCAAGAGACTGGGGAAGCTTTAGATGTTTAAAAATAAAAACCCAGGTGACCAAAACCAGTTTTTCTCTCTCTCTCTCTCTCTCTCTCTCTCCTCTTTTCTTCTTCTTTTTTTTTCGTTCTTCACAAATTTTTAAAACCCTTTTTTATATGTTGATCTTTCCAAGAACGTGTATTAAAATTGGGGTAGGCCCCCAAACGATAAGACTTTACACGTTTGGGAACATCCGATTTCACCAAACCTCCTTAGTCGCCCTTAGACATGCGGGGGCGGAACAGTGGTTCTTTTTTACTAAATTTGGGGGCCCGAACCACTCGGGTCCTGTTTTAACCTGGGGGAACAAGGCCCCCAACCCAAATCAGCAAATCTTTTTTTCTCTACCATCTCCTAGCTCCCCCTAGCTTTTTTTTATATTGTTAATCTCTGCCTCCCAAAACTGCTCCATGTTTTTTCCCCCCTCGGCTTTCCCCGTGGGGCCAGGAAAGACCCCCCTTGAAAATTCCCCCCGGTTTTCGCAAAATGTGTCCCATCCAGCGCCAGCGTCTTTTTTAACCTCTTGTTTCCCGGAATTGTCTTTTTCTCTCCATAAGTTCCCCATTTTTAAAAAATCCATCACTCCCCTTTCGGGAAAACACCAGGATGAATGTTTTAGTTTATGCATTATTGTTTAGTAGTTCTCCCTGTTTTGAACCATAATTTAGAACGCTTTAAATTAGAGAAAAATCCGAATTTTTGTTCTAGATTTGCTTTTTAGACTTCCCCCATTAACCCGTTTTAGATTTTATTTCAGGAAAGGGTTTCTTTGTTAATCGTTTGTCTTGTGTTATGGATTTGGGGTTCCCAAATTTTTAAGTGTTTTGTCTTTTTGAAGATTTAAATTCCAATTATTAAGTCGTTTGTCTTGGGTTATGAAGATTGTGAGTTCCAATTTTAAATCGTTTGTCTTTTGCAAGATTGTATTCCAATTATTGTCGTTTGTTGTGGGTTTTAAAATTGTGATTCCAAAATTGTCGTTTGGGCTTGTGTTTACGTCGGGACGATTGTGCGCCCATGGTGACTAGGCCCGCCCGCCCGTTTTCAGCCAGCTTTTGATTTACTAGGGTGAACTTTCCTAGGGTACGATCCTTTCTGCCGACTATGTCGGCTCGGATCTACGCCTTTACAATCAGCTTTGCCGTATATTTGGGCTTTGTGATCTACGCCAGGACAGTGAGTTACGCTGTTTTGCCCGTTCTGACTGAGAAATATTTTTCGGGGTTTGTCAGCTTGTCCTCGGACGGCGTCTTACTCGTATAAAACACCGTGTAAAGTATCGGTCTTCGCCAATGTTCGGACCCGGACTTTCTGTCTGATCCGTACATTGTCGGCCTTGCTTTACCTGACATTTTTGAGTTTGATCCGGAGAAGGAACATTCTCAGCCTTTTCTAGACGCGCGTTGGTACGTGGCAATTTGTAATTAACCTCGAAAGCACTGGCATGGGGCCGAGTACAAACAATGTAGAAGGTCGTTTCAGTCGGCGCTATCAACGCAACTGAGGATTTTGCGCTCGCCACCATCACCCGCCCAGTTATTCCGGGGATGTTAGTTACGACTGCAATCGAACCTTGCCCGGTGCCCCAAGGCTGGCAGTTCCGTTAGGTATCACCAACCTCAGTTCTTCCGGGGATGTTAAATTTTTATCCACAGTACCTTGCAGGTTTTCCCAGGGCGGCAGTTTCGTTGTGCACTAAAACGCAACTTGTTCTTTTGCGCTCGGCAAACCTTGTCCAGTACATGTATCTGCACCAGGCCACCGATGCGGAGTCAGCTGCAATCTTCTCTCGTACCAACACGAGGGTAGACTTTTATTCGTTACGGTCCTGTCTTATTTATTCTTACCGACGGGCTGGCAATGTTTGCCCTCCTTAGGGCTCTGAGCTTCGCCCTACGTGGGCACCACGTTTCGTCACTGGATGCACCTCTCATCCATGTCAGAGACGTTTCGTTGCTGTTTCTTTACGTTCAGGAACTTGGGCAATATCTTGTTGGACATCGGTCAGGAGATTTGTGCATTTTGTTAGTATGGATCTGTATTGCATTTCCGTAATTGCACTGCTACCACTACCAGTAGTTCTCCCCGATCCCTGCCCCTCTTAGCCAGACCGGAACCAGAGTCAGTTTTCAGGGTCACCGCGTGGAGGTTGGGGGCAGGGTCTTGGTTAGCTGCGCCCCCTCCCTAACCCTCATGACCTCATGAGCCTTTGACCCCTATTTCCTTCTAATATAACGTAACTAACGTTTCCATTCGGGCTTATATCCATAAGAAGTATAAACACAACTTGATCTATTCCTATGCAAGTCTATGTGTCCAGTACTGAGGGGTCTCTGAAGATGATGAAGACTCCAAAGTCATTTGGGAGACAATATGTCCCAGTGCCATTTTTGATGTATCCAGCTACATTTCTCTGCTGGTGTCTTATTTCTCATCTGTCTGGTTCTCTTCTGGTTTCTGGGTTTTGATCTGGATTTTCGTCTGTTGCAGATTCTGCTTATAGTTCTGTACTCTATAGGATCAGAATTATGGCCCCTGGTTCTTCATTCTCTGCTGCTATGTAGATTCTGATAATCTTCTTTTACTTCATTTGCTTGCTCTCTGTCCGTCTTCTGTATGACCAGACGGTATCTTGCAGTGACTTCTAATTTCTGACTTACTGGCTCTCCACCAGACTCTACCTCTGTGTGTGAGAGTCTAAGTTGAATGTAGCCTGTGTTTCTCATTCTCTTCTTTTCATTTCCTCTTTCCCTCTTTCCCCTTTTCTCTCTCCTTCATTTGTGCTTGACCAGCGTATATATAATATATGCCCTGCCCACGCATCTCTTTGTTAATACGTCACAAGCCACGATGAATTCTTCCAGGATCGCAAACTGGCGACAGCCAGCCCACACTTAGCCCCCAAAGCTAAAACTATAGTGCGTTTCAAAACGTTCGGTCAACGATTGACCTCAAATATCTCCATATTCATTGCATGGATGAACGTGATTTTTGCATGTGGTGTTGTATTTCCGATGTCCCAACGATTGTCTAAAATTCAATGTTGCAGGTAGTGTACTTTTCTTGCAAACAGCGAATTCTTTGATCTTTTCAAACCTAGTAACTATCTGGTGCTGGGAAAAAAATAATTTACCGTAAATTTTAAAAATCACATATTTTCGGCATAGGCGTATGTACAAACCGAATTTTGGAGGGTGAGATAACTCATATTATATAAATCATATAAAGTGTTTACTCACTTTGATGAGCCTAACATTTTTTAATACACCTATGCTCTGAAAACACAAACGGTAAATTGTAACTGAACACACCGGAAGGATCATTATACATTTTTTAAAGTGCGATAAAGCGATTAAAATCGGGAAAACCACGTGAAACACGTGCAAGTCGTGGAACTTGCAACATCTCACAAATATGAAAGGGTAATACTTTTCATTATATGGTTGGCCAAGGAGATGGTCACTTTTATATACTTTACATAAAGAAAATTTTAAACCATACGTTTGTTATTGAATAAAAAAAATATCAACCTCGGGACATTACGATCATAAGATCATATGCAAAGTTACATCAATTACGGTCAAGCGGTTGCAGAGATATTAAATTTTCCCCGCGGTAAATCAATTTGAAACGCACTATAGTAACAATTCGACAGTTTCTTGTATCCGAATTGAGATCAAACGACAAAGCCACACTACAACAATATTTCTGCCCAACTGTCAACCCCTCCCGTCATTTCTTGGAAGCCAGGTTATGATTGTGACACTCCCTGACAGGAGGAGATAGGAGAACTGGCCTACCAATAATAACCTTATTACATAAGCACTATTCCTCCTCCAGCATCACTGATTGCGTTCTTTGCCGATCCATCGGTATACACATGTGCCCACGCACTCTCGGGGTACTCGGTTTCTATGTATTTTTCTGTAACCGTTCTTCTTTCGCAGTTCTCTTGCTGCCCCTTCTTTGGAATTCCTGTGAATGTTTTCCTTAATTCTGGCATTTAGGTCTCCCACGCGGGCCTTATCAGTTGCCGGTATGTTTAGGCTTACAATTTGCTAAGACCGGGAGGTCTTGGGTTAGTGCTTTGGCCCTTTTTGCAAGCTGGTTCTTTTCAGCTTGCCACTTCCTAGTCCGTTCATTCTGACGTACATAGGGTGGAAGTGAAGACGCTTAAATTTTTCCTCCAGTAGCAAAACTTTTCTGTCTCTGCGGTCTGCTTTGGTTGGAGGTATGTGATTGTTTCCAGCGCCTTGATGGGCGTGGACTTCATGGCTCCTGTGATAATGCGTGCTGCTCTGTTCTGACTGCTGTTCACTTTGGCGAATTGCTTGTTGGATGCACTATTCCATGCTGCAATGCCGCATTCCAGGACCAGTCGTAATCTTCCCGAGTAGAGTGTATTGAGGATTTTACTGTTGGTTTCCCACGTGGAACCTGCCAGTTTTCTCATTATACTGAGCCGTACAGTAGCTTTTTCTATCTGGGAGCACCATGAGCCTTCGGTCTTGTGTGACTCAGATACGGGATTTTGCTTTCAGGAAGGTCTTGCCCGTTGATTTTAAGTTTAATTATGTGGTTCTGATTGTTCTGCGAGAACAGTGTATGTGGTTTTAGAGGCGTTAATGCCCATGTTCCACTTTTCCGTCCAGGTTTCCAGTTAGTTAAGCGTATGTTGCAATAGATTTGTTGCTATGCGGATTGACTCCTCCCTAGCACAGATTGCCAGATCGACGGCATACATGGCTGAGTGCACTCGCTTGGGTAGACATGTAACTATGTCGTTGACAAAGATTAGAAAGAGAGTTGGTGAGAGCACTCCTCCTTGGTGGACTCCCTTTCTCTAGCGTGGACGTCAAGCTTGTGCACCCCTGAACTTGAACCCTTGCTGTTCTGTTCTCTAGGTATCTATGAAGCCATTTGTTCATTCTTCCCTTTATCCCGTGGCTCAGGAGTTTGAGTTTTAACCCTCTTTCCAGACTGTGTCGAACTCCTATCCATGGCTACCAAAACTGCCATGTTTGCTTCTTTTCTTGGAAACCATCCTGATTTCCTTGCGATATAGGTTACCTGATCTTCGGTAGATCGGTACTTTCTAAAGCCTCCTGTTCTCGAGTAGGGGGTTGGGGGATCGTCTGGGGCATTGAAAAGGAATAGGTTTTCTCATCTCCCGTCCCCCTATTCTCCTCTGTTGTTCATTACGAATAGCCCCATCTTTCCAGTGGTGTTAAATCTACCAGCAATGTTCAAGATTTTTAAATTACCCCGGGGACCTACCCAAAAAAGGGAGTTCGATACGCTCTGAGATCTTCCTGTGTAAGAAAGAGATGGTTCCCCCAAAGTGAAATGATGATGGACATATCAATAATGTGTTTTGTGTAATTTAGTGTGTTTTAGTAGTTTTAGTGTTTTTTGTTTGTGTTGTGTTTTTTAGTGTTCTACTGTGTTTTGTTTTTTGTGTTTTAGATTTTTAGTGCTTTTTTTGTTTCGGTGTTTTTGTGTTTTGTTGTTTTTATGTTGTTTAGTGTTTTGGTTTAGGGTTACGGGTTTGGGTTTTTTGGGTTATTGGTAAGGGGGGGTGGGTTAGGTAGGGTTAGGTTGGGTAGTTAGGTAGGGGTTTAAATTAGGGGGAGGGGTTGGTTTGGGTAGGGGAGGTTGGTGGTTAGAGTTAGGGTTTTGGTTGGAGGGGGGTTAGGGTAGGGGAGGAGGGCTAGGTGGGGGTTGGTTGGCTTGGGGTTTGGGGATTGGTTGATATTGGGTTGGGAGGGGGGTTTTTAGAGAAAATTGGGTTGGGGTGGGGGATTGGGAAGAGGGTGGGGAGGGAGGGAAAGGGGGGAGTTGGATTTATTTTAGGGAGGGGACGGTTGGGCGGGTTTCAGGGTTTGGGTTCGGGGAAAGGCAAATTAGGGGGGGGTTAGGGTTGGGAGGGAGGGTTTGGGGAAGGGTTTGCGAGGGGTTTAAAGGGTTTGGGTTTTGGGGGGTTAGGGGAAGGGTAAGGGTAGGGTTAGGGTTTGGGGTAGGGTTAGTGTTTGGGGTTGTGTTCGGTTGGGGGTTGGGGAGAGTTAGGGTTAGGGGGGTTAGGGTTTTGTTTGGCTTTTGTGTTGGTTAACGTTAGCGTTAGGGTTCTTAGGTTAGTGGGGGTTGGTTGGTTGGGTTAGTGAGGGTTAGGATTGGGGTTGGGGTAGGGTTGGGGTCGGGGTTGGGGTAGGGGGGGTTGGGGTGGAGTTAAGGTTAGGGTTATTGTTAGGGTAGGGTTACGGTTGGGTTGGGTTAGGGTTAACGTTGGATTAGGGTTTGGCTTTGGGATAGGGCAGAATTGGGGGTGGGTTGGGGGTAGGGTTGGGGTTAGGGTTAGGGTTGGGGTTAGGTTGGTTAAAGGGTTAGGGTTATGGGAAGTTAGGGTTTGGGGAAAAGGGAAGGGAGGGTTGGGATGGGGTTAGTGTTGGGGGTTCGGCGTTTTCGGATTGGGTTGGGTTAGGTTAGGGTTCGGGTTCGGGTTAGGTTGGGGTTGGTGAGTGTGTTTTGTCGTGTTAGATTTTTTTGAGCGTTTTGTGTTTGCGGTGTGTTTTTGAGTATTTTGGTGTTTTTTAGTGAGTTTTAGGGTATTATGTATTTTAGTATTTAGTGTTTTGTTTTGTCTTGTTTTTCTGTTGTAATATGTTTTAGAACGTTTTAGTGTTTTTTAGTGATTTTTGGTGTGTTTTGTTTTTTTGTGCCTTTAGCGTGTTTTGGTATGTTATGTGTTTTATGTTAGTTTTTTTTTATTTCAGTGTGTTAGTGATGTTTTTTTAGTATGTTTTAGGGGTTTTAGGGGTTTGGTGTTTTAATGTGTTTTAGTGTGTTTTATTGGGGTTTTTTGTAGTTTGGTGTGTTTTAGTGTTTTTAGTGTTAGTGTGTTTTAGTGTGATTTTGTGATTTAACAATCACAGAAACCCAAGTATACTGGGGCAGACTGTCAGAAAAAAAGACTGCTGGGACCCCTTTTCCTACAACCACCTTGGTGGAATAAAAATGTTGAAAAAGCAAGCTAAAAGGGCTGCTACAAAGTCATGACGGGGCACAAAGAAGCGCCCCTTTGAAATATGGGGATGTGGCTGAAAAGTCTGCTATTCGCCACAAAGCCACTGGGGTTTAAAAATTTTTTAGTGAGAAAAAGAGTGCGTTACAGGAACTTTCAAACACACGTCTGTGGTGACAAGTCTTCATCAATTCTGGCAGTTTCATCGCAAAATGAATAGAAGGAATACTAGCCAGTCTTTTCCTCACGTGACTCGTCGGGAGCCGTCTTGACAACAGATGCCGAAAAGGGCGGGGGTTCCCTTCATCGTTTCGTGGAACAGACAGAAAAAGGTGATAAACTGACCACCTAATATCATAAGTGCTCTTCGTGATATTACGCTCTAGAACCTTACATTGACTTAATAAAAAAGGAAGATGTTGTTAATGCCCCAAGGCAAGCCACAGCACCGCCCCAGCGCCTGTGCCCAATATCATCATTAAACTCCCCGACGAGACTGTTATTAATGCGGGGATGGATTTTAACAAAAGTGTACAGATTGCGGTGATACCCAAAAGGCTTGGCTTCATAGTTTTTTACGACCCCCCCAAAACATGGGAAGGATCCTAAACTGCTCAGGCTACCCATACCACTTTGCAAAATGTTTTGGCAAATTACAGAAAGATAGTGGCCAGAAAGGTAATTGTCATAGGAATGCCCACATCCTCCCTGCACTTTGGTAGCTGACCAATGAAAGGGACAGGGGACAATGCTGGCACATTTGCATATGATGTTTGAAGAGGTTTCCCAACCCAAGTAAGAGACTTTGCTGTCCCATGACAGGATGTTTATAACAAGGTAAATTTTTTAATAATGGCTCTTTGATTAAATGTGAAGTTAATCCTTGGCTGGTGAACTGGATAGCTGCTTCTTTAATGGAAAAACCGTTGCACTACGTTTAGGACAGGACACGGCCCCTGCAGACAGCCCGGAAACCAGGGTTCTCCCTATTACCCGTGTTTTTTAAATTTTCCCGCAAATTTAAAATTCAGCCAACCGGATTGGCGGACATTGACATTTGCAGATGATATCTTAATATATAGGATGGGTCAGATAGACGAGATGGTTGACGCATTCAGAAATCCGGGTTGATGTGAGGTCTCGCTCTCAGGTCAATCCTGAAAAAAGCGTGTGTGTTGTGGTGCTCGTTGAATAACCCCACATAGTTAAGGCTACCCCATGAATTTTTGATAACATATCATAAAAGCGAAGACAGGCTCCCTATCTTGGAAAAACCCTTTTGATCGAGCTCCTTTTTAAAAACCCCAAAGAAAACAAAAAGGCAAGGGGTTCGCGCCCCAAAAGTTATGGTGGGCACCTTGAGAGAGATATTCCCCTTTTTTTTAATATGAAAATGGGTTTAGGATGAATTTTAGATATCAAGATCACAAGGGAACGCTCAAAGGGGTTCAGAATGAAGGTATGCTATAGTCCTGGGCTGCCAGATCCCCTTTGGAAGATGAGATATATGGGACCTTCTGTCACCGCCCCCGTCATGCAATCGTCAAACCCAAAGGCATATATGGGGGTTACTGGGATAAGAGTCATCTATACCGAACACTAATGATGATGTTGTTAAGGGAACGAGAATCAAGCGTGGCATGTCGTGGATGGCCCAGGCTAAAGAACAATTGGCCAGGTGATACGGTTGCGACCCTCCAAAGGGAAAATATCCCCAGATGGGGCATGACCAACTATCTCAACTTTATCATTATCTTGGAAGAGAATGAGGTTGGGGCAACATAAAGGCGATCCAAAGCACGAAGAAGTAAACGGGATGATGAGTTTTTTAAACCAAAAACGGGTAAACCCTTTTTTCCAAGCATGGTGGGTTGTTGCAGAGCAAATGGGTCATACAGGACAACTACTTTAGATGAGGGGGAGGTTGGGGCCCGTTACGCCCCCCCTTTGGGATTTTGGGGGACTTTTTTTACGGGGGGCTTTTTTGGTATCTGACTCTCAGTCGATGCTTCACAGATCCAGAAGGGCAGGTTTCGGATGAGGGGATGTCGTCTATGAAGTTTCTAACCCCCGCGGCTTACGTGGATATACTTCCTGGGCATGCGGGTGTTTACGGTAATGAGAGGGAAGGCAACCAACAGCATCGATTTTTGGGGGAGTTGAAGATGGGGGAATTTTTTGGTCTCTTCTGTGTCTTTGGGTGAGGACACTAAAATCGAAAAATTTAATCGATCAAGCGATTTAAGCAGTTTGGGGTTACCTGTTGTTCGTCGAACTGCATGCCTGGGGGCAAGGGGGGGGTGTTTAACAAAACAGGAAACATCAGTACATACTCTTCGATAGTTTTTGGGGGGACAGCAATGGGGGCTGCATGATAATTACGTCAGCGTAGTAACCAAAACCAATAGCCAATGCAATTTAGTGCATTTTTTGCATTTTTGGGGGGGTTTGTGTGTTTTAAAATGTGTTAGTAGTTTTAGGGGTTTTAATGTGTTTTAGTGTTTTGTGAGTTTAGGGGAAGGGGTTTTAGTGTGTTTTAGTATGTCTCAGTATGTTTTTAGTGTTTTAGTTTATTCAGTGGTTTTCGTGTTTTTGGGGTGATTTATGTTTTTTGAGGTGTTTTTTAGTGTTTTTTTTGTTTTTGTGCGTTTTATTTTAGTAGTGGGTTTTAATGCGTTTTAGTGTGTTTTTTGGGGGTTTTAGGGCTTTTAGTGTTCAAGTGTGATTTGGGTTTAGTGCCATGCTTTTTGGGGAGTGCAGAAGTTTTTTGGGCTTTTTTTGGGTTTTAAATTTTATTTAAGTGATTTATGCGTTCTATTTGTCTTAGTTCATTTTAGTGTTTTTTTGTGTGTTATTGCCTTTAGTGAGTTTAAGGGGGTTTAGTGCGTTTGGAGGTTTTTTAGCGTTGTGTGCGTGTTGGTGTGTGTTCTGGTGTTTTAATGTGTTTTAATGTGTAATTTGTTTTAGTGCGTTTTAGTCTGTGTTTTAGTGTGGGTTTGTTCGTTTTTGTGCGTTTTCGTGTGTTGGAGTGTGTTTTTGTGAGTTTTTGGGGGAATTAGTCGTTTTAGAGTGTTTTAGTGTATTTTAGTGTGAATTAGTCTTTCAGTATGTACTTGTTTTTCTTTTTTTTATGTTTTAGTGGTTTTAGTGCGTTCCAGTGTGTTTTAATGTTTTAGTGTGTTTTTGTGTTTGGTGTTTTTAGTGTGTTTTTTGGTTCTTTTTTGTTTGATGTGTTTTAGTGCATTTATTATTGTGTTTTATTGTGTTTTTTAAAGTGTTTTGTGGTTTTTAAAGCAATGTAGTGGTTTTTGTGTGTTTTAGTGTCTTTAGTGTTTCGTGTGTTTAATGGTTTGGTGTTTTTGGGTTTTAGTGTGTTTTTTTTTTTTGTGGTGTTTTTGTGTGTTTAGTTTTTTTTTGGCGTGTTAGTTTTTTTAGTGTGTTTTTTGTGCTTTTTGTGAGTGTTTTTAGCGCGTGTTAGTGCTTTTACTTTGTTTTTTTGGTTTTCGTGTGTTGGTGTGTGATTTAGTGAGTTTTAGGGGTTTTAATGTATTTTAGTGTTTCATAGTGTTTTAGTTTGTCTTGTTTTTTTGTTGTAGTATGTTTTAGTGCGTTTTAGTATGTTTTAGAGTTTATGTGTTAGTGAGTGTGTTTTAGTGTGTTTTTTTGTTCTTTGTGTTTTTGTATTTTAGTATTTTTAGTGCGTTTCAGTGTGTTTTTGTTTTATTGTTTTTTTTTTTTGTGTTTTATTGTGTTTTTTGTTTTATTATGTTTTATTTTTTTACCCAAGGCAGTTGATGGTTAAGTGTGTATTCCTTGCCATCTTCTCATTTTCCCCAAACCCTGTTTATTTCAAACATATAGACTTTTCTTTTTCCTTTGGGTGAAACAGAGGGAGAGAGGGGGGGTTTGCAAAATGGGAAGCCCCTTTTCCCAAAAAGGGGCCCCTAGGGACAAGAAAAAACAAACATCTTTCTCCTCGCCCCCCCAAAAAAACCCTTAATAGAAAAGGAAAAAAAATCTTAATTTGGCACATGGAACCTAAGGATTGTGTCCCCCATAACCTAGAAGAGAACAAAAACAGAAAAACCAGAAAAAAAAGAAGGCACGGTAGCAAAACTACAGGAAAAGGCTCACATATTTGGGTTTAGAAAAAAAAAGAATTACAACTCCTTTTTGCTGACGATGCGCCTTATCGCCCACAGGGGACTACCTCAAATGCCTAATCCATAATTTTTCAAAAGGGATGCGACCTATTTTCTCTGACTATGTGTCTCTAAAAAAGTTGTTTTATTCAGGAGGTAACACAACAAATATCCTTTTAAAAGGCCCCAAAACCCCGCAAAAAATTTTGCTTCTTGGGTTTATGGTTACTGCCAGCCTTTCTTTGTTGAAGAAATCAACGCTCGTGTAAATGCGGTGCTGATTGGCAAACTATCAAAGCAGGGGGACAAACAAAAATGACATTCGCGAAGATTCAAATATATCGGCTGTCTAATTGGGGTTTTTTTTAAAAATATGGACAGTCTACTCCCAAAACACGAGGGGACTTACCCTCTTTTACCCGGGTTCTCCACAAGATTATGGACATCAGGTGGTACGACAAGATAACCAACTCTGAAGTACAGCAACCAAATTGCCTTCCCCTCATTGGGCATGCTCAACAGAGACGACTAAGATGGTTGGATCATGTGAAAGAATGGAAACTTGTCCCTCCAAAACAAATGTTCTTTAACTTTCGGAGGGGAAGAGGCACCAGGCAAACAACTGCTCAGATATAAAGATTCTGCAAAACCTCAATGAAAAATTTTTTTTATAGGTCCACAAGGGGAAAAAAAGCTGATGACATATTATGTAAAAACCCCTTGGAAAGGGGGGAAGTCTTTGGGAAGAGACTTTGTATGAGCTGAAAAAAGCAAAAAATTAGAATTGTCACGTAAAAAACTTGTCAATTGACCTCTGTAAAGTCGAAAAAGGCCAAATTTTTTTGTGTTAGTGTGTTTTAAGTGTGTTTTAGTGTGTTTTAGTGTGCTAGTGGGTTTGTCGTTTTAATGCAATGATGCATTTAGGCGTTTTAAACTGTTTTAGTATTGTTTTTGTGTATTTTAGTGTTGTTTTAGTTCGTTTTAGTGTGTAAGTTCGTTTTAGCGAGTTTTATTGTTAGTATGTTTGTGTGTATTAGTGTGTGCGTAGTGGTGTGTTTTAGTGGGGTTTTTTCTGTGTATTCAGTGTGTTTTAGTGCGTTTTAGTGTTTTAATGTGTTTTGGTGTGTGTTTTAGTGCGTTTTAGTGTGTCAGTGTTTAATGTGTTTTAGTGTGATTTAGTGCGTTTAAGTGCTGTTTAGTGCGGTTTTGTGCATTTTCGTGCGTGTTATTTCGTTTTAGAGTTAGTGTTTTAGTGCGTTTAGTCGTTAAAGTGTTCTTTAGTTCGTTTTAGTGTGTTTTAGTGTGTTTTTAGTGTATATTTTTGAGTTGTGTGTTTTTAGTGTGTTTTATTGATTTAGTGCGTTTTAGTGTGTTTTAGTGAGTGTTTTAAGTTAGTGTTTTAGTGCTGTTTAGTAGGTTTTAGGGCTTTTTAGTCAGTTTTAGTGCGTTTTAGTGTGTGATCTAGTGTGTTTTAGTGCGTTTTAGTGCGTTTTAGGGAGTGTTTTAGTGTGTTTTAGGAAGTTTTAGTTCGTTTTAGTGGGTTTAAGTGCGATTTAGTGTGTGTGATTTAGTGCGTTCTAATGTGTTGTAGCACGTTTTAATGCGTTTTAGTGAGTGTTTTAGTGTGTTTTAGGCGTTTTAATTCGTTTTAGTGTGTTTGTGATTTAGTGTTTTAGTGCGTTCTAGTGGTGTTAGTGCCTTAATGAGTTAAGTGCGTTTAGTGCGTTTGTGAGCTTTTTTGAGCGTTTTAGTGCGTGTTGGTGTGTGTTCTGTGGTGTGTTAGTGTTTTAATGTGTTTAGTTTGTTTTAGTGTGTTTAAGTGTGTGTTTTAGTGCGTTTTAGTGTGTTAGTGTGTAGTAGTACGGTTTAGTGTGTTTTAATGCGTTTTAGTGTGTTTTGGTGTTTTTTTTTGTGCGCTTTAGTGTTTTAGTGAATGTGTTTTAGTTTTAGTGCGTTTTAGTGTGATAGTGTGTATTAGTGTGTTTTTGTTTGTTCTTCTGTGTTTTAGTATGTTTTAGTGCGTTTTAGTGCATTTCAGTGTTTTGTTGTTTTTGTGTGTGTTGTGTTTTTAATTTTTTATTGTGTTTTTTGTAGTTTGAGTGTTTTAGTGTGTTTTAAGTGTGTTTTAGTGTGTTAGTGTATTCTGAGCGTGTTTTAGTGTGGTTTTAGTACGTTTCAATGCGTTTTAGTATGGTTTAGTGTGTTTTAGTGTTGTTTTAGTGTGTTTGGTGTGTTTTGTGTGTTTTAGTGTGATTTAGTGTGTTTTATTACGTTTTAGTGTGCTTTAGTGTGTAATTGTGATTTAGTGTGTTTTAGTGTGTGAGTGCCTTTTAGTAGTTTGTGCGGTTTAGTATGTTTTTGAGCGTTTTTGATCGCTTTAGTGCGTGTTGTGTCTTCTGGAGCGTGTTAGTTTGTTTTTGTACGTTTTCGAGTGTTGGTGTGTGTTTTTGCGTGTTTTAGTGTGATTTAGTGAGTTTTAGTGTGTTTTTGTGTATTTTAGTGATTCGTAGTGTTTTAGTTTGTGCTTGTTTTCTGTTGGGTATGTTTTATTGCGTTTTAGTGTGTTTTAATGCGATTTAGTGTGATTTACTGGGTTGTGTTTTAGGGTTTATTTTTGAGTTGTGTGTTTTTAGTGTGTTTTATTGTGTTTGTTTTAGTGTGTTGTATTGTTTTAGTGAGTGTTTTAGTGCTTTTATGGATGCAATGCGTTTTAGTGTGTTAGTGTTTTAGTGTGCTTTATTATGCTAAGTGTGTTTCGTGTGTTTAAGTGTGATTTAGTGTGTTTTAGTGTGTGTTAGTGCCTTTTGTGAGTTTAAGTGCGGTTTAGTCGTTTGTGAGCGTTTTGAGCGTTTTAGTCGGTGTTAGTGTGTGTTCTGGCGTGTTTTAGTGTTTTAATGTGTTTAGTTTATTTTAGCGCGTTTTAGTGTGTGTTTTAGTGTATCTGTTAGTGCCATTCATACGCTTGAAGTACTCAACACCTTTACATACCTTGGCTCTGTCATCAGCAGCAACCTCTCCCTCGATGATGAAATTAGTGGTCACATTGGGAAGGCCTCCACTGCTATGTTTAAATTAGCAAAGCGTGTATGGGAAAACAGGGCACTCACAAGAAACACCAAGACACAAGTATATAAAGCTTGTGTTCTCAGCACTCTGCTGTATGGTAGTGAGACATGGACCACATATGCTAGACAAGAACATCGCCTCAACACCTTCCACATGCGCTGTCTCAGGCGAATATACATCCGATGGCAATATCACCTCTCAATATAGAAGTCCTGAACAGTGCTGGCATTCCAAGCATGCACACTACTGAGTCAGCGACGTCTCTGATGGCTGGACCGTATGAGCGATGATAGAATCCCAAAGAACATTCAATATGGTCAACTCGCATCTAGCGCCCATTATTACGCTTCATTGACACCTGCAAGCGTAATCTTTTAAGCTTCTTTTGCTGAAATGGAGCGTTTTTGTACATTTGCATTTCAATATGTTTGACCATTATTCCATAAAGCCAAGTGGATATATATGTATTAGTAGACTGTGTTGGATGTATCTAAGTGCATTTTAAACATTTGTATTGAAATCAAAATGTTTGGAGTTTGATTTATTGACAAACGTTTTATGTCACATTTCAATGTTGGACATTTTCCAAAATCCAATGGTCTTTTACCTTTTATTTCTGGTCTGTTCTGATGACGATAGAGTGATGTGTATTGACATCAACGTTCTAATCATGCTTTGGTGTAATTAAATTTAAGAACAAATAAAACCCTTTTGTTAAAAAAAGCGATTTTTTTTCTTACCTTTATTGAATTACGTCAGAAATATATTTACAACACAAATTTTAAGAGTTTCATTGGCCCCAAAAAAGTGGGGACTGAAAAATTTATTTTTTAGTCGATCATCAAAAAGTTCTATCGGCTGATTTAAAAGAAAGATTTTCTGATTTAAAAAAAGATATTCCAACTTGGGGCAAAAAGGGATTTGTCTGATATTTAAAATTTTTATCGAAGAATTTCCAGAAATGAAAAATGATGAGTATTTAAAAACTTTTTAATATAAAAAGAATTATGACTTTGTGAGAAACAGAAATCAAATCAAAGGGAAAAAAAACTGTTATTCCCTTTTCCCATTTCAATTTAGTTGAATTGGATTTATTATAACGATTTGCTTTTTAAAAAAGAAATCGGTGATGAAACCCCGGGGGATTTGAGCTGAACTAACTAAATTGAACATAACAAAAAATATCCTTCAGCATGCATCAAACGCAAAGATCTCACAATTAAGTAATAAATAATTACTAATAATTAAAATAATATTGAAAAATCTGTCCCAAAAATTTTTTGACTTTAATTTTTTCATATATATTTTGAAAAATTTTTTACGGTTTTCAACAATTTCCCCGTGATTCTTTCGTTATCATTTAGTTTCTACAGATAATTCAATTTTTTAAACTGACATTTTCTGTAATGGAACATAGGTTGATAAAAAAAGGGGGTGGGGAGTCACGAATTTTAAAGGCTTTTATGGGGCATGGCACAAAAGGTTGGGAAAAAACTGATTTAAAATCGGGTGTCAATCTTGCTTTACTGACATTCAGATTGACTGCTGATATTTTCTTTCATGAATTTGTACAAAAAGAGTTTTTTCTCTTCTCTCCCTATCTGGGCGCCTCCGTTTTATGATTTGTCTCCGCTTGTGTTTTTAACCTTTGAACAGTCCAATTGGGAAATTGCAAAACCATCAATTTTACAGAGAAATTCTGCCCCCCAAATTTAGAATTTACCAACCAAATGCTTGGAAAAAATTTCTTTGAAAACCGGATTTTTTAAAAAATAACGGTTTTGTTTGATTTGGGCCCTTTTGGGGGTCTGATACAGAATTTAGTTTTTTCAGTAAATGATAAAGAATTTGATGACAAGTCTCGAAAGGCTTCATCCATTTTAAAGGGACCAATTTGATATTTGATTAAAATTATGAAAAAAACATAAAAAAGAAAATTTATTTTGTTTTAAAACGAATTCATTTAAAATTGTTTTTGTCATAATGCCATTCCCCTTTTATGTTGACTTGGGGTTGAAATGGGGGGGACGAGACGTTCTTTTTAAATCGCAATTTTCCCTTTTTACAATGGTGTTTTAAAATATGGTGGAGGAATCAAAAATGAAATAATCTTTTTTGGGGTTCGTAAACTGTGGACAGATGTTTGCCTTTTTAAAATGGGTATAATAAATGAAATTTTTTCATTGAACTTTAAACTCATTTGGGAAAAGTTATATCATTCGTTTAAAAAAAACAATGTGACCCCAAAATCTTCACACTAATTTAATTGACTTTAACTTTTTTTTCTTCTTTCGATGTTCTAGGCCCTTTTTAAATTTCTTTGTGATATATAAAAAGCAAAATTTCTTCTTGATGATTAACCCTTTAGACGCGTTCTTATGATGAAATGACTTTTTCTGGGTCATCTTTTGTGCCATGTGTTTTTAATGTAGTGTTTTGTTGTAAACATTCCTTTTTTGGGGGGACCCAAAGGGCCCTTTTCAGGGCAATTTTTGTGGTTTTTTCAGCTAAGCCACAGGGGACAGGGTTGGGACAACGCAGCCTGTGAGGTGTTTGTTCAGTCTTTTATGACCTATCCGGGGTAAAGATGAATCTGCCCTGTCTGTCAAGTGGGGGTAGTCATGTTGGATGGCTTAGGTTCTTTCAAATGCCCATGAAGCTTTTTTTTAAAAGATGTATTTTTTATCTATTTGTTCACACTGCCCTTTTTTAGCAAGTTTGTCTGCCTTCTTTACCTGATACAATGTGATGGTCCACGAAGTGAACTCTTTTTTTGGGGAGAGACTTGTATTTCCAGGGATGAATGGTTATTTTTGGGGGCTTAAAACAGATGGGAAAATACCACTTGTTCAAAAGAGTTAATTTTGCCAAACATCAGAATGAATGTAGGGCACCAACCTTCAACACCTATTTGAGCTCGTTTATCCTTCGGTGGGTGTTGATTTCAGCCATATTGTGGCGGTTGCCCCCCACCCTTTTGACTGTCCCCAGCCGAAACCCCACAAGGCAGCGGGTTGCCATTTTTAGTGCAGGCCCCTTAGAGCCTGCCCCCCGGGGCATTTGCATCTGTCCAACAAAAAGGTGTTTTTAAAGAATTTTTGGGTTTGTGGGGGTTTTTGGTTTTTTTGGTTTACTCCGGGATTTTTTATTGTCCCCCCTACAACTAAAGGGAGCAATATTCCCTGCGAGCGGAAAAAGTACACTGGTTTTCCTCTGCTGGGGTTTCCCGGTTCTGCACATTTGGGGGGACGCATTTTTTTGCGCCGCCCTTTCCGTCGCTGGTTTTGTTTTGGGCTTTCCCGCTGTTCTTCCATTTGGGTGGGGCGCACATCCACTTGCCTGCCGTCGCTGCAGTGCCGCCCGCTTTTAGCGCTTCCCTGCCGGCCTACCCCCGGGGGGGCCCATAGGTTTTTCCAGTGAACGTGCTTTCCCCACCATTTCCTCAATTCCTCTGGGATGTCCGAGTTTGAGGGCAGAATCCCAACTTCCCCCTGATGGCCCACGGAACTCAACTGACCAAAGATATGTTGAATCAAACACGCATTTTTAAACTTAAAATTTTAATCGTATATTTTTTTTGTTACCAAGTCCAGAAATTTTGGTTTTTTTAAAAGTATTAAAAAAAAATTCTTCTTCTTCCAAATTGACTCAAATCTGTTGAGGAAATTCCACAGTAAAGAGTTCAAGATGTTTGAGAGAAAAGATGACATTCATCTGCACTCATAGATTCAGCAATATATTTTCAATTTGGAAAGTGACAAAAGTGATTTCTTGTTGAAATGTTCAATTCAAAGTTGTCGTTACCTTTAAAATACGCTTGTTGAATTTAAAATGCCAGACATTTTACGATCTTTCCATTGTAATTCCAGACTTAACTCAAAAAATCTGAAGACAATATCTGTTTAGAAAAAAAACTCTTATGGCCATGATATTTCATCACGTCCTCCATGATGTTTCCTTCTTCCCATTGGAGATGATTGAAGAAATTCCCTTATGGCAGCTAAAATACTGCATATCCCCTCCAGTGTATTTGCCCGCTGTCTCACCTTATTTCTGTATAAAGAATGACATCATAGTCGATGGTGGTGAGATGATTTGATGTAACTTACAATATGAGTGACTACTTTCATAACATGCTCGAACTACATCGGCTTTCTGGATAATGATTTCTGGCGGTTATTACAACGATACGATATAGATTTGAAAGTTGAATGATCAATAACACAACTAACAGGAAAGCCACTGTGTATACCATTCATTGAAGGTGATTGATTAGATGTTAAAGAAATACGTTTTCAAAGTGCTAAGTTACTCTCCGTTACAGATGTTAAAAAACAAAAACAACATGTTTAAATGGCTTGCCCATAGTACGGTCTATATGGTAAGAAGTTTAACGATCTCCTCTGTTATCGTTAAATTAGAAACACTGTTCTTATAAATGCAGAACTGTGAGTTTCAAAATGGCTGTGCATTCATGGAACTGAAATGAAAAAATATTCTATACGACTGCAAAGTAGAATAGAACTGAGATTGCAAGCATTGAAATCTGCTCAACCTGTCTGGCTACAGTTTGATAGACAACTGATACTCTTACTGGCAGAATGAGACCTCTGCAAAGATTGGAAAGACGGAGTGATATTCAGCTCCCAAAAAGGCCATTTGTCAAATTGCAACAACTGGCGCGGAATAACTCTGCTATCAACACCTGGCAAGCTATTCTGAAGTATTTTGATGGAGAGGCTGAAAAAAGGCGTCGACGCAAGGCTAAGAGAAGAACAAGCTGGCTTTCGTCCACATCGTTCTTGTACCGACTATCTTCACGCCGAGATCCATTATAGAAGAATCAATTGAATTCCAGTCACCACTAGTGATAAATTTTATAGACTTTCAGAAAGTGTTTGATATCTTCATCGCCTACTTTCTGGAAGATTCTTAAGACCTACGGCTTCCAGGAAAAATACATCAACATTATAAGCTTTATTCTGAAGCATCCTGCTGTGTAAGAACAGATGCAGGAAACTCAGACTGGTTCACAGTAAATTCGGGTGTGAAGCAGGGCTGCGTTATGTTACCTATGCTTTTTGGGATAGCTATAGACTGGACCAGGGCAGACCACTGCTCAGATATAAAGATGTCTGCAAAGCCTCAATGAAAAACTTTTCTATAGATCCCACATGGGAGGGACTAGCTGATGACAGAGTTGTGTGGAAAGCAAAATTACGAAAGGGTGCAGAGTCTTTTGAGAAGAGACCTATATACGAGCTGAATGACAAGAGAGAAAAGCGAAAACTCAGTAAGTTGTCACAGTAAAAACACTTCCAATTGACCGTCTGTAAAGACGAAAAAGGCCATATATAGAATGGATCATGCGCAAATGCACCCAAGATGATCAACTAGGAATCAAATATTTTAATAACAGCAGACTATTTGATCTTGACTTTGCCGATGACGTGGCATATTAAATTCAACACACAAGCAACCCATTAAACTAACGAGCAATTTTTGCACAATTGCAGAACAGGTTGGTCTCCAGATTAATTCTGCCAAGACCAAAATTATGGACCTCACAAACTCGACCGACAACATCGTAATAAATGGCCAAACACTGGGGAAAGTTGAACATTTTACATATTTGGGTAGTAAAGTGTCAACAACGGAAACGCGGTGAAAGAATAAACTCGTATTGCTATAGCAGCTAGTGCCTTCACTAAATTAACGAATATCTGGCAATCTCAAGACCTTAGTATATGCACAAAGTTAAATTATTTAGGTCATGTGTGATTCTGTACTTGACTTACGGTTGTGAAAGTTGGAAATCAACAACGAAAATTGATAAGAAACTGGACAGCTTTGAGAATAAATGTAATGTCTACGAAAATTATTAAAGTCAAATGGAGTGATTTCGTTTCTAACAACACAGTGAGAGATATAACACACCAACAACCTGTATCAAATATATAGGAAACGAAGGTAAATATTTAGGTCATGTTCTTAGATCAGATGAAAAGAGACTAAATCGACAAGTCCTTATGTGGTCACCATTTGGGAAATGAAAACGTGGAAGATCAAAGACCACTCTTTGAAGAACCATCCAACAAGAAAGTAAACTATTGGGATGTAAACCATACAAGATCTCCAACTGCTAGCAAAGAAGCGCATCACATGGAGATCTAAAACCTCTGCCCTATGTGCCGCTGGCTAGAAGACATACGTTTAGTTTTGTCTTCATAATCACTGAACAGAGTTTCAGTGCAATGACCATTGCTTCTTTGTCGAATTTTCCATCACGGAAATGTGTCTTCTTTAGCTAATACAAACAAAATTTTGTTTAAGAAGCTTCCCATGAGGCCATTACTGTAGTGGTGTGGGGTATGTACTCAATGATCCAGAAAGCTATGCCGGCAGGAACGTTTTGTTCCTGGAAGGGTTACCATGCGGACAGGTCCAAGGGAAGGTCAGACTAAATGTGGCCTCCTGGTCCTCAGTGGGGTTGGCGAGCAACAACTCTGCCCCATAAAAAGAAAATGTTACAGAAACTTCAAAGGAAACAAATGTTCTGATGTCCAGCGGTCTTGAGACAGAGTACCACTGTCAGCATGAACAGTATGGGTGAAAGCCGCAAGGAAGCCCACGCTTGGAATTCAAGTCTGCTGGATGTCAAATCTAAACTAAGAATAGAATTCTGGAACGTCAGAACAATGTTCGAGACCACAAAGACAGCACAGGTGGTAAAAGAGATGCAACACTATAAATTACACCTCTAGGGAGTGAAAGTAGATGGACAGGCTTTGGACAGACGACAACTAGAACATGGGAAACCATCTTGTACTCAGGAAGAGACGACGGGAATCATTCAGCAGGAGTTGCAATAATAATAAGGAAAGGATTGAATAAACATCTCTTAGAGTGGCAACCGATTAATGAAAGATTGTTGAAAGCCCGATTTAATGGGAAACAAGGAAGCTAACTATCATTCAATGCTATGCACCCACTAACGAAGCCGAAGAAGAGGACAAAAACACATTTTATAGAAGGTTACAGGAAAGTGGACAAGGTTCCATCTCAGAGTTTTGTGCATAATGGGAGACCTAAACGCAAAAGTTGGCAACAATAACAGATACAGAGAAGCAATAATGGGGAAAGAGGGATGTGGCACTGCAAATGAAATGGAGAAATGTTGAGCAATTTTGTCTAGAAAACAGACTGATCATAGGAGGCACATTGTTTCCACACATGACCATACACAAGTACACATGGATATCCCCAAATGGAAGAGATGAAACCAGATAGACCACTTTATGATCAACAGTAAATGGCCAAAGACATTACTTGATGTAAAGGTGAAAAGAGGAGCTGACGTGGGCAGCGACCACCATCTTGTCGTTGCCATGATCAGGCTCAAACTCAAGAAAACATATATACAAGCCAAGACAAGAACAGAATACTTTAATGTTAACTTATTAAAAGATAGAGAGATTGCTACAAAATATATAGTGGAACTAAAGAACAGATTTCAAATCCTGTCAGAGCAGTCAGACACAACACCAACTGAAAATATCCAAGAAAAATGGAATGCGATCAAAGGCACATATAAAATAGTTAGCAGTAGTATACTGGGAACCAGTAAAGGACAACATAAAGAGTGGATAAGGGCTGACCTTAGAATACATCAAAAGCGAAAGGAGAAAAAATCTCATCAATAGCATTAGATCAGAACGTCAAAAGATAAGGCAAGAAAAGAATATACAGAAATAAACAAAATGGTAAAAAGAAGTGCTAGAACAGACAAGAGAAAATTTATGGAAAAGACAGCAGAAATAGCAGAAAAGGCTGCTAAAGTACATGATCTGCACACACTGTACAAGATTACCAAACAATTATGCGGAGGTAAAAGACACAACCATAACATGCCAGTCAGAAACAGTCTAGGACAACTGTTGACAACAGTGCAGGAGCAGGATATGAGATGGACATCCCACTTTGAAGATGCTAACAGACCTGATCCTGAACATACACCGATATTCCACCGGCGCACAGGATATTGATATCAACCCTCAAATTGCCAGAAAAGCAAGAAATAGTAAAAGCTATTGGATCCCTGAGAAACAACAAAGCACCGGGAAATGATGAAATGACAGCAGAGCTCAAGATCGATCCATCTTAGCTGCAAACATATTAGAGCCACTGTTTGCAGATATCTGGGAGAAAGAAGAATTGCCTAAGGATTGGACTAGGGTACTGAGTGAAAACCTCAAGAAAGGAGACCTAACAGATTGCAATAACTGGAGAGGAATCAAGTTGCTTTCAATCCCAAGTAAGATATTCTGCAAAATTATCATAATGCGAATACAAGAAGCAATAGATAAGTGTCTACGAATGGAGCAAGAGGATTTAGGAAAGGAAGAGGAACAAATGAACATATATTTACCCTGCGTACATTTTAGAACAATGTAGCGAGTGGCAAAGGACTATATACATCAACTTCAAAGATTTTGAAAAGGCATTCGACAGCGTCCACAGAGACAGCCTATTGAAGATACTGAGACAATACGGCGTACCGCAGAAGCTTGTTAACATCATAGCCTCTTCTATAAAGATTTCTCCTGCAACCTAAAGAATTCTAACAAAACATTCCAGTAAAATCTGGTGAAGACAGGATGCGTAATTTCTTTGTTTAGTATTACAATTGACTGTGCTAAAATGCCATAAATCAACAAGCACCAAGAGGAATAAGATGGACCCCTTTCGTATGCTTGAGGATCTGACTTGCTAGATGATATAGCCCTGGTGTCACACAATATGAACATATACAAGAGAAAAGTACAATACTTCACAGCACGGCAAAGACAGTAGGCCCAAAACAAACACAGGAAAAACAAAAATTATGACAAACAGTGAAATCCAACAATCAGTAATGTTAGAAAATGAAACATTGGAAAGGTTGAGCAGTTTATATCTTGTAGTACTGACACTAAATGGTGGCACAGAGGAAGATATAAAATCACGTCTAAGTAGGCCAGAACCGCTTTTGCCAGAATGAAACCAGTATGGAAGTCCAAAATCTACAATAGGACCAAAAGCAAACTCTATAAAGCATTGTTTTGCCAGTTTTGCTCTACGGATCGGAATGTTGGAGGATGACCAAAGGAGATACTAGCAGGCTGTCAGTTTTCACCACTCTTGTCTTCGCAGAATCTTGGGAATCTTTTGGCCAGTAAAATATCCAATAACCAACTACTCCAAGATACAGACAAGAGGAATGAATGACATACTCAAAAAGAGAAGATGGAAATGGCTGGGACATGTTATGAGAATGAGACAAGAAATGCCTACAAGGGCATCACTTGGACACCAGAAGGAAAGAGAAAGAAAGGCAGACCACGGACAACATGGAGGCGCATGATGGAAGAGGAACTGACACTGCATCTCTGACCTGGGGCTCTGGCTGAAGGTTGCGTATGACAGGAGAGTATGGAAAGTCCTTTCTGAAGCCCCATGTGTCACTAGGCATGACGGGATTAAGTAAGTAAGTAACACAGTGAGAGATATAACACACCAACAACCAATATCAAACATTATAAGGAAACGAAGGTGGAAATATTTAGGTCATGTTCTTAGATCAGACGAAAAGAGACTAAATCGACAAGTCCTATGTGGTACCATTTGGGAAAAGAAAACGTGGAAGATCAAAGACCACTCTTTGAAGAACCATCCAACGAGAAAGTAAACTATTGGGATGTAAACCATACAAGATCTCCAACTGCTAGCAAAGAACCGCATCACATGGAGATCTAAAACCTCTGCCCTATGTGCCGCTGGCTAGAAGACATACGTTTAGTTTTGTCTTCATAATCACTAAACAGAGTTTCAGTTACAATGACCATTGCTTCTTTGCTGAATTTTCCATCACGGAAATGTGTCTTTCTTTTAGCTAATACAAAACAAAATTTTTTGTTTAAGAAGCTATTGTCAGGATACTTGATTTGTTTAACAAACAGTCTTTGCAAACACACCCTGCTGCAATTTTAATTTGGATATAAGTTATCGCATTTTGCACCTTGTTAGTTTAGAATTCACAGTATCTTTGCTATGAAATCGATTATGTTGAGGAGAAATATCGCTCTATACTACATTTTT